>JAWMRA010000009.1:2905824-2925155 GCA_035584735.1 Pseudotriccus pelzelni | reverse complement strand
CTGCCATGGGCAGGGACACCTTCCACCAGCCCAGGTTGCTCCAAGCCCCGTCCAACCTGGCCTTGGGCACTTCCAGGTATGTGGAATCTACAACTCCTCTGGAGTTGTTTAAGACCAGGCTGGATAGTCTTGGAGTTGTCTTCTGTCCTTCCCTCTTTTTCACTCATTTGCTGGGTAGTCCTAAATCTTATCCAGCCTTTAAAGTTCAGTTTACATTCCTGGGAACTTCTTCTGCTTCTTTAGGTTTGTGGCCTCCCAGAGAGCTCAGCCACGCTCCATCCTTCAGCTTTTCCCACTTTGCTTTCCTGTTTCTCTTCCCTTCTTCCCCTTCTCCATTTTATCCTCCTGCCTTTTGAGCTGAGCAGCAAATATCCTTATGATATTTACTGGAGAAGTAGTATTTGGACAGTTCTTTGTTTGGTATTTCCATTGGAAATATCACAAGCAGTCATGTTTCCATGATATTTCCATTGACATTAACTCCAGGACGACTTCCTTTAATCGGGCTTAGGGGGGAGGAAGCCTCATATTCCTCGTCAGCTTTGTGTGTTTGCTTTTCTGTCCCTTTTTTTTTTTTTTTTTAAATCATTTGGTAAATGAACCAGGAGGAAAAGATCACAATCAGTTGACTTGTCTTTATTCAGATTGAAAACTAAAGCAAATGTAACTCTGGCAGCAGTTCACATGCAGGGAAAAGGTATTGAGGTGATTTCAGTGTTTATATCTATAAAAGCTTAAGCTGCTGAAGGAATACATGGAGTAGGAGACACTTATACTGTGGAAAACTAACGAATTAGGTAATGTAACAAGAAATTTTAATTGTTCTCCAGCTATGAAAAGCCTTTTTTAAAGGCCTGACTCATAATAACATATATATGCTAAAAATACAACCAATGAAAGGTATGTTATGATGTTCTGCTTTAGAATTCCGTTAATAACAAACCAAAACACCCGAGATACTGAATTTTAGCAAGACAAAGTGGTATTGCATTAGGACAAAACATTAGTTTTAATCCTGAAGAAGTAGTAAATGGATTGTGTTGGACAAGAAACGAGAGTAATTAACTTCTGCACTTCCAACACGCAGCTGCAGTGCCTGGTTTTGTGGAGTCAGTCAGGAGACCTGGATTCCGATCTTGGCATTTTCACAGAATTACTGAATTTCTCCAAGTCAGTCATTTAATCTCCGTAGTGAAGTAAAATAACTTCTCTACTTCGCAGGAATATGAGATGAATATTAAATGGATGATTGGGGGAGCCAGGAGTAATGTTGGCTGTACAAATGGTGAGCTGAATTGATGCTTTAGGATGCACATTTGCGTAAAACCATGCTAAAAAATTAGTTAGAGCCAGCCACACGCCCTGGTTTGGGCCCTGGGTGATATTTTACCTTAATTTGCACCTGACAGAAGTTATAGGCCCAAATGGAATGGAAGTTGGGTGAAATATCACCCAGTTTAAAAGAAAAATGCATCTTATTGTAGCGGGTGCTCAGTCAAATACCAGGGAATCAAAATTTGGACCCACACAGACCATTTGAAGTTCCTCAGGTTCTTCCCATTGGAACCATTAGTGTCCCGTGCTGAGGGGAATCCACCTCACAACACAACCCTGCTTTTCCCTCTGCCTGAAACGAGAATTCAATGTGGCAGAGAAAAAAATTGAATAGAAAGGAAGATTGAAATATTTCGCAATATTGAAACGTTGACGTGAGGAACAAAAGGTTTTATTTTAAAGCGGATTTTGAATTTTTCCTTTGACTTCTACCCAGTATTTGTGAAGCTTCCCAAAGTCCTGAGAAGTCCAACAGTTCCTGGGAATGTACAGCCATCACAAGGAACATCTGGAGGCTGGGCAGGCCCTGGCACAGGGTGCCCAGAGAAGCTGTGGCTGTCCCAGCCCTGGAAGTATCCAAGGCCAGGTGGGAGCAACCTGGGCTGGTGGAAGGTGTCCCTACCCATGGCAGGGGCTGGGACTGGATGAGCTTTCAACCCAAACCATCCTTGGGATTCTCTAGGACCATATGTTTTTCCAGAACATAGGAAAATGACTTTAGATAAGGAGAAGGTAAGGGATCTTTTTAGAATCCTGGACAATAGGCAGCAGTGAAAGCTTTGGCTGAAGATCCTTCTCACTCTGAGGTGCTTCAGCCTCTTTAGCAGACTTACTCTGCATCTTTTAATGCAAAACATGGTGTCTTTACATTAACATTCTGCAGTGTTCTTATATGTCTTTTAATCAATTTTTTAATGAGGAGATAATTACGTTCTATACGTTTAATCTGACAGATCTGACTGAAGTTGGCTCACAGTTCCAAAAATTCCTGAGGAGCCTGCATGCAACCCACAGACCTTCTTTGCTGAGGGAAGTCAGCCATATTTTTAGATTATGTTATGTTTGATTTTTCCTTTTTTTTTTTTTTTCTTCTCATTAATTCAGCCACCCTTAGTGATGAAATAACCCCCAGTACTTGCTCTTTGACATGCGTGGCAGTGACTTACTTGCTTTTCTCTGTTGACTTGTATTTTGGATGTTGCCATTAGCCAGTGTGTTGAGTGAGGAAAATGTTGGTTTTTTAGGGAAAACAAAGGTGAGAAACTAAAAACCCTTTGAGTAAGTTTTCAGGTGGTGTGTCCTGAGCTCTGTGTTGGCAGCTGGTGAGATTCAGAATGAGAACAAGGCTGTGGAAGCCGTGAGTGGAAGGGATGGTGTTTATTCCTCAGGAACACAAATGTCAGCAGCAGGAGAGCTGTTTTAAAATCCTCCACCTCTCTTGACAAAGTTGTGACAGCCGTGCCAGGTTTGTGAAACCTGTGAACTCCCAGGACAGCTTAATTAAAGATGGAGATTTGTCTTTGAGAGGAGGAAAACGCAGTGGCAGATCCAGCTGGAAATGGGAGGTGTGGATGAGCTGAAGGTAAAGCTTTGACACAATTTGTTCATTTATCTTTGTCTTAACCCTTGTGGCCCTTGGTTGATCACTTCCCTGCCTTGTACTTCCAAGCATGAGATTTTCCTGGGGTGACTCTGTCCTGTTTGATTTCTGTTGGAAACATCTGCAGACGGGGCTGTTACAGTCCAATCCTTCCCCTGGGATTACCTCCAGTAAAGCTGAAGAGATCAAGGTCATCTAAAGAGCTCGTGCTCTCACTTGTCCTCAAGTTGGAAGGTACTTTGTAAACTACTGTTATAAATTCTAAACTTCTGACTGGAAGGATGCCCAGCCCAAATCTTGGAGTGATCAGATTAGTTTACATAAGATTTTCTTTTCACCTCAAAGGAAGTGCTGGAAGCTATCACTGAGGCATTTGTTTAATCAAAGCAGGGTTTCAATTAAACCAATTTGGTTGTCAGAAAATGAAGAAACGACCAAAATAAAATCACAGAAGACATAATTTAAGAAGGAGAAGAGAAAATAATAATCTAGCCCTGCAGTGTAACAGGATTTCCTTATCAATCCCTCTCCAGATGCAGTCACTGTCATTTAGGCCATGCCAATGACTGGTCCCATGCCAACCTAATATAAGTTGGTTCCACTTGTCACCCTTTCAATTTCCCAGCTGGACTCAGTTTTAAAGGGCATATTAACATTATCAAAGGAATCTTTAAGATGTGTCTCGGTTTTCTTCTAATTCTTTTGTCTCTAAAGCATATTAGTGGAAAAAAATAATCAAATGCTGGAGAGGAAAAAAAGAAATATTATTACCTTTGGGTGGTATCAGATGTTATGCTTTCAAATTAAATGTATTCTCTTCTCCTTTCCAAATGTGAAATATCTTCTCCAGCACATGGCTGTAGAAATCACTTCCTTTAAGAGAGCTGGAGAATCCCTTTTGCAGTCAGAAATTCAAGTAATACATATCCCTGGTTGTTAAGTCTCTTACCTGAAAAATGTCATTGCTTATTAACTTTAGAAGACTCTATTTTTTTTTAAATTCAAAATCGCAAATATTCCCAAATTCAATGTTCGAAACTATGCAGGCACTCTAAATAGTGGAAAGTGATGAGAATAATTGAAAAGCAATGGCTGTCTGCATGCTTGTAGGAAAAGAAACTAAGGCTATAAAAATACCAAGATAAGAGAAGATCTCCACTTTTTCATTTGTTCTCTCTTATAAATTCTGTCTAAAAGTTTAGTTTTAGGCTTTTTTTGTCCAACCTTTTTGAAATTGCAGTGTTGGAGAGGCCTTTGGTGATGTGGTTCTGTTCAGGCAGTGGATTTGCTCTTGTTTCTTTAGTTCTTACTGAGGGAATTAATGAAAATCTTGTGGTTTCCCAGAGACATTATTAGAGATATTATTAAGATATTAAATATCAAGGCTTGAAGTGTTACAGAGAAACAGAAAATAGGGTTGGGGGCAGGAAGTGGCATTTGGGGAAAAATGATGAATGGAGTTGATTCCATACAGGAACCATCAGGAAAATTGTTCCTCCCAGAGCAGTTCAGTGACAGGATGTTCTGGGAACACAACCAGAAAGGAATGTTGTCCTCCACTTGTTCTTTGGGGTGAGGTGAATGAGATGATGATGAAGTTAAAGGGGGCAGTGGGTGAGAAATACAACCTTTAATTGTGGTAACATAGTCACATGAAAGTCACTGAAAAAAGAGGAAGGGAGGAAAAGCACCTTCCTCCACTTTCAACAATTCCCATAAAAAGTGAAACTGCTGCAGCCTGTGCTCTGTGCACCCTGAGGTGCTGGATTACAGGGAGCACCACAGTGCAGGGCAGTACCGGGCTCATCCTGCATGGAATTTGTTCCCCTGTGTCTCAGATCACACCGAGGGTTGTGCTGTTCACTCACCCTCGGCCTTTATTGCTCTTGGGACCAAGGATGAAAGAGTGAAATTGCTGAAAACCTGGATCGAATTCCTATAATTATTCAGGGTTCTATATTGTAGTCTATTCTGTGTTGGAATTGATGTTATAGGTGCAATTCTTGCATCTTTCTCCCTCTTTTGTCATTTTGCTTTTGTTTTTCTCTTTCCCCTTCTGTATCCAAATGACCAATTCCCATCCTTTTTAAAGTAACTCTTTTACTAATGATTTTATAGCCCCCTGGTCTAGCTGACTGTCCAGCTCCATAAATCCTTTTACCTGCCCAGAGCAGAATGGTGAGAAGTTGTTGGAAAGGGAAGAGATTCCTGACCTCTTCACCTGGTGCAGGAGGTGTTACTGCTGCATTTCCATCCCAAAACTCCCCCTCTCAACATTTTCCTTCAGCCATTCCCTTCTTCCCCTTGCCTGGGCATCAATCTCTGCTTTTTATTTCTTTTTTTCCTGAAAGCAGAACTTTTCTTGGCAAGAAAAAAAATAATTTATTGCTTTCTTTATATTAACCTTTCCTGTCACTTCCCAGATCATTTAAGGGTGTGAAATTTTATTTCATCTGTCTATCCATGTATAAAATCATCTAACTAAAGGATGCTATTTTTTGCCTCTCTGTTATATCATTATGTTTTCCCATTAAGTACTTTTGAAGTCAGTAGAATTTTGCCAGTAAAATACCGGGGCTAGTGAATTTTTAACTGGTGTTATTACGTCCAACTTTTATGTGACTGAACCTAAAGGAATTCCTAGAAAAGGGATAGAAAATCCACTGATTATATCCACAGGATTGATCTGTAGATGATAAAAACCATTCAGCTTCAATTACTATTATTTTTAAAAGCATTTTTTACACATTTCAGTTTTCTTCTCTGAAAATTATGAGAAATGTGAAACCAAGGTGCCACAAGTTGACTAAAGCTTAACAGAACAGTTGCCGAGTCTTAAATTTGCAGGTGTAAATTCCGTTCCCATCAAAGATGATGTTTCAGCGTAATTACTTTTAATTTATGGAGCATTCTGGGTGGCACTGCTTCGGTGGGCATATACTTGCCGAGCAATATTACCTCTTAATGCCCCTCTGGATGGATTTGAATTATCCCACACAGCTTTTCCACCCAGTAGAGGAAAAATTAAAGGAACTCTCTTGTTTTTAGAGCAACTGCCTTAATCTGCCATGGAAAGATAAATCGGTGTTGTTATTTGAGCAATGCACTATGAGATGTGCCAGGAGTTTTCCCAGACTCAATTTCATATTGCCTTGGTTGCATCTGAATGCTCCTTGTTCTCCTGAGAGCTTGGATTAGTTTGATGATAATTCCAATCCCTTGCACCTACAAAAGGTGCAATTCAGTGGAGGAGGAGGTTGAGACACGCAGTGTTTGCCATTAGAGAGCTCCTGTTTATTAAGCTGCCCACAAACCGCTGTGCTGGGAGCAAGGCTCTCTTCCTCAGCCCAGCACTGCAGTGCTTGATCATAAATTTCATGGAACCTCTTGCCAAAGGAGCCATCAGTCCTCTGTATCAGCAGCAGATTCTAATTTTGGCTGCAGTGCTCATGTCACTGACCCCCATCACCCTGCTCAGCTCAGGAGCTCTTCCCTCTGTGTTCCACAGCCACAGGTGATCCCTCTTGGTCCCTCCTGAGGCTTCAGAAGGATTTATTCTGGGTGTGGGGTAATATGAAACTGAACTGAGATATATTAGAGATTTCAGGGCAGGAGAGCCTTTGAGGGCTGTGTGGGAGGCAAAGGAGACTCTTGTGTGCTGGTTTGAGACATTGGCATCGCTCTGGTTGGTGTATGAGGGGAGATCTGTGGCAGGGCGTGGTATAATCTGAGCACTGGGCTGGAGAAATGAGATATTTTAGGGGTTGTGGCAGGACTTTGAAGCCTCTTGCAGTGATTTTGTGTTGCGGCTCAAAGTGGAATGGTCTGATCTCTCTCTGTGCATTTTTACGTGGACGCTGGATGAGGGATTTTCTTCCTGTTGTTAATTTAATGTTCATGCTTCCATTTGCGTTTGTCTCATGGCAGAGACAACAGCAGTTAAAGTCGTGGAGTGGATGCAAGAGAAAACTGGCTGTCTGGAGCTGGCTGGGCTTGTCAGGGTAGAGTGAAGGTCAGTTTTCTACCCCTCTGAGTTGTTTGAATATGAGGATGCCGTGTTTGGCTCAGAATGGACCATGACCTACAGCCAGCAGATAGAGGAGATGACTTTGTGTTCCACAGCTGGTCTTCTTCCCTCTCTCTGTCTTCATCCTCATTGCAGACAGGTCTCAAACCACTGCACTCTGCGTTGGTCCCAGGTGCAGCACCCAGGTAATGCTGGGAACTGGGGAGATCAAAGGACAGGATGTTCAGAAAACATCAGAGCATTTGTGTGTGTGTGTGTATATATATCTATATATTTAAATTTGACCAGTGTCTGGTGTTTTTGTAAAAAATCAATTTGCCTAAAAAGTCAGGTAAGAGCCACCAGAGTGATTTTGCAGAGGAGAGAGCAGGAAGGAGCTGGGGAAAAGCACTGACAGCTTGTCTTTAAGGACTGCAGGAATAACTGGTGGAATGGGTAGATGGTGCCAAATGCAGGGCAGTAGATGCTGAATCTGATTTATGGAGTATTTGTAGCATCTGTAGTTGAGAGGTGTGGAGCTCTCTCAGATCCTTATATTAATGCTGAAATAAAACCAGAGAATTTTAGGCTTTTCTTTATTGATCCAGCATTTTTCTTGAGTGAAAGAATTGATTGAAGAAACTCTCATCTTAATACATTTCTTTTTGTAACTGTTGGTGTTTTGTTTTGTTTTTTTTTTTACCGGATAAGGAAAATATTATTTTAATGGAATAGTAATAATACTAATAATTTGCTTTGCTGCACACGATGAAGTGATGTTGCCCAAGGAGGAGCATTACCTCAGCACAATCTCTGAATTCACAAGTGCTGCATTCTGGTTGACTTTAACTTTTGCTGGGAGTCAGAGACTTCAGATCTGCTTGCCCTCCCACCAGGAAACTCACAGCAGCTCTAGCAGATGCTGAAGAGCCTCTTCCAAGTATCTTCATTTGGAAAGAGAATGGTTTCTCCCTCTCCTTCCTCCAGGCCCTGAGGGAATTTTGGAATTCCTAGAAGAAAAACCCAGAGAATACCTGGAGCACTTACAGCCTGAAGTGTGGGTGGAGACACATACAAAAACATCTCTCAGCTGGGAGAAAAGACATTTAAAGAGACAGCACTTGTGTCCTCTGGGCCAAAGTTCATCATGAGGATTCTCTCCCGTGGTTCCAGTTTGCAGCAGTGCTAAGATGTGGTTGTCAGTCTGGGTTTCCCCCTTCTTTTGGTCTCTTAATTCGTCAGAGATTCAGTTCACCAGTTCCACAAGTCAAAACTGCAGCTGTGAGGCCCAAAGGCCCCGAGTTCAGTAGCTCAGGGGCTGTTGCAGTTCAAAATGCTGCTTTTATCATTCCACTGGTAATTTAAAGTAGTGGATTTGCTCCTGGCCAGGAACAAACTGCTTTGGGTTGTTGAATAGCAGCTTCTTATCTCCAGATTCACAGATGGGATTGTGGATGTCCCACTTGTGCTGGTTAGCATTGAATAGGAAGTTTTGTAAATGATTCTTGGCAGGAGCACTCATTACATTTCTATTGAGATTTATCTCCACAGCTGAGTTTGCCTCTGTACCATGCAATTAAATGGATGACCATCCTATGCAGAAGGAAATGCTTCTATTAAAGATGAAAAGAACTCAGAGTGAAGCCAGCAACACACAGCACTAGGTTTTTAAGCCAACTTTGCTTCAGTTTTCAGAAGAAATGGGGGAAAAAAAGGAAAAAAAAAAAAGGCATATATTAGGTACTCCTGGTCTCTGAGATACCAAACACAACACTTTCCTCCAACACGTGCTCATAAATGTATTGCATTGTTATATCAGCCTTTTGGGCCAGAAAAATACTCTGAAAGGAAAAAAAATAATAAATCTCATTTTCCACTATTAGGTAATGAGAACTTGTCTGTTGCCTTGCTGAGAGCTGTAAATATTTCCTGTCATGTTCATTATTGCCTCTGTAGTGGCAGGGCTCCCAAAGCTGACTAGACACTGCATTTTGCTTTACAAGAAACGATTCAGAGAGATGCTCTGTGGATTGGAGAGCCCTGTTATATCTGACAAACTAATCATAACATGTCTGTGAATCTGTATTTTCTTAAACTGCTCTGCAGAAACAAGCCTGAATATCATTTAAGCGCTGATTCTACAGTAATTTTTTTTCCCTAAGCAGACACTTGAAAAGTAACAAATTTGACTCGGGAGAGTGTTTTCAAAATCCTGGAGGACTCACTGTGGCCTTTCCTGGGTTTTGTGGAGCACAAGGAAGTTTTCAGGCTGCTCTGGAGCCCCGAAGTCGTGGGTTTTGTGGTTTTCAAAAACCTGTGCTCCTCAGAAATCTGGGCTCAGCTGTTATTTGCCAATAGGTGGCACGAGTGCATTGCTGAGGTTTGCAGGTACAGCCTGCAAATCAGCTGCTCTTCTTTAACTGTGTGGAAAGGCAGCAGAAGGGCCCCGTGTCTCGTGTGAGCAGTCACTGGTTCCCACGTGGTGACAATCCGCAGGCTGAGGGATCTGCTGCCAGGGATGAACGAAGCACTTTTGTCACAGAATTGAGGGGGAAAAACCCGGCAAAATTCATGCATAATAGTTCTGTGAGACAGGAATGGAGGCAATGTGGAACTGTGGGAAAAGGGAATGACCTGAAATCAACCCCCACAACTGCAGCGGCGTCACACACCCACAAAACAAAGGCTTTCTCTTATCAATTAATTTTTTTTTTATAGCTAGTCTTAAACAAAAACAACAAAACCACCCAAAACCTCGTGCTTTAATAGAGGCCACGCCCAAAACCTGCGCAGTGCTACTGAAAAAGTAATCAAGTTTATTTTAAATTTATAACAGTTGAAGAATAAATCCCTCCTGAGAGCAGGTATGAGGAGTTGAGTAAGAAGAGCTGCATGATAGAAAAGTGGTAGTTTTGGGGGGGGTGGAAGTGGAAGTGATGTGGTGATTTATATGGAACTGCAGCTGTTGGAAACCTCCCAGAGTGAGCTGCAGGGTTTAATCCAGTCTGATGCCTCTCCCATCCTCTTCTGGTGGCCCTGAGCAAACCCTACCATGGAGATCCAGCCCTTCAGTGTCCCCTCCTGCCCTGAGCATCAGTGCACCACTGACCTGGGAGCACTTTTGGCACATGGATTCTGGGTTTGTCTGTGGAATTAAGGAAATGCTCATTTATGATAACTAACGTTAGCAGAATGAAATATTTGTCTTTTCTGGTCTCTTTTTTTTTTTTTCCCCTCACAGCTTTCTCCAGTGTTTACTGGCTGTGATTTATCTACATTGTGTAACTTTCTTAATATGATTTATGGGTTGAAAAGCGGTTTCCAGACAACAAAAATCCTCATTTGAAATTCTTCCCCCTGTGTTCTGCGAGCGGTCAATTAGATGATGAGAACTCTCCATGTGCCTTTGAAGCCTGGGAATTGATTGGTGGGGAGAGAATCTGAGCAAAGGGTTTGGGAAGTGTCCATGTAATGATTTTGATCCTTGCCTGGATGTTCCATTTCTTCCCCGACCAGATAATCATCCTGGATTTGTTGATTGGCAGTGTGTGAGCAGGATGGGGGAATTCTGGGAGTTGGAACAGCTCTTATCCCACTTTTTGCTATATTTGTGAAGTGACAATCTTCAGAATGGCAGCATCCGCTCTTCTAAATGCATCTGTTTGCTTTTTCCTTGTTGGAATATGAATATAGGATACAACTTCTCGTGGGAGTTTCTTCCAATATACCTTAGAGGACAGAGAGTTAGAAAATATTTTAGATTTGGTTTTTATTTTATTCTAACCACACTTTTTCTGAGGCAACAAGGTGTAGGCTTCTGCTGCTTTGCGTGAAGATGTTCCTGTCCATTCTCTCTACTCAGAATTACTGAGTAACTACTAATTACTCAGTCCATTGGCTGCTTGCAGGTTGGTGCAGGGTGGCAGGTCTTGGTATGGGTAAGGATGTTTCATGTTAAATTGTGGGTCTGTGTCAGCTATAAAACACACAGAAAATGGATCTATCTTTGTTCTTAACTCTATTTTCTGATGGTGTTAAGACGCAGCAGAGAAAAATGTTGGTAAGGTGTTTCTATTCCCTCCCCTCTCCTTGTTTTCTTCCAGTCATGCAGATCCCAGACTATTAAAATCAGTAAAGAATCAAAGAATTGGTGCCCACCAGCCTGAAGAAGTGAATTGTGTGTGTTCAATCAAGGCCTGACATTTGCCACTGCTCTGTATTGAGCTTCTCCCAGAAAACAATATCCCAGAAATACAGATTCTGATCAGTTTGCACTAGTGGAAGGTGTCCCTGCCCAAGGCAGGGGTTTGGAACGAGATGAACTTTAAGGTCCCTTCAAGGAGTTTAAAAACGTTTCCTTAATGCAGGTAAAACTTCAGTCTCCATGTGACAGGAATAATAGCATTCCCAGAAATATGAATTGCCACCATCATCTCAGTGGGATGCTGATTTTTGAGGCTAAGAACAGAGTTGAATTTTTTTTTTTCTATTTTCTATCACTTTATCCTGAGGATTTTCACAGATGGCTTCGAAAAAGCAAATGTTCCTGAAGTTTTTAAGCAAAAAGTAATTAAAAATTGTAATAAACATAAGCTTGTTAGAGATCGCTGTTCTGGGCTTGAGGTCAATATTTAGCATTGAAGACTTGCAGCTTTTGTTCAACTACACCTAAAAATTTGGCAGCAGGAGTGAGAGAACAAGGAACTGGATAGGTCAGCAGAGCAATGGGTTTTCTCTAAGGTACCATCCAAAATGAATCATGGGATGGTTTGGGTTGGAAGGGACTTAAAGATCATCTCACACCTCTTCCATGGGACACCTTCCATAGCCCGGGTTGCTCCAAGCCCTGTCCAACCTGACCATACTGAAATGGCCAGAATCTGAGATGATTTCTTAATTTTTTTGCCCAACAAAGAAGGTGATGTCGCTTGAGCTCAACAAGTTCCTGAAAACGTGTCCTGACATGTCCTGTCTTTTGTGATAACAGCATCTGTTTACATGGAGTCAAAACGGTATGTCTTTGGAGAACTATTTACTTTGACAGTAAAACTGTTTGACTCCCTCCTTTAACCAGAATTCTTTGGTCTTCGTTGTGTCTGATGCACAAAAGTTAAAT
Source organism: Pseudotriccus pelzelni (assembly GCA_035584735.1). Lineage (NCBI taxonomy): Eukaryota > Metazoa > Chordata > Aves > Passeriformes > Tyrannidae > Pseudotriccus > Pseudotriccus pelzelni. Next base: position 2,913,098 of record JAWMRA010000009.1, on the reverse strand, counting down.
GTGAATCATAAATTGATTCCCGTGGCTAAAGAGGGGAATAATTCACTTTTATTTCAGTCCCTGTCTCAGATAACAGCTTCTCATTAGCAGTGAACAGAGCGATGGTGCCTTGTGCTGGGGTGGGAAGGGAGGGTGTCGGGCTGAGCTTCTGCAGGGGTGGGAGATGGGAAAGCAGAGGGTTTTGTGCTGCCTCCCAGGAGGCTCTGCTCCACTGGGATGTGGGGGATACGGGGGATTTGTGGGCGAAGCTTGGGCTGTCTCAGCTGCCAGATGTTGACTGATCTTGGAGGGCTTCCTTCATACCTGCCTGGATGGCCGGTCCAAGGGGTCTTCTGCCTCCAGAAGGGAATTCAGACCTCAGTGCTGACCATGCTCAGGGCTCTCTGGTTATGTGGGTTATGTGGCCTTTTGTTACATGCAGTGGACAGAAAGAAATTGGGGACCTCCTGTTTCCCACCTAGGAAGCACTTGGAGTGTAGGTCCAGGCCATGGGGAGCTGCTGCTTTGAGATCAGTGTGTGATGTCACTAAACATACTTTTACATGACTTTTTTCACAACCTTTTCACCAACTTTACTCTTTTTATTGGTAAGAAGTTTGTGTCATTTCATAACACAGGGAACAGAAACCAAACATGTGAAATGTTCTTTCTTTTAATGACACTGACACTTTGTGCTGATGCATTTTCTGGGCCTTTTGCAATTCTTTTTTCCAGTTACATGTGAGCTTGACCCCACCTGCTGCTGATGTTGTGTTGGTGACTTCAACACCTGAGTTATGACCTATCTCCAGGTTTGTATCACCTGGATCCCTGGCCTGTGGACCAAAACCATTCCAGCAGTGGAAAATAACTGGCACGAGCTCCGTGCTGGAGGCTTGACCTGCAGACAGGGAGACGCTCCCAGAATAATCAGTTGTGGGAGACACAACCTGACACTCACAATCCTTCTGTGCCAGCCACGTCCCTCAGGAGGGACAATGTGAGTTCTCCCAGCACTTGCCACGGGGCACAGGCAGATCCTCACCCTGGCACTGGGCATCCCCAGGGATCAGAGGGGAATGGGAATGGAGGAGGTCCCTGCACCGCAGCAGTGGCACAGCATGACCTGGTGCCTGGCAAAACAGAGCCAAGCAGGGATTTTATTTGTCTGGACTGAGCCTCCTGCTGCAAATTTATGGGCTTTTTAACTTGCTGTGCTACCTGTCAGTCTCTGAACAGATGCACAGCCTTCAGGCTCGGGGAGCTTGCCAGCGACTGGCGTCCTGCTGGGAGCTGTGGGAGGACTTGCAGGAGGAAGCAGGGCAGGCTAAGAATAGCAGCAGAGTCCATGGGAACCAGGGTGTGCCCAGGGAAGCAGAACAGGGTAACCTGCAGCTCGGCTCGTTTTCAGCCTGCAGGACAGGGGGGAGAAGCTGTAGGGCACTGACTGGGCAGCAGGATGCTGAGTACCCGGGCCAGGATAGCCAGAGGTTTGGATTGCCCCAAAGCTGGAAGAAGGTGTAGATGTGTAAAAATAAACTTTGCTGAGGCAATGTGTTTCTATTCAGGACTAAGTGGGTCTAATTTACTATTTGAGTAAACCCAGAGGGATAGAAAAATGTTTTGGGTTTTTTTTTTTTTTTTTTACTTTTCTTGGTACTATGACTTTAAGTTTCATGATTGTTTATCTTAAAAGCTCCCAAGGGTTCAGTTCAGTGGCCTGGCCAAAAAACAAATGTTTTTTTGAATGAGGGAAGTTGTGTGGGACTGTTGATAAATCTTTTCCTTCTGATCTCTCAGCAGAAACCTGACCTGTGGGACACCTGAGTGACAGCACAGGTGTGTTGTCCAACCTGCCCAACCAACCTGAGCCCTGGTATTCCATAAGGAAATGCTGAGAGCTGGAAGACTGAGAGGATCCTTCCCATGTGCTTGGCAAGTGTAGTGACCAAATGGGTGTTTGGTTTTTTTCTTTTTGGACTTGACTGGAGCTCGTGGCTGCTCTAAACTTTAATTCTTTGTCGAAGATGACTTCATAAAAAAATAAAAGAAGATAATATTGAGATTAGAATTGACAAGACATGAGAAAAGAGAAATCAATATTAATGTAAGCACCAGAACATTTTAATTTTGGCATTTCAAGGAATAATGGGAATTGCTGATCAGAAACACCATCTGCCAAGGCAGAGTCTCCCTCAGCAAATTGAGCAGTGGGAAATGTGCTTTATATTTGTTTCTGTTTCTGGAAGAAAGCAGCAAATTATTCATTTGTAAAAATTATTCCCCCTCTTTTTTACTTCCCTGTGTATTAGGAAAGGACTGAAGCAAATTTATATTCCAGAACTGGGGGAGAATCCTGTTCCCTGAGGGGCAGAGTGGAAGTGCAGGTGGAAATACAGCTCTGAACAGAGTGGCATTGGGATAAATTCCCTAAATCCCCCCTGGCTGACTGATTTCCAGAGGTGCCACCCTTTGGGGGAGAGAAACTGTTTAGGAAAACATCACTACCAGTGCTCAAAGTTATCCTTGGCCTGCAGCGTTCTCCATTTGGGAATTTTGATCAGGAACTGATGAAAATTTATGGGGAAAAGATCCTAAAAAGGCCTATAATGTCAAGAGTGGGAACCTGAGTGCTGGCAGTGTTGTTCTGAAGTTTTAATACGTGTTTTCCCACTTTCTTTGGTGGGAGCTGGGTCTTGCTAGGGCTGCAAAGAGCAATTTTGGGCTGATCTTACTAAGAAGGCCATTTATTTAATAATAATAATAATAGCAATAATAATAGGAATAAGAAAAGTTTATTAATGCTCCTTCCTGCAGCTTTTTCTCAGGTCAGAGAATTGGATTTGGTTAAAAATATCTCCCCACGTGCTTGAAGGGGGGGTGGGATGGGATGAAATATAGACTCCAGTATTTTCAAGGCCAATTAATTTTTTAATTAACAGAAGTACACTTGAAAATATAAAACATTCATTTGTGGGAATTGGGCTCTTTCCAGTTATTGCTGGATTCCTTTGGCAAGTCATATTTTTTTTAAAGTAGAAAATGAAATTCTCCTGCAGAATGATAAATTGTTTCACTTCCATGCAAGCCTTTAAACTTTTCATTTAATTCTTTTTTTCATTTACATTTTGTTGTGTTTAGATTGGTGCCATATCTACGGTTCTGATTAAAACGAGTAATTAATTTGAAATAAGGTTTCATTGTGGTTTTTCAAGTGCTTGCTTCAAAATAATTTATAATTTCCCTCAGTTTCTTGAGCATTTTCCCTAAATGGCTGTTGGTTTGACTCCTGCAAAATAATCAAGCCCAATCTCAGTAACTGGAATGTGCAAAAATGTGCTCATTGTGGGAAGTTGAAATTATATAAAAGTATTTAGTGATGTTTCAGTTCCTTTGTAAATGGAAATAATAATGAAAACGTTTTGCAATTTGCATTTGTTCATGTATTTTTTTTTCCTAGAGTTTGCTTTATACAGATTGTTACTGGTGTAGAAAAAAAATGCTCTAGCTTATGCTACCAAAATTAATGTCAAAACTAATTGACCTTCATAGGCAGATAATTTTATGCTTCTTTGAACATGGGCTGTGGGATCACCCCATGGATATTACATTCACTGCACTTTCCTGAAATTACTTTTCTTTTTTCTATGAAAACTCTCACAGTGACTTCAGAGAACACAGAGGAGAATAATGGAAGTCTGAAAGTCTCCAGCTTTTTTTTTTTGGGTTGCAGGGTGGGCAGAGTTAAACAGCTCCTGGTGCAATGACAAAAATGGGGAAGCTCCCACTTGAAACGGGTGCTGTAAAAAGAGGAACTGTGTTTAATCTGGACCAGGGATAAGTTCTTTTTAGAGGGATTTTGATCAGGGTTGAGTAGCTCATGTGTTTTCCCCTGTTTGGCTTCTTTTCTCTGTCTCTGTGTAAATATGTGAAGCAAAAGTCATTGGCACTTGAAAGGAGAAGAAAAAAGAAAAACTAGATTTTGAAATTAATGAATGGTCAATAAGAAAAAAGTAAACTCCTAAAATCAGGAAAAATGTAACATTCTATTAACAAGTCTTTAATTTATAGCTTCCTCCAGAAAGGTCTCAGTGACATCCCTTATTTCACTTTCAGTGCCTTATTTATCACATCATCTTTATGGTTTGTCGTTAAGAATTCATTGTGGTTTCTGCTGTACATCAGCTTATTCAGGAGTTCGTAATTCAGCCCTCTCAATTTGTATCCTGGCAAATAAATTGTCCCTCTGCATGCAAATCGTCCTGGGTTTTTTAGTGCCTTCCATTAATTGAGCCTTTTTAAGCACTGGTGGTGAAAACGCCCACAGAGGGTCAGATCTGAAAATCCCCAGCTCTGACAAAACACTGACAGCTTCAAGCACTGGAATTAAAAATCGTGGCCTGAGCCCCCAGCTGGGACACTGCTTATCTCAAGAAATGCCTCTTTTTATTGCCAAATAGTTCCTTCGCTCCAAAAATGTGTAGGATTGTGTGTCTGCCTGCAGTGGTCCCCAGGTCTCTGAAGGGCTGGATCTGAGCAGGATGTGTCTGCATGGACAGGCCAATGGAGGAGAACTTTTTTTTGAGTGACAATACTACTAAAAAATTTTATTTAAAAATGTAAAAAAAAATATAAAAGATTGTAAAAATTATAACAAAAATATTTCTCTTCCGTTAAAGGGAAGACGTGGTTTGAATCTCCTTTTCCAGCCAGAGGAATGTGAACTTCTACCTTGATGTTATAGAAGGGGATTTGATTTTTAAACAGCATTTAAGGCCTTCATGTGATGCTATTTCCCCACATACCTGGTGGTGAAACTGTGCTATGTGTGGGAGGGGACAGATCAGGAGATGGGCAAGCAGAGGGAGCCGGGTGGGCAAGTCGAGGGTTTCACAGTTGCCTGCAATACTGTTGTTTTTTTTTTTTTAAGCCCTTAATACGTATAAACAATCTAAATTTACATTTTGAATGTGATTTGCCAAGTAGTACCTGTGCAGCCAGGAGCCTGGGTAAACTTTCTGTCACCTCTTGTCATGCAAAAGGTTCAGAGCACAAAGAAGAACATTGCATATCTCTGCCTGCCAAACGTCTCCTTGGCAGGCTGTGCCTTGAACGATCCTGATTTGTTTCCATTTAATTAATGAACACTTCCCTGCTTTGTGATTATTGTCCTTGCCTGAAGTTGTTCCCATTATAGAGATGAATAAATAGTTCTTGACATTATTTTCTACCTGCTTTGTAATTTGTTACACCATCAGGGACCTGTAGCTTGTCCTTGCTTTTAGTCCCTATTAATTCTGTTTCTTTATTTTTGTCTTTTTATATGATTTCTGTTCTGTCCTTCACAGTTAAAAAAAAAAAATAAATCTTATCACTGGTGTTCTTTTGTGCTAATACAAATATCTTTCACCTGTTTTTTTATTTGTCAGGGAACACATTTCCTTGCTGGAGTTGAGGTATCTTCTCTCCTCTCCTTTTCCAGGAGCTGTTTGTTCCCCATAAACACATGAAAGGAAGAGCATAAATTATCACAGATGTTTTCTGAGGGCAGGAAAGGAATTCTCCCATTTTGCTGGGGATTTTTTATCTGTTTGCACCTCTGTTCTGTTTCTTGGAATGTTTTTATTGAAGTTAGACTGTGAGGCCTTTGGTAAGTGGAGGTCCTGGGTGTGGTGTGGGCTTCAACCTCAGTGTGTGATTTAAGCATCATGGAATGGTTTGAGTTGGAAGAGACCTTAAATATCATCCAGTTCCAACCCCCTGCCATGGACAGGGACACCTTCCACTTGATTCTTAAGCATAAGGAATAAGAAAGAGGGCAGGGGGACGTGGGTGTTGGCTGGAGCTCTTTCCTGGGACTGCTTGGTGAGAGGCTGCCAACAGGCAGCAGAGCTGGGCTGTGTTTGCCATTTGTAAATTATCAATAAATGACTACTACAGTCAATAGATAAATTATTCACAGAGAAAACAGCAGGTTCTAATCATCTCCAAATTAATGCCTCCCTGGCATTTGATGTACTAACACAAATAATTGCCTTGGCAGATGCTGTGCCGTCCCACGGATTTCACACGTACCGGACTCTCCTGGAGTTGCTGTTGGCCACAAGATAACACAGATGAGGCACCTTTTTGATGCTTTAAGCTGTGTGGCACCATAACTGACCTGCATGAGAGACAGCTCTGTGTCTGCAGCGTTGTTCCCAGGGTGAGCTATCCCGGGATTGCCTCTCCAGTTACGTTGTCCTGAGCAAATTGCCAGCGTGGCCTTCCCAGCTGTGCTCAGTGTGTGCCATCAATGATGGATGAGCACAACAGCCCCTGCTCTGGAGCGCAGTCAGAGGTCAGCACTTCAGGACTTGTTTCCACGTCCCTTTGAAAACTGTGGAGATGTTGCTGAAGTGGGTGAATTGGTTCAAATAAGAAAAAAAACCCACAAAAACAAACCAAACTCCCAGCAGGAACTTCCTTTCACACTTGATTGGAATGTTTGAATATGGATACGTTGGTGTATTTGTTCTTGTTTATTCTCTGCGCATAATTCATTCTGCTTTAATCTGAATATATTATTTTGGACTAGCAGGGACAGCAGAAGGAAAACTTGTTTGCATGAGTGTAGTTGGATTTCCTGGCTAATATGACAAATTCAGTGCCAAGGGACTGGCAGGGAGCAGACTCAGGGACGTTTAAAGCCTCAGTGAGACAAAAAGGGGTCATGTTAAATAAATTGGGGTACTGTGAATGTTTTCTCTGCTGGACTGGTTACAGTTTCATTAATGCTGAGATAATGTGAAAAACTAATGGGAAGAAGTGTTTGGGATTTATCTGAATTTAGAGCAGTTTTTATCTGAACATCTTCAAGTCTTCTGACTGAACTGAGGTTTGAGTTTAAAATCTTTAGCTGATACTTTTTCTTGTAACACTGTTAAAGAAAAAATAGCCAGTGAGGCCTGAATTTTCCATTTTGAGCCTGTATCCTTTTGGGAACAGGTTTGTTGGTCCTATCATGTACTAACAGATTGCAGAGCTGCAGTGGCAGCTTGAAGTGTAGTTTATCTTTTTGAATAAAAATGTCTTTAGAAGAGAGAAACTGGCTGATCTTCTCTCTGGATACAGCAGTTTTGTCAGTGCAAACAATTTCTCTTCACTTTAATATTAATGTTTTTCAACTGAAAGTGAAGGAATTTAGGTGAGATACATATGGAAGGAATTGTTCCCTGGGAGGGTGGGCAGGCCCTGGCACAGGTTGCCCAGAGAAGCTGTGGCTGCCCCATCCTTGGAAGTGTCCAAGGCCAGGT
>JAWMRA010000009.1:2881096-2905724 GCA_035584735.1 Pseudotriccus pelzelni | reverse complement strand
GAGAAGCTGTGGCTGCCCCATCCCTGGAAGTGTCCAAGGCCAGGTTGGACAGGGCTTGGAGCAGCCTGGGATAGTGGAAGGTGTCCCTGCCCATGGCAGGGGGTGGGACAAGATGAGCTTTAAGGTCCCTTCCTACCCAAACCATTCTGTGACTCTTGTGATTCCACGATTAAGGAAATAATGATTAGACAAAGTAAAAATTCCTGTTGTTTTGGCAGAGACAAAAATTAATATTCTTTAAAAAAAAAAAAAGAAAAGACAGTCATAAGAGGGTAACAGAATAAGATTTTTCTTTCGCAGTTTCTTTGTGGAAAATGTCATTCCTCAGGAGAGGTTGGCCTCATCTCTTCTGAGTTTTTTTCCGGTCGCTGTTTCTCAGAGAGCAGGAGTTGCAGGAGGGTTCTCCTTCCTCCAGGAGAGCTGTGGGGAACAGTCCCTGAGAACGCGAACCGGGGTCAAAAATGAGATGTGAAGATCCAGTCACTGTCCATCACCCTCCATTCCTGCGTTGATTTATGGAATCTTTTTCACCTTGGAATATTACATTTTTTGTGTCTAAAACCATATTTCTGGTGGTGGTGGTCAGAGGTGCCTAGACAGAGGAATGTGTAATCTTCTTTTGAAGACTGAAATACATTTAAGGCTTTGCCAGGGAAGCTTTGGTGCAGCTTCCAAACCTCAGGATAGTAGCTATTAAAAATCTTTAAAGAACATGGAGAAGATCCTGTGCCTCTTAATTAAGTCTCATGTACAAGAGAATTACGAATGGGAAATCTAATGCGTGGTCATGTCTGAATTATGGAATTTCAGGACATATAATCAGTATGATTTTAAAAAATTTATATATAAAGTTGGGTTCTAGACTTTGAGTTCAGTGGTTTTAATAAAATTTATTTTTAAAATTTAATAACTGATAGAAGTTTCTTATTTTTGCACTCCTAATTTTAACTCCTCAGTTAGTTAAGCCTATTTTTAGTAATTATCCTTGTAGAATTTAAACCCATGTTCTTAAATGTTGCTGTGATCTTTTTGACAATATGTGACATTAAAATATCTATACAGCCATCTCGGGTGATGGCATGAAATATTGGCATTTTATTATATATATTATTAAATTGATTATTTCTTCCCAAATCAGTAGACTGAGGTTTTCTAACTCTTACCCTGTGTTTTAAACATGGTGAGACCCGAAGTTTGCTTTTATGTTTCTCTTTCAGCTCACATTTATCCAGATGAAAGTTTTGGTCTACGAGTTTTTCCATTTTTATTTTGTTATGTTTAAGCAGTCCCCAGGAAGAAATCAACCTTCATGGAATATGGACTTGTGTGGTAAAACAAGGTGTGGATTCTTTCTCTTGGCAGCTGTTCTTATTGCAGACAAATTTTTGAACCTCCAAAATAGGCCCTGGCAGGGGAGAACTATAAAGAGGGATATTAATATATAAAATTATATATATAGTTAATGTATAAAGTTTGGAATTTTGGGGGTAGTTGATTGCTTGTCTCGTGAGAAAAAAATTATTGGCATTTTAATCATCACAGGTCTTGGAAGCAAACAAAATACAGGCAAAAATTTGTTCTGGAGACATTGCTTTTCTTCTAAGATTTATTTAGATATGCACTGGGAAATATTGCCTGAGATGAGGAATAATATTTATTGACATTCATTTTAAAGAGTTACAATCAAGTGGCACCTTGGGTTTCAATCCTCCTATGCCATGGCATGGATTCAGTCAGGCTCTTTCATCCCTGGGTAAGTTTGACCTAAAATTCAGTGGAAGGAAAAGTGGAAAAGTCCCCTGTATGGGATTGTTCACCTCTGCAATTTTTGTCCTGGAAACTGCCTCTTGATCAGAACCTAAATTTAGAAATAACCAGTAACCTTCAGAAATAACAAATAATCTTTCCACACTGGTGGAACTGATTGTTAAATCCTCTGACTGACTGATCCCACTGATGTCTAGAACCAAGCAGAGCTCTACAGTCGCTCTTATCAGTGAATAATTCACGTCCTGTGAGTGAAAAACCCAACAAAACTAAACCAAGACGTGCAAATATCTGTCTTTAGAGTTTAACAGCTCATCTTTTGGATAAGACTATTATAAAGTCATTTGCAGGAGGAAGCTCATACATAAAAATGAATGTTGCCATGCAACTAGTGCTAAAGAAAGAACCACAAGATTTAAGCCTTAATTAATTTCCCATAGCAGCTGGGAATGTTCAGGAACAAGGAAATTTAGGAGCAGCAGTGTTAATTAAGCCTCATTTGCTAGCAATCTCTGGCCTATAATTGATAACTTTGTCTGATGTGATAGAAAGCCCAACTGATAGTTTTTGTGATTGTAGCAATATTGTGATATTTAATATTTAGACACAGAATCCTCTGCTTCTCTGATTTGCTAAAACTAATTTGCCAGGCTGTGGGGCCTTAGGCAGAGATGGGCGTTGTGGAGAAACAAAAGAGATTTTGAGACACAATTAAACTCTTACCTTTTCTTTTTGTGATTGAGCTCCAAGCGGATAAAACTTGATGCTTCCGTTGGATGAAAGGAAAGCAGAGTAGAGCCTGGTGGTGGAACTCACAAATATTGTGGTGAGCTGATGACCATAAAACTCTGGAAGCATAAACATGAATACTTTTCATTAGCTATACACTCTCAGCTTCATAAGCTCCACCAGTGAGAAGCTCCAGCATTCATGACCGGTGTGGTCCTACTGTTTCCCCATAAAACTGATTTAATGTGTGTAAGCCGAGGCCTTGGATATTTGTGGCTTACAGTAGGAAATATCCCTGCCATTAGATCACACCTTCCTGTGGCACGTTGTTTTTCTCACAGAAGGAATTAATCTTTGCCTCAGAGAAGAAAAATGAGGAAGGAGAGCAGAGTTCTCTCCGAGCCGCTGAAACCACGGCTCGTTTTTTGAGTCCTTTCTAAGCGATCCATGGAAAAGATGAACATAAAGGTCAGCAAGTTCTGCTCTGGCTGCAATGCAAAGGGCAGGTTTCTAGTCCAGCAGGTGCTGAAGCAAGTGGAAACATCCCATTCCAGAAGTTGACACAATTATGGATTAGGCAGGATTAGAGAACATTGGGTTCATTTCCCCGTTTTTCTCTCATGTCCCACCCCAAGTACCACAAAACCTCCCTGGTTTCAGGAGATTGGTGGAAACACCTCTGAATTCTGATGGCAGTGGGCAGGGCTGAGTCACTGCTGCTTTTTGACCTTCATTACAGCTTTAGGCCCTGGAAAGTCTGTACCTTCGGAGGACTTTTATTTTTGCTGTCACCAAACATGATGGTTGCTGGCTGAAAAGGGACAGGAACTCTGCCTTATCTTACAGAGTAGACAACAATATTGGCCCTGATAGTCCCCCAGTTTCACTCTTATCTTTCTCAGTATCAGGTTTTCCTGTGGTATTTACACTCCCAAAATGTGTCACGTGCTGCTGTGTTGATTGGGACTCAGGGAGGCTTGAACAGGAATCTCCAGGGGTACAATTCCCCTGGATGTGATTCAAAACACACAGTTCAGAGATTAATAGATAACCTGAAATAACTACAGACCAGTGTGGCAAAGGCTCATTCTAGTGTGTTTGTACTCATTTCCTCCCCCATTGGCTGTGCTATCTCCCTTCTATATTGGAGGGCTGATTATCTGGAGGTAGCTCAGCAGCTCTGAGCCTTTTATCGCCTCCTTTAAAAGTGGAGTCAATTACAACTCCAGATTAAAATAGTGATGCACTTCAGGGAGTAAAAATGATATCCTGTGATGTGTTTTCTGAAATGGCTGGTAGGGCCTGGCTGAGTCATAACTCAAAACTTAATGAAAAGAATAGAAAGGCTTTGGAGTCGATCTCATCGTGGGGAGGGGGAGGATTCAGCTTCCTCCTGGACTGGGAACAGCTCTGGCATGGGCAGGGCCTAAAATTGAGAACAAGGACAAAGAGGATTGAATGGAGATCAATCATAGAGATTCAGCCTGTGTATTAAACAAAAATGATGGGGAAAATATGAGAAGAACTATACATTTTACTCTGTGAACAAATTACCCTCGTTAAAGCAGAACATCTTATTGCACATTGCACAAATATAATTGTTCTACAAAGAGGGAAAACGTGTTAATGACCTTCAAATGTGTAGAAGGTTGTTCCAGAGAGGAGGGGACTCTTCTGGGTTTCATTTCAGGGTAGACTGGGCAAGAGGCACTGAACTTTAACTGCTGTAGAGACACTTCAGATTGATGTTAGGAAGACACAGTGGCCAAAGAATGCACCTGGAGCAGTAGTTTTTCTTGGGAATGTGATGCTCCTGTTCCTTTTCAATTTGCTGTGTGTCCCTTTCTGAGACTCTGTGACATACTAAGTGGCCATGCTGCAAATTGATACTTCAGCCATTTCCCAAACCCCTCTGTGTTTACAGGTGGATGTGCTGAGACCCCTTTATGTCCCACCACAAGCAGGTTAAGGAAGGAAATCCTTAACATCAGGTAATATGTGAAAGGAGAGGGCAAAGCTTTTGATTGGGATGTTTTCAAAATACAGGTTTCTGAATGTTTTGTTTAAAAATTTGGGTTTCTTCAAACTTTGCTGCAAAGTTCCTGATCAAGTATTATCATTCCTGTACTTACACAAGAAAAAAAGACATCTGTGCCTGTTTAAATATAAAAAGGCTTGTGTGCTTTTTTTATTTTCGTCTGAATCTTTGTTCTTATTCCTTAAGTGTTTTTTCTTCAGGAGTGGTTCCAGCTCAATCCCCATACAGGCTACATGGTGAATAAGAGAGATTAATGGCCATATCTTAACATAAAGACAAAAAAGTTTTTACTTGCAAAGGAGGTCAGAGATCATTAAAGGCAAAATTGAACTCTAAATGCTACTGATTTTGGTAAGGGGAGCACAGTGTGGGATGAGCTGGAAAAGTGAAGGATCAATGCAAAATGCAGCTTCACAGCCCTTAAAGTGCAATCTGAGGGCAGAGGTTGGACCTGGAACTTGTATTTGAAAGTCTGTTACAGTGACAAGTTACATAATGTGATTTATTCTGAGACTCCTCAATGAAGTGCGAGTTCATTTTTAGATGTTGCCAGATTATTCAGATTTCACTTGGTATGACAGTCTGAACTCAGATTGCCTTCCCTTGATCCATCTGACTCAGAGGGAAGACATGTAAAAATTGGATTCCACATTTTGAGAACCGGGTTCAATTGTGATGGAATTAGAATTAGTGGAGAAATGGTGCCTGAAGACCCCAATCTGGAATAATGAGAGTGAGGCAGCTTTGAGAGATTATAGATTGAAGCAGTTAGCAGTGTATCTTCTGTGTTCATATTTTAAATAAATAAGATTTTATTTAAGTGCATATATCGAAGTTGCACTTAAGGCAAAATGCAAAATAAGAGAAACTAAAAAGAAAACAAAATGGATTTGTTATGAACTTTTTTTGTGGTAAACAGGGTCCCATCTATGTCAGGAGAAATATATATCTATCCAGGGTTGTATGATTTCTTTAAATCTACGTTTATAAGTGTTGCCCTGGATTGTTAGTTTCTGATGTTTCTATTATTATTGGTTCTTCTTTAGGATAAAATTTTGGAAAATACGTGATGTTTTCAGAATGGGATTAAGAACAGAATTAATTGTTGTGGTCATGGGAAAATAGAAATAAATTTAGTAAATATAAACCCCAATTTCTTGGCAGTTCCACCCCAATTTTGGTAAAGGGAGGTTGGAGTAGGTCAAGGCATGATATGGGAATTGGAGCAGGATGAAAGGACAGAGCTGAGCAAGGAGATCTGCACTAAACACTGGCTAGAATATGGAGATGAGATGAGGAATTGGGAAGAAAAGGGAAGGAAAGAAGAGGACTGGCTTAGCCACACTCAGATCCAAATTGTGTAATGTAACATGACAGGGACGTGCCCATTTTGAGCTGATTCACTGCTGTGCCAGAGTCCTAAGTCAGTTCTGAAAGAGGGGATATTTTGGGCAGAGTTCACTAATTGAGTACTGAAGTCCTGGGGCTGTTCCCTGGTTTTCAGACCTGGCAGTTTTTGCAGGCTGAGCTCTTGCCATTGTGTTTTATTGAACAACAGAGACCTAAATTGAGTTGCATCTCTCTTTTTTTTTTTCCTTTTTTTTTCTGTGTGTTAAATGATCCTACTTCCTTTTTTGTTTACTTATTTTTCCCCCAAGGAAATAATGCAGATCAGTTTTTGGCATTTGGCTTCCAGGAGCATTTCGGTGTCGTGAATATCCCAGCGGGGCCTGAAAACCCACCAGGACCATACGTGGTGCAGGGGAACAAGCTGGCAGGTTCTCCAGGTAATTAGGCAGCAATCCAGGGACCAGTTTTCCCTTCTAAGCTCTTGACTGGTGTGGATCTGAGAGAGGGGACTGTTATCTTTGCGGTTTATCAAAGGCGCTTTGGTGAGCTCATTATCAGACAGACACACTGGCCTCTGCTTGTGCCACAGCAGGTGCAGGGCAGGAGATAAGGCTAAATGGGATGTAGAGCTTTGGATTCATCCTGGGGTTAGTTCTGCTCCCACAAAATTCAGCACGAGCTTTGCCATTGATGTGGAAGAAAGACAAGTCCTTTTGTTCACCGTGGGCTCAGTACAAGGTGTGGAGAACTGTTGCCATCCCATGTTGATCTCGATGTTGCATCTGCCCGGTGCACCTTTGTCACAGCTTTGGAGAAGGATCAGGATTTGAGCTTCTTTGTGGGAGATGTGCAGTTGGTCACAGCAAGTTTTAGCAGTCTGCCTTTTAAATGTCCCCTGCATGACAGCGCTCAATCCTGGCTTTCCTCTGTTATTACATGATCCATTTTGCTTTCACTCCAGTGAAAGGAGCTTGGATCAGCCCAGGACTTTGTGGTCCTTGCCTTGAATCCAACTCCAGCCCAGTTTCTGCCTTGTACTTTTGCTGCCTGCTAGACTTTTAGGCACCTGATTGCGTTGGGGTTGCAGGGTCTCACGTCTCGTTGCCTTTTTAAGCTGAGTTCTGACTTTCAAAGTGCTCTGCTAAAATAGAAAGAGCAAGAGCAAGTCTCAGCACTGGAGTACATGGAGTGTCTGAGGATAATTTTACTGACTTATTCTATCTGCACTGTCTTCTTGGCAAAACTTGACACTTAGGTCTGATGTGTGGCAGAAGAATGAACTTTTAGTACATGGCAAGGATCTTGTCTGTTACATTTGGTGGTAGTTAAAATAAAATCTTCCTGCCATTTGCTGTGAAAAGTTTAAAATCTTCATAGTCAGAATTCATTTGCAGAACTTTTATGCTCTATCACACCTATGACAGAGAGAAAAAAGTTGATTTCTGCCTTGCCATTCTCTGGGAATGTGTTCCCAAACCTCATCTGAGCTTTGATTTGAATATTTATTTATCTACACAGCACCTTGCACCAGTTTTTTCTCCCCTTCTGTTACTTCAATTATTACTTCTCAATCAATGAATTGCTGTTTATGTTTCTCAAAGTTCAGGAAAATTGAGTTCCTGAGGATTTTCAAAGTGCTCAAGACAGTGTTAAGATCACTCAAACATCCCTTTAAGGTTGTTGGTGGAAATAAGAGCTTTGTAACCCGTCCAGCTCAGCACACCGGGGACACCTGAGCTGCTCTTTGCGTGCCTGGTTTCTTCTGGGGAATATATTCAAAAAAATATGGAGCAAAATGTGTGTTTTGTCACTGAGATCTGTAAATGAGCACTGCCTGATCAATTAATATAGGGAAATCCTGTAGCCTGTGCTCTGCTGGAGGCTCAGTGATTGCAGTTGTGGTTTTTACCCTGCCTCCTGTGCATGGGCGATGTCTCTGAGAGCACAAGCAAGAGAAAAATAGGGATGAACAACTCCAACATACAAGATCTTGCTATTTTCCCCCCAAATAATTCAACTCATTCCATCTGGAGAATCCCTGAATGATGTCACAGAGAACACAAAGTCTCTTCCATATGATCCAGCTGCTGCTCTTTATTTTCCATAGCTTGAATAAACTGTGCCCATGAGTTTCATTTAACATTATCGTTTCTTTCTTCTCTGAAAAGCTTTTGATAAGTAGCTTAATACAAAAACACTGTGGAGTTGGGAGGTTCTTGCTTTAAAATTATTTTGAACAGAAGCTCCTATCCCAAAGGAAAGAATTTACAAACCCTGATAATCTCACTTTAGTCTGATGTTTAATTAATTTTTATTCCAGTTGCTCAATTTCAGGCAATCTGAAGTGTTTTGCAGGAAGAAATAGAAAATGGGAGCATTGTGAATTCTGTTTAAATAGAGGGGAAAAAAAAAAAAGACCTGGAAATAAGCCTCATAGGAGAGCACTGCCTCCATTCAGCACAAAATCTTTTTATTCAAGTTTCTTTTCATGAAAACCATTCAGCTTCTCGTGGTTTTGTTATTCTGGTAGATGGACAGTTGGAATGTTTTGCAGGACTACTGGACCTCACAGAGCAAATTAACACAGTCAGTGCACTGAGGCTGCCGTGAGCTGGAACCTGAATTTTATCATTAGTGACTGACATTATTCACTGAACTTGCCTCAACCAGAGGAGCAGAGGGCAAAAAAAAACCAGGAAAAAAAACCCAATTTCCATCTGAATACTTCACTTGGCGCCAGATATTTCTTCTGTAATTCCAAAATGGTAAGAAATTCCTGCAGTAAATGTTTCCAAGTGACTGAGAGCCACCCTGGGATTGCTGTGGGAGGTAACCTAAGGGTAAACTGCATTTGTCCCTGTTCCTACAGCGTTATGTGTGACAGTGTCTGAGATTATGAGCTCCAGTGATGAGGATAAAAAGCAGATGCTCTTTGGCTGATGCCTGCTTTTAATCTTTGGGGAAAGAAGTTAAGTTTAGTACATGCGGTGAAAATAATGAATTTTTCTGTGTTGAACACATCTCAGCAAAAATCCCTGGTTATAATTTGCTTTTAAGCGATGGCAACGAGACAACCCTTCATTTGTCTTGCCTCTTTCTGTGCTGCTCTAAGCTCTGGTGGCCTGTGGAGAGTTCCATGTCAGAACAAGCTGGTGAAAAAAGCTGCAGTAACCATTGAAGACTTTTAAGAATGTAGTTTCTACTGTCATTTTCCTGACCTTCTGAAAAGATTATGATAAATCCATTGATGAACACTACCAAATACATACCCCAATATGAGGAAAATATGTTTTAAACCTACCAAAACTGAGAATTCTTCCTGTGTGCAGAAAACGACTTGACAGTGATTCCAGGACAGATCCAAAGCCCAGCTCCACACCACCTACTGTGAGGAAACCCCAAACCAGCTCACTGTTTTACCTTTCCATCTTGGCTGCAGGTTCCTCTTCTGTGGAAAAGTTGTGGAGCGCAATATGGAGTGAATTTTCCCAGAGAAGCTGTGGCTGCCCCATCCCTGGAAATGTCCAAGGCCAGGTTGGAGCAACCTGGGATAGTGGAAGGTGTCCCTGCCCATGGCACGGAGGAGAATGAGATCATCTGTAAAGTCCCTTCCAACCCCATCCATTCCATGATTAATTCTTTCAGAGCAGAGTGGTTTATTCCAGTGGCTACGCTGGAAACTCCAGATTGGAGAGCTTGTTCTTGTGGTGATGATTGCGAGAACTGGAGTGGTGTGAATGAGGAATTCCAGTTGCACAGACCTGAGCTTAACTTTGCCAGGGAAAAACCCCAAGGAAAAACCACTCAATCCAAACCCTTTGGAGTCCTTCATGTAAAACCTCGCAGTGGGAAGAGTGTTTAAAGCACAATCCCCGGCCGTGTGTCCTGTCAGCGTGTGTACAGCGTCGCTGTTGTGGGCAAAGGGATTGTACAAATGGGCCGATGGATTGCTGGCACGGGAGTCACAAAAATGTCATTAAGGATGCAGTAAATGGCATGGCAGGAGTTGTGTTTGGCAGAACTCTGAGCTGTGGATGAGCACATCCAGGTGGGACCCAGCAATCCATCAGTAAGACGTGTTTCCCAATCCCTAATGCCAGCAGGCCTGGCACTGTGCAGCTGGTACCAGGAGAGAGACAAAGGAATGAGGCACATGCATGGATTTGATGGATGGACCAGCTGGTGGATAAGGAATTGGCTGGAAGGACACGCTCAGGGGTGTGGTCAGTGTGTTGATAGCCAGGTGGAAACCAGTGGTGAGGGGTGTTCTGGGGTCGGTGCTGGGAGCAACACTGCTGATCATCCTTGTCGGTGACAGTGGGATTGAGGGCACCCTCAGCCAGTTCGGTGGTCGCACCAAGCTGTGTGGAATAGCTGATGAGCTGGAGGGCTGGGATGTCATCCAGAGGGACCTGGAGAGGCGGAGCTGTGTGAACCTGGTAAGGATCAGCAAGGTAAATGCAGAGTCCAGTCCCTGGATCGGGGCAATGCCGAGCACAGGTACAGGCTGGGTGGGGAACGGATCAAGAGTGGCCCTGAAGATGATTTTGGGGTGTCCAAGGCCAGGTTAGATGGGGCTTGGAGCAACCTGGACTAGTGGAAGGTGTCCCTACCCATGGCAGGGGTGCGATTGGGATGGTCTGTAAGGCCCCTTCCAACCCAAACCGGTCTGTGGCTGTGTGTGAACTCACACTTTGCAGAGTAAACAATTAACAGTGTTTGTGAATTATGGAGGGATCACAAACATCACCATCGCTGTGGAGACCAGAGGGTTCAGTCTTGGTAGATAAAAGAAATTATGCAGTTGTACAGAACTCCTTAGATGATCTTAGCCAAGGGCCTCAGGCAATTAAACAAGCCAGAAACTGAGCTCTCCACAAGCATTTAAATAGCAACTGTTCATATGGACACACAAGCAATTATTTGGTGCTGAAATAAGAGAAGAAAAATGAATATAAAATCCGTTGGGTGGGGGGATAAAACTGGAGTTCAGTTTCCCGATGAGCCACGAACTTGCTAAGCACAATTCCAAAGTTCAGAGAGAAAATAGAGAAAAAAACCCCACCACGAATTTTCTATTTTTCTATATAGTTATATATTTGATTATTTTGTGACGCAGTACAAGCACTAGTCTGCTTATATTGAACATTGTGGGTTTGAAAAAGAAGAACTCTGTACCTAATTCCCTGTAGAGACCCTGCAGTGTTAAGAAGACCTGAAACAAGCCTGGAACTCCTGTATTTTGGGTTCCACATGCACTGGATGTGTAGGCAGGGCAGACACGTGAATTGAGGCGTCAGTGGATGAACTACTCAATAATTTAAATAGTACAAAGCCATGGGGCACATACTTGACTGAGGCATTTTCTAAATATAAAAAAGGGCTCAATTTCTTAGATAAATAATTCGGAATATTTGAGACAACTTCAGTGATATCAATCTAATAATTTTTTAAGTTCCTATCAGAGTTTGGTAGAAATGAAGGTTTTAAAGTATTGCTGCAATCTTAACATTTAGAACAAACATGAATTTTGTTTTTTCTCTTTCCAGTCAGCTGCTCCTGATTCCTTTTGCCCTGCAGAGCCAGATTCCTGGGAAATCAAAGTTTCTCAGCAGGAAGACGCTCTGAGAGTTCTAATATTAGATTTTCAAGTTAAGTAGTTTCCGAATATTAAATGTGTTGAGGGAATACAAATATAAAGGTTTTTGGATATGTCTCTGTTTCTGTCTAGACTACAATTTCTAAATACTTGTAGAAATTTGAATCTTTAAATGGAAACTTAATCTTGAGTTTTGTAGCTCCAAGTTTTTTTTTCATTTATTGGAATTTACTTAAGCAACTTGTGGGAATTTCAAATCCAACTCGATCCTATTAAGAAGCAGAAAATTGAAAGATCTCAATAGGTTTCCATCTGTATGGAAAAGTCTTAATGGTTTTAGTGGGTTGACCAGTGTTTTGTTTATATATTTGTATGTATTTGTTTATTTCTTTATTTATATTTATTTATTGTGGTTTCTTTGCGCAAGATGAGCAAACGATGTTGGGATCTGGGGTAACCACAGGGCTGCAGGAGGACGAAATCCTTCCCCAACTGGCACTGGAGCATCCAGGGCTGTTTGTGTGGGATTGATGTTGTATGGGAGATATTGGGCTGGTTCTCACCCTGTTCTGGGTTTTTTTTGTTTGTTTGTTTTTTGTTTGTTTGTTTTTTCAGCTAAAATAAGAAAAGAAAGTACATAATTGGGTTTCATATGTAGAAGAGATTTTAAAGCTTTTTTCCCCCTATTTATTAAAATTTTTTAAGTGGTGCAGTAAGATTTCCAGATTCCAAAATCAAAAAAGAACAAAACCTTGTAAGCTGTATTTTAAAGAAAAAAAATAATTCTGATCTATAAGCTTATAAACTTTGAATTGATACCTGAAATGGCAGGCTCATTTTTGCATTTTAAACTTGTGTTTTTAGCTGTATGGAGCCTTTCTCTGTCCAAATGCTGATTTTGTCATCAAAACAGATGATTTGTGTGTGTATAAATCACTCAAAACAGCAGACAGGAAAGGCCTTTTTACGTTAGAAGGAAAATAATGAAAGATAATTGTGGATAGCACATCAATTGCTTCTCTTATCTTGACCACTTCTCTTCCATGATAGAAACTCTTTTTCCGAGAGAAGGGAATTTAGCAGGTATTTCCCATGAAAATTGTTGATATGTGCTGCTCTGTCAAGGCTGATTTACTGATGACAGCCAGTTTATTCTGATTTGCTTCTCCAGTCAACCATCTTGAAAAAATATTTTGTGCAGTTGACAGATTCAATTATTTTTATTTAAAAAAAATTGAAGTTCTCGTGTCAAAAATTTAATAAGAAATTACAGCGTATCAACCCCCTGCCTGTAAAACTGCAGTCTGACTTTTGAATCCATCATTTCCTTGACCTAAATTCCATCACTTCAAATTCTTTAAAAGGAATATTACAATTTTTTCTAAGTCTGTGGCTTCCCCCCACCTCCCAGATTTCTGGCAGATTTTTGTGTACTCAAATTTTATCTTAATATTTGTGGCATTGCAGTGTTTTTTGGGTCGGTATTTCACATTACTTTTTCTGTGTGCATTGCTGTTGGGCTTCTCAGTGTTAAAAGACAACCAGTAATGTATTTTTAACGAGGTAAAATTTATGATTAGAAATGTGCTTGGTTTTTTTATTTGGAAGTGTGTGGGAATTCTCAAGGGAATCAGAAGTGCTGAGATCCAGATGGAGAGGTTGGTGTTCTATTGTCTGTGAGGGCTTAAATATGTTCCTCAGGAATTATCAGCACAGGAGGAGTGTTCCTAAATTTTTGTGTACCTGAAAATTTGCCTAATAAAAGGAGGCAGAATAGATGAGGGTCACTAAAATAAGAGGGATTATCTAAACTGAGAGGACACGAGGAACTTGTGGAAATGTTTTCCCTGTGTTGAGGCCTTGGAGTGATTCCTTGTGGTCATGGCTGTGACTGTGCTGGAAAACAACTCCATATGGAGGTGTTTATCCTCAAAGTCCATCCTAATAGTTAACTGTTAAAGTTATCCTAATAACTTTGTGATGCTGATTTAAATAAAGCTGCAGCTGCTTTTAAAAATCCCCCAATGGACTTGGGTGCTGGTGGTGCCCCCTCAGCCTCCCCCTGCCACCAGTGACACTGCAAAATGAGAAAATACAGAGGATTCTCCCATGTGTTATCCCGTTCATTTTCCTGCCACAAAACCAGCAGGGGAGCCTTAAATCCAACTGAACCGCGATGGAAAAGCTGAACAACCACCATTTTTATTTTGCCTGGTTTTCCATGTGAATTTCCAAGATGGAAAGCAAAGCAAAGGGGCCACCTCGTGGGAAGTCCAGAGTTCAAGGGCTGCCTTTGCTTCTGCTGCAGTGACTGAGCTCAAAATGCACCTTAATTCCCTTTAGTTGCCTTCACTGTAATGCTGTTTTTGAGCCACCACACACAGGCAGGTTGTGCTGCTCAGTGTGACCCTGTGAAGGGCAGCAGAGCTTCAGGAGCTGTGGGGTGAAAGGAGAATGATGATCCAACCATCCTACATGGGAACAAGTGCAAGGAAAAAGGGGGGGGGCGGAGCAAAGTGAGTTTTAAAATTTAAAAGTGAATTTTATTTTCAAGAAATACAGTTTTGTTTCAAGAAAGCTTCGGTGTGCATTTGGAACTGAAATCCCGCAGTTGTGCTTTTGTGCCCTGGGAAGGTGTAATTGTTCTTTCACAGCCATCTGCTGGTTTTGAACCCCAGTGCTTGTCAGAACAGTTCCCCTGGTTTCCATTGCTTTGCCTGGGAATTCAGTGGCACAAAGCAGAGAGGAAAAAAAAAAACCAAGAAAAAACCTGGGGAAGAGGAATCCCTAGAAAATAATAAGTGATTAAAGATGGCAAATCTTATCCTTGCGAGTAGGAGGTGTTATCAGGCACAGACATGGTTGTGTTCCTCTCTACAAATCTCAGATGGCCCATCTGCCTTGGAAGCTGGGATTTACCGCTGCCACTTCCAGGATGGCAGCATTGATCAGGGATTTTACCCGGGCAGAGAGATTTTACCTGGTTTTCAGTAGCCCAGACAGGATCCAGAGCTGGAGTTTGCAGCTCGTGCTTATCTTAATAAGAAACAAATAATAAATTGAAACCTTGAGTGTTTTCTAGCAGTGCTGAGCTGCAGCTGAATGTAGACACACTGCAAAGAGGTTTTTTTCTTACATCTTACCCAAAGCTTATTTTTCATCATCTTACCTTTGAAAGTCCGAAGAAATCTTGACTTAGAATATTTTCTTTTTGTTGCAATCTTTTTAGGAAGATAAAAGTATTCCTTTTTGACGTGGAGGACAACATAAGGGATTTCAGATTTCCGTTTTAGCTCTATTTTATCAAAAATATTGACTGTCTTTATTTTTTTTGTCCCTTATGTACTGCAGGCTTTGCAGATGTGTAAGTCTCTGAGGGAAACAGCGTTATTTGTACGTGAGAGTCGAAGAATTTGTTAAACATTTGCTGGGTTTGTTTTTTAATTTTTTTTTTTTTTTGGTGGAAACAAAGCCTGCTGTGTGGGTTGCTTTCACAACAATCTCATCTCCAATGTTCCCAATATATAATTAGGGACCACACCATGTTCTCAAACTCGGTTAGGTTGTTGACAATTCTAAGTTCAAACATCCCCTGGTGTGTATCTGTATTAGCAGGGTGCCATGAAGGTGCTGGGACTGAACTGGATGGTGGGAAATTTGTAAGATAAGAGGTGCTGGAATTGGTGGTGCCCTCTGAAACTGGTCTTTAATAATTTGAAATTATAATAAAATATAAAGGAGAAAGGGGAAAGCACCCCCAACTGTCTTCCCTTTTGTTTACTTTCCATTCCTCAGAACTAAATGTATGAAAATTTACCTCATAAGAAAGAATGGGCTTTTAGATTAAGAGCAACGTTTTTTACCTGGTTTCAGGTTGCAATAAAATGTCATGCTCATCCCTGAGGTCACTTGCACAGCTCAGAAAAGTGTGATATCTAATTAAATATGTCACTTTGTGTGCTGTAATTGTCACTTTTTGCCACAGAGGGGGCAGGGAATGGGACAGACTTATCACAGAATCACAGGATGGGTCAGGCTGGAAGGGCCCTCAGTGGGTCACTGGTGCTCCCTCCCTGCTCAGAGAGAGTCTGGATTGTCCAGTTGGTTCTGGAACATCTGATCCCCCCTTGGCTTTATCTGAACAGCTCCAACTTGGGAGATAAGGGACGTCTGTGGGTGGTTCCTGCTGTTTCCCTTGGTTATCTCTGTGTAAGTTACGTGATGATCAAATAGATAAGAGGGGAAAAAAAGGTGTTTTTTAGATAGTGCCTTTTAGTAAATCATAAAAAACCCTAGCATAGCGTTGTTACTGATGAGATGTTCTGTTCTGCTTTTAAAATGTGACTTGAAATTCAGATGCACTCTGGTTTGTGTTAGAGCTATGGAGCATGGAATACACTGTTTTAATTTTCTATGCTCAGAAGGTAGAAGTATTACTAAAGCCAGTAGCATTTTGAAGAAAAGCAGTCCTTTAGCATCATTTTGTAGAGTTCTTTTGGGCTGACAGGTAGCACTTAAAAATGTTTGCTGCATTTTTTTTTTTCCCCAGTTGTCACCTGACAAGAGTGCAATGAAAAATCAGAATCATGCTCAGATTCTAAAGCAACTGACACTAAATATTATGAAAGATGAAAAAGTGATCAACAGGCAAAACAAAGCCTATTTAGCAAAAGGCATCTAAAATCTGTCAAAAATAACAGAACACCTCCTGTTGATGTTAAGCAAATGTAGGTCGTGGTTTCAGCTGTTGTTTTGTAGAGCACAGATGCAGTTGGGTTGTTTTTTTGAGAAGAAACGAAGTGGCAATTCCACTTCAGTGGGAAGAAACAACAGACATGTGTAGGATCTCTCTTTTCATGCAGAATAACATGTTTTGGGGAAATGTACCGCTAGTGTAGATGGGAAGAGGCTCAGAAACACTGTCAGTCTGATCTGCTGCAGCGATTTCGTTGTTGGTTTTTATTAAGTGCACTTCATGAGCTCCTTCATGCTTCAGAGAGAGGTAAAGCACAACATATTTGCAGCTTCAGTCTTCTAACTGACTCTGATATTTTTTTTTCCCCCTCTGAGTGTTCATTAAAGGGAGATGATTTTGCAGTCGATACCTTATGATTTGTTATAATGCAAATAACATTTAGCACATCCTGGAGACTGTCTGAAGAATTCCCACAAGCTCCCCGGCAAATGTCATCTGACTCCCGAATTGAGTGAGGCGCTGCCTTCCCTTTGCTTTCCTGCAATTTGTCATGCTTCATACTTGGCTAAATCTGCCAATTTTCATTGTCCTCACTGACAACAGCTGTCACCGAGCCACTTGTGTCTCCAGAACTCTTGGTGGCAGCATCCTCCACGTTACAGGGCTGAAATGCAGCCCCGGGACTCGGAGAGGGGCAGCCCTGAGACTTCTGGCTGGGTCACGCTCAGGAACAGCACCAAGGAATCCCTGGACTGCCCTGGGAGGGAAGGACACAGCTGGGTGGCCCAGGGTGGCCAACAGGTCAGTGAAGTCGTGGCCATCCCTAAACTGCTTTGACAGGCTTGTGTTGGCCCCGGTGGAATTAAATCCGTCAGAGAAGCCTCCACGTGTGAATCCAACCACTGAAAGGCTGCAGGACGCGTAAAGAACTTCCTTCTCTTGTTGGCTGCAGAGTTGAGTTGATCCTTTGCTTTGTGTGTTCTCATTTATTGCACGCTCATGACTGCAAATTCAAAGTGCTTCTGAATTCTCCCCCAATTTAATAGACAATTCAGGTACAAATGGTGGACAATTCCCACTTCTGAGAGCGGAGTTTGGAATAATTTTTAATCTGCCATGAGAGAAGTTCTACTTTTACAGTTAACCAGTCAGTAGAGGAGGTTACTTTGTAGCTTTTCTTTATTTTTTTTTCTAATATGGGGGAAATTAGGGAATTCCTTTGGCATTGCAACCTCTCCCTGAGTTTGCACCTGATATATTAGATATGGATGGATTGAAATTCAGTGCCAGTTTATCCAAGCCCACAGTTATCCTTGTAAAGAGTTGGATAAGTTATTGCCATCTTCCTGGTCTGCTGGTAGATGGGGTAACTGGTTCTGGTTTCTCAAAGCTCTCTCATTCAGAATGTTCAAAATAATTCAAAAGATTGATGATTCTTGTCATTAATTTTATCTAACACAAGAATATTTGACTTAGTAATTAAGAGGGGTAGTTCCAGTTTAAGACATATTTCAAATGATAATTATTTATTATTATTATTGCTGTTTACAGTAACTTTATCAATTGGATAATTTCCACTTAAATACTTAAATTTTAAGTAAAAGGGATGGATCCAGAAGACACTGGAAAACCATTTGTGCATGTTTTAGAATGAAAAAAGATTTCTAAACTTTATGATGTTTAATACTGCAAGTTAAAAAACAGAGGCCCATGAAATCCATTGAATTAAAACCACCCCAGCATTGAGGATTAATTTAAAATAATGTTTACTGAGATGGATAAAACCATGTTTATTATTTGAAAGGGGTAAATGAATAACTATTGGTTTGGCCTGCTTAAACTTCAATATTCATCTTCACGGAGGAGGAGGATGGCTCAAGTTCTGCACTGGATATTTGGAATGCTGTAGCTGATGCAAAGAAAGCAACAGAATCTACCTGACAGCTGGCCCAGGAGCTGGTGAGGGTTCAGTGACAGCTTCAAATCTTTGCTGGCAAAACAACTTCTTGCACAGATGCTGGAGGTCTTCTCTGCTAAGTAAACTCTGGGTAGATCTTGGTAGCTCTATGGAGCCATTAGTAGCCTGTGATCTTTTAAACCTTCATTTCCATGGGTGTTTTTAGGGAAGGGGAAGGAAAGGAGGACCGTGGATTACTGGGTTTACGACTCTGGATGTTCTGGTCCCCCATGGCTGGTTGGGATTACTCGTGAAAGGGTTTTCATCTCTGCCCATCAGGATGGCACAATGCACTGAGCTTGTGTTCGGGGATTTAAAAAAAAAACCCACTAAACTGAGTGCAGTGAGCATCAGTGAACCCCCCATCAGCCCTGGAGCTACGAGCTCACTGTGCTGGGAGTGCTGCAGGGGAGGGT
Organism: Pseudotriccus pelzelni; assembly: GCA_035584735.1. NCBI lineage: Eukaryota > Metazoa > Chordata > Aves > Passeriformes > Tyrannidae > Pseudotriccus > Pseudotriccus pelzelni. The sequence continues at coordinate 2,887,172 of JAWMRA010000009.1, read as the reverse complement.
TTGAGCTGCACTAGTTTGGGATGAGGAGTTTAGAGCTGACGGGCTCGAGGTGCTCTGGGCTGCAGGTGCAATTCCACCCTCAGGCAGTCGAGCTTGTTGTTCAACTTTCTTTTCTACTGAAAGCATTTTGGAGGATGTCTCTTTGCTGGTGCAGCTGTGGAGGGTGGAATGGTCACCTGAAGTGGTCAGGCCTGGTCCTGCAAAGGGTTGGCCTTAGCCAACAGTGTTTAATGAATTATGATTGTCACTGGGGAGGGAAGGTAATTTCGCTCAGATGGGTTGGTGCAGAGGTTTCCGCAATAGGCAGCCTGTAACTGATTTTAGAGTCATCAATATGGAAGTTTTCTACTAATTTTGGGTCCAGTCTCTAACCTGGCAACACTGTTATAGAGTAGTTTAACCGTGGGTCTTACTTTGTCTCAGCAACAGAACAGATCTACGCCTCGGTCTAGTAGAAGGTATTCCTGCCCATTGCAAGGGGGCTGGAATTAGATGATTTTTAGCATCCCTTCCAGCCCAAACCATTCCATGATTGTATAATTCTATGATTACTGTCTCTCTACTAACATCTTGCAGTGCTTTCTGGCTGCTCTTGCTTGCCCACACGGAGGTGGCCCCATTTCTGTGGCTGCTACCTGAGGTAACTTTCAGCTGATTTCCTATGCTTAGCTTTGCTTAAGGGTTCTGTACGAGCTGCTGCCTCGTTGCTCTTTTGTGCTTTGCTTTCAGGCAGGTTTGGAGCTCTGCTGCTGAAACCTGTAACAAGCACCTGAGACAGCAAATTCAGCGGTGCCCAGGTGCTCCCATCCACGCTGGAGTGGGTTGTAGGAGTCATTTCCTAAAGGGATCAGAGAGATGCACCTGGCAATAAATTGAGCTGTCTTGCAGTTGACTTTTTGGTAAGGGCAGAACCCGCCATCACTGGAAACGGTCTTTAATTTGTGATTTGTTTTCTTGTTCACCAATGCAGCCTCACACTGTTTTATCTGTAAACAATGTGTGTTATCTGCAGATAGTGTGGCGTTCTCTCACTCAGAAAAATATCATTAGCTTGTGCTACAGCAGACTGGGCTTTTGTTTCTTGGTGCTCCCAGTTTATCAGACAACACCGAGGATTTGCATGCATAATCCAGTGGATCACATGAAGGCCAAACTCCAGGTTACCCCAAATCACCATGTATTCGCTGTAGCCTTCCCTTGCTGCTGTTAAAAGGAGAGGTAATTCCTTCCTCTCCTCAAGGCCTGAGGTAAGAAGTTCCTGTCACCTTGAGATCTGTGTCCTGCTGAGCATCCCAAAGTATTCTAATCTCTGCATTTAGTTCTTCTTTCATATGCATGTCTGAAAGAACTTTGCACAGATGGGTAACAGTTTTTATCCCCGTTTCTCAGTGGTTTAGTGTAGTTACATCAGGAGGAGTAATTATTTCTATCAGCAAGATTGTGACAGCCACCACATATTATGGAAATTTCCTTCATTGAAACTTTAACATGTTTTTTTTTCCTCTTTTGTTTGATTCTCGCAGCAACACAAAGAATAGTTTAAAGATATAATTGCAATCTCTAGGAGAAATATAAGCTGCCTGGCCATGAAGCTGAATCCCGTTAGAGCTCTGGGAATAGAGCCACCTATAAAAGAAGATGAGCAGAGAGAACATCACAGCTTGAGCAGTTGTCACTTGTCAGGAGAGGGGAATCTGTACTCAGGCACCACTGACCCACCTCCCTGGGGAAGAGTCAGTTTGACAGTGATGGTTTGTAGCTGCCAGGGTTGGAAAACTCACGAGGTGGCTCTTCAACAGCAACAATTCCTTCATTATTCTCCAGCACATGGTGTGTGGTTCCACTGCTGAACTGCATCTGTCTGAGCCACTTATCTCCTGTGGGATGGGGGTAACTTGTGCTCAGGGCTAATGCACTTTAGCTCTCAGGAAAGACCCCCAAGAACCTTTCCTAACCCCAGGAGTCTGACTTGTACAACATCTGTGCTTTGCTGCCAAACAACCCCCCTGGCTGCTTCTGAGGAATGGAAATGGGATATTGATGCAGTTGGAACGTTTGCAACAGAATCTGGGTAAAACTGCAGTTGTTTGATGAATGCATTAATTCAGGGCACAGATATTTAAGTGTCTCATCCTTTCTCACTGATCACAGTTACATATATTACACTGTCAGATATTGGAATATTATCCTTCTCTGGCTTTGCAGTAACATGTGATAACTGTTTTCAGAAAGTATCACTAACATTTCATATGTCTATATCCAATAATATTAGACTATTCTAGTTTTTTTGTTACTTGAACCTCATAAAAGCCTTGTGAGGATATCAATTAGAGTTTTACTGGGCTGACACACACAAGTTCATTTTTGAGTCCTGTTTCTTCACATGTGCTTTGTAAACCCAAAGCTTTCATATTGACTAACCCTTAGAATTCATGTCAGCAGCTCTCTCACCTCTGCATTGTGAAGTCTAAAAGTTATATAAGAGTTTTTTTATGAAGATTAGATAAGTGTAAACCTGCAGCACTATGGGATAGGAAAATGTGTGTGTTCATATTCCAGTATTGCTGCAGTGCAGAAATATTAGTCCAAGACACCCCAGAAATAAGTGTAGATTATCTTAAATGCAATTGAAAGCCTTACACTTAAAACCAAATCGTATTTTAGATTGGAAAAGAGAAATGTAACCTTCTGACACCTGAAACTGGGATAATTATCTTTTATTAGTATATAATAGTAGTGCATGAGCAGAAGGATATTACCTGGAACTAATTACTGGTTAAAACCAGGTGTGATTTGTGGAATGCTTTTATATCTGCAAATTTAAAATAACTGGCTTATCTATGAAAACATACATTTGCCTATGGAGTGTAATAGAACTGAAAGGTTTCATTCTTAATTTTAGTAAGCACTACTTAAACATTATTTAAAGATTGTTGGATATTTTCTTGGCAAATCCTGAGTGCACCATCAAATCCTTGATGTGGAACAAGCTGAAAGGGCGACCTCTGTGTTTGTGTCCAGGTAAGGTATAATAAGAAGGTTTTAAATTAATAAATTCCTTGCTTCTTTTGATCCTGCTGGGGTCATTTAGGCAGTGAGATACAGATGGTGAGGAGCATTTCTACTACATTTTACATTTTCACCACTCTTTTTGAGAACTCTCTAATGCCAGGATGGAAGGGGTGAATTTTCCCCTCCCCAGACACAGAATGGGAATTTTAACCCTGGTAATCAATGGAGAATTTCACAATAAAGGGCAGTTCATGTGGTGCTGTCCCGAGCCAATCTCAGCTGCTGTTTCTGGTGGAATTGGTTCACCCTGCCTGTTTTTTGTGGTGGTTGTAGGGATGTTCTGTAAGTGGGAAAGGTGGGAAAATTTACTGTGAGAGGAAGAAAAATTGTCTGATAGCAGCTCGTGGAGTTGTGGGTCGAGATAAGGGGAGTTTGGGATCGTAGGGCAGAGATATGTTACAGGGTTAGAACATACATGTGATGTATGATAATCATACATGTATCCTAATCACACATCGTGTACCCCAAGAAGCAAGACCAGAGATTCAGGGTTTGTAGGGAGAGGTTGTAATTTTTCAATTAGAATGGCTGCAGGATTGAAAAAGGGATGAGCTTTTGAGCTTCCGGTTCTTTGAGCTGGTCCTAAGAGGTGATTTATTTTTCTCCATCAACATCAGTTTTTCTAGAAACACAGTGTGTGTTCAGATGTGTTATCAGTGCTTTCCCTACCAGAACTTTTTATTCCAGCAAGTCATTATAGTCCAATAAACTGGGAGCACAGGGAAATGTAGGCAGAAAGGACTGGTAAGTCAGTAAGAGGTAGCATTTATTGTTCTACCTATTTAAAGCAAAAAGCTCAGTTATGGAGCATATCCTGGGCAGAACTTTGACTGTCTCACATCACACAGTCTATATTTAAAGAGCTGGCAGGACTATGATGCTGCTGTTCAGAAAGTAGAAAACTACCACTGTGCAGAAGTGGAAAATACCTGCTCTTGTGCTGATAGAGCTGTCAGGGGACTCCGGCTGGGAAAAAACAGCTTGGAATCGGGGAAGTTCTGCTGACATCAGCTGGAGGAAAACTGTTGTGAATTCAGGCTCAGGAATCTCACAGAAAATCACAGGGGTTGTGGGAGAGGTGTGTTTTCAGGTAAGCATTTCATATTTCATACACTGGCTTTTAGTACCGGTGTCACCACTAATAACAGGATCCTGAAAGTTGTGCTGGGGAATTCTGCTTGTGTCTGCTTTCTTATTTGGGCCTGTTGAACAGTTAATCATTTCTTGTAGAATTGCTTGCCTTTGACAGCTGCCCTTCCACCAGAACAAGCTTCAGCTGCTTAGGACTGAGAGGTTCAGACCTGTCAAAAAGCAATGAAGTAGACTTGAATCTCTTTTGGGTAAGGAATTGAATATAGATATTCTTGTGCCTCTGACTGACCTAACGACTGAGCAGTCAAATAAATGGAAGTGATATTTGCTCCTCCAGCTTTTTTTTTTTTTTTTGCTAGCTGAGGAAAAAGAATCCTGTTTTATTAGGATGTTATGAGGTGTTTTTGCTAGGGATCTTGAAGCATAAAGTGAAGAAATTCTGGTGGTTGGTTTTTGCTGGGTTTGATTTGTAAAATTTTTTAATTTTTTTTTTTTTTAAATCCTGTGTCCTTTCCTGAATTTGTCCAAGAATTCAGCATATTTAAAAACCTCCCCTGTGAAATATTAGTATCATTAAAAGTCAATTTTAAAATTAAGGCAACTTCTTCTGAAAAACTTACCCTGGGACAAGTGTCAGGAAAAATTAAGCATTGCAGACAAAGTGTGCTGAGATGCCACAGTCATTTTGGGAAGCACTTTTCTTTGGTAGAAGAGAAAATGCAGACATAGAGATAGCAGTTGATTTGCTTTTCACTGGGGAATAAAGTTTAGCTTTTAATATTCCTTGGTAGTTGCTGGCTTCATTAAAGATTTTTAGTGAGCAAATGCAGCTAACAGTGCTTTGATTCTCAGCTAAGTGGGAGTTATTAAAACAGTTGTCCTGAAGTTTTTGTGCAAAACAAAAGATGTAAATAATTGAGGGTTTAATATATGTTAGGAGTAGTAAGTGCAGGAAAATATTCTGTCTTAACACTAGGCTTAACAAGGGAAGGCAATAAATCATTTCTAATTACTGGCCTTGACAATTATATGTTTCCTCATTCCAGTCTTTCAAACTGAATCCTGAGCTGAGGCTTCTTTGTAAACGAGATTTGCTTTTTTCCTTCTTCTTCCGTTCTGTGGGATGTGGCACTGCAGAAATCCATGTGTGTCCATCAAACCACTTCCCTGCCTTTTGGACCAAGAGCAACATTTTGCTGAGAAAGATGGAGGACTTTCCACAGCCATCTGGAATATTGCTGTCATATGGCAGCTTCAGATCTTCCAGGGGAAAAACATGGACAACATGGATTCCCAGCATGGCCAGTCTACCAAGTTAAATGTTGATTACTTTTGTGAGTCTGTTCCATTTAAAGTCTGTCATTCAGCTTCCATATTTAAAAAGGAGGATTGTTGAAAAGTTAAATCTTTGAGGATGGTGCAGGAAAACCTGAGGCAGGTTTGCTGGAAGATGCATCTCCTGACGTCATTTTAGGAAAGCACCTGGTACACAAAGCTAAATAATGCTAACTAATTTTCCTGAATATTAAATTTGGCCTTTTATTTTTATCTGACCCTTGGGGTTGGTGAATAAAGAATGGAGGAGAGCTCAAGATCTTTGTATTGCTCCTTCCAGTGTGTGCCCCACAATGCTCACCTTTGCTGATGGAATGCACTGGGTAGGAGGGATGAAAATGTTCAGGATTTGAGCATATCAGGAAACTGTGTGGCTAAGAATTAGGATACACAGCCAAAATCATAGAATCATAGGAGGGTTTGGGTTGGAAGGGACCTTAAAGACCATCTCCTTCCACCCCCCTTCCATGGACAGGGACACCTTCCACTAGCCCAGGTTGCTCCAAGCCCCGTCCAACCTGACCTTGGACACTTCCAGGGCTGGGGCAGCCACAGCTTCTCTGGGCAACCTGTGCCA
>JAWMRA010000009.1:2817994-2871312 GCA_035584735.1 Pseudotriccus pelzelni | reverse complement strand
GGCCTTGGACACTTCCAGGGCTGGGGCAGCCACAGCTTCTCTGGGCAACCTGTGCCAGGGCCTGCCCACCCTCACAGGGAAGAATTCTTCCCAGTAGCCAATCTACCCCTCCCTCTGTCATTGTGAAGCCATTCTCCCTGTCCTGTCACTCCACGCCCTGGTGAAAAGTCCCTCTCCAGCCTTCTTGTGGCTCCCTTCAATCCTGGAAGGCTCTAAAATGGTAGATATTCCCTCACTGCAGCCTTTTAAGAACCTTGAAAACGAGTACGCGCAATGGACGTGCGTTAAACAAGTACATTATCGTGACAAACGCAGGCTGTGACCATGCAGGCCGGAACATAAAGCTGGGCACAATTAATCCTTCAAACGACCAGTAGATGAACGAATGTGCAGTCTGATCCTGCGTCCCGGCTTTCCGTTTGCTCGGCGCTGTGAACACCGCGGCCACCGTGGTGCGAGCGGGGTCCGCCGAGTGATGCACCCCCTGTGCCATCCAGCCCGTTCCCGGAGCTCCGGAGGTGCTGGAATGCTGGCCCCGCTCTGTGCTCAGCAGTCTGTAGCTCTGAGAGCGGGGCACGCACTGCTGAAAGACGGAGAAGAAGCGTTGAAAACACCGGCGGATGGATTGTTCCCTCCGAGGGCGCTCGTGAAATCCTCGGGAATATTCACCCAGTCAGGCTGCACCGCTGATTTAACCATCCCCAGGCCATCATTAGGTAACACAAGCTGACAGGCAGTACATTTCTATAAGCTCACTGCACATCTCAGATGCCTTCTGAGATAATTAGGCTTTCAGATTCCTCTCTCTTTATGCTCTGGGCCCACAGATCCAGAATCGATCTGACTTCCAGCAGTTCCTTACCTCTGCCAGGTGCAATTATATTTCCATTCTCTGCAAACAGAATAAAATCCCAAATTATCTAATGTTCCTTTTTTTTTTTTTTTCTTTTTTGGTGTCAGAATCAAACTGGTTTATGTGGCAACAAAAGAATCTTGAAAACCGCTGCGTGAATCTATGACATCAGAGGGGTGTAACAGGAAAGGAAGTTAAATACAGCTGGAGTTATGCATTTCCCAGGCCTTCAATATAAAGATGTGTTTCCAAGGAGGAATACTGCTGGCATACAATCCAACTCACGCATTTATTATTATTTTTATATAGGGAGCATTGTATAATGCTTTATGGCAAGTGTGAATTACAAGCTGTGAATAGTGGCTTGACTGGTGCATTATAGGAGCTGGAATTTAGGGAAGGCATAATAAAAAAAGGGAAGAGGGCCAGCAGTGTAGCAGTTCAGCTATGGGTAAATCGTGTCCTGGTAGGGTCAGGCTGGGATCTGTGCTGGCAATATTCCACTTGGGGTGCAAAATCTGGGAGAGGAACAAGAATTTGGAGTCTTGGAGATCTGGTTTCAGCCACCTAAGGCCTGACTGAAGGAAGTGTGGAGGGAATGTGTGGATTTGGAAGCAGGAGTGGAGCAAAGTGCTGTGACTCCAGGGAATGTTTCAAAGCACTTGCTTTGATCTGTGGCTCTCTGGGACCTAAGCTTGGCACAGCAGAAATGAGGGGTAAGTCAATGGCGATGGGGAACTGTCTTTGCAAACACAGGAAAAGTAGAATGGGACACAGGTAGATTTTTTAAAAAAGCTAACTAACAAAAAAACCCAAAAAACAACCCAGGGTTTTTGAAAAGACTGCAAAGTCTCTTGCAGGTCAATTCTGAGTTATGGGAAGGTAGGAAATTTTGAGAATGTTTGCGTTGGCCTCTTCATCAGATAAAGAAAACATGACTGTCTGTACTGATTTAAGACCACTCTGACTGAAAACTGTGACAGAACATTTCGTCTTTCTGAAATCTTACAAAGGGACCAAGAATTATTTTCACTTCTTAAATTACTTAAAGACCAAATATGCTGGTGGTTTAATTAGGGTTGTCTTCTTTTCTTGGTTGAAATGAACCAATTTCCAGCCTCTAGAGACAAAACCCAGCCATACTGAAACTCCAAAAAATGTGGATTCACAATAACAAGTTCTAGATGAACTTATTACTTTATAGGGTGCTGGGTATGGTGTCATCACTGTTCCAGATCTGTGGCTTTTCCAGTACCAAGAAGAGAAAATGTGTTATATTTTTGTCTGCCTTTTTTCTTATGTAATTATTTGTGCTGTGAGGACTAAGAATTAATGTAACTAATAGAAAAACCAGACAGCAAGTAAAGCTTTACTTTTCTAGCTAAGTGGATTTTCATAGGGTACAAACTTTGAAAGCAAATAGTTTATTTTCCTAAGAAAATTTGAATAGCTAACAAGCATAAAAGAGCCTTTAGATGATTATTTGGAGTTGTATTTATCAGAAAGAAGTTTCCCATTTAATATTTAGACAGGCAGGGTAAGCAAAGCAAAGGTCTGAACAAGGGCTCAGGAAAATAGAGGCCCCATTGCTGTTTTCAACACAAATGCTGGAAGGGACAATCTGTTTTAGTTATGCTTTTGAGCACACTTTAAATGTAATTTTAGTGCACAATAAAAATGAATGTTGTGTTTTCCAAATGCATCTGCTGAGTTTGGGTTTCCGTACCAGATGGCTTTATATTATGTTAAAACTCAACATACAGTACGCTGGTGCTCACTGGAGCTGCTGAAAGTGACCTTGCATTTTTTTCTGCATGAGCACAGAACGTGACATTTATTAATTCTGACATGCAAAAATGTTGCTCTTTCCAGTTTGTTGTCGTCTTCTGTTTTACCTGGGCTTCAGGGTTAGTTGTTTTTTCCTGGTCAGAGGCGTTGTGACATTCCTAATTCCGAGACTGATTCAGATACAGGCTGGGGCCCAATTGTTCATAAATCTTGTTCGATATACATGATGTTTATGTTACTAAATGCCGTGCACAAATCACATCCAGGCCTCTCAATTCTGAGCTGTTGAGTGTGCAGCTGGCAGATATTCATGCTTTAGCTTTCGTTCATCCCTGAGCCTCCTGTGCCCTCGCACTGTGTCATTGCATCCGTGGAAGCTCTGACCTAAGGCATGGCCAGGCTGACACTGAACCAGCGCTCTTGGGTAGGAGTCAGCTGGTGTCCCTGGAGCTCTGGGGGCTTGACCTCGGGTTTTATTTCTGCCCAGACTCTGTGGGGAGATCAGTGCCTAAAATTAGACCGTGAATGAGGGCTGGGCTCCACCTTACAAGTGAAACCTTGATAGAAAACGAAATGTCGCCGTGTCACTGATGTTTTGTATGATTTGTGCCGCTTCCTCCCTGAAAACCTCTGTGTCCTGCAGAGCTGTGGATGTGAAAAGTGCGTGCAAAATGCTCCCTCTTTCAGTGTTTCTTCCTGTTGTCTGCTTTAGAATGGCAAGTGACTGTTCAAGCTGCGTGGCAGCTGTGATTGGGCTAATTATATACTTAATTTCATCATCCTGCCCTCAGAAATTTAGGCCTTCTTTAAGAACAAGGTGAAGTTATAACCAGGAGAACATGCCAAGGGCAAGGGATGCCTCTGAACCCTTAGGAATGTGGATCTGGATGTCTGTGCATCCCTCTTGGCTGCCAGGTGCTGGTAGCAATTCATTTTACCTGACCTTTGGGCAATAAATAGACCGTGCAGAAAAGAAGTGCTTTTCTGGCTGGTTTCTTTGATTCTTCTATTACTGGGACCATATTTCCCACCTATAGGTCATGCAGACCTGGTGATTGTGTTAATTTGCATTTAATTGGCCTGGGTGGTTATTAATCTGAATTTTTTTTTATGGTTTCCATCCTCTTTCTATGTCAGTTATCAATCACTGTTGGCGTGTTATTCCTCACAGCATTTCTGAAAGGTGGAAGAAATGTATAATACTTTTCCTTGAGGCTGGAGACATAAAAGAACCTCACCTGCCACTACGTGCCCAGGGATCCACTGGGGATGGACTAGCCAAAATCTGGGATAGTTTCCTAACCACTGAATTATCTGTTTTCCTTCTTGCAGCAAGCTATTATTTCTTATATGAATATAATGCATATAAGCAATGTCCATTTTAATATTAGTTATTTGGTGTGACCCAAAACTTATTCTATTACTATTTTTCAAGTATTTTCTGCTGTTAAGTAGGTATATTTTAGAAAAATAATGTCAAAAATTGAGGAACACCTCTATTAAATGTTTTTTCTCTGCACAGCAGATTTCATTAAAAATTTGGACCTTAATGTTTAGCTTCCTAAATATCCTTTTGAAAGCCCCAATGACTGTTTGCTTCTGACTTTCCTTGGTGAACTCAGTCCCTGAATTAGTGTCTGTGCAGCCACTTATGTCTCATCCCTTCCTGACACAAAGCACAGGGGAAGGAGGGACGAGGGTGGTGGGGACTGGCTGGTTTTTGGTCGTGTTTCACAGGAATCAATCTCATTCGATACCTTCCAACCCCTCTTGGCCAGGAACTTTGTGTTAGTTTTGGCAGCAACTTGTCTTTTTTAGTTTCTCTCAGGTCCCTTATCGAGGTCATGTCGCTGTTGCTTATTTAATAACTTAAAATTCATGCAGAAATACACACAGAACTCCAACAGAGCCTGCCATGCCTTAACCTGAGGGTTCATGGCCTTAGTCCTGGGGATGCCCAGAGCTGGGCACTTCTATTATTCCCTTTTGCTTGTTTTGATGTGTTAAAGTGCTTAGAAATACTGAAAGATGCACGAGGCAGTTTTCATTGTAAAGGAAAGAAAACAACCCTTCACCTTCCTCAGGCCTCTTGTTAAATCCCAGATGGAAGGGGAAGAATCCCACTGGCAGGCACTGTAGAAATTCTTTAGGTTTGACACCCCTGTAGTAAGTCAGTATATGAGAATTTTTATCTGGACCAATTAAAAATGTTGTTGGATGCATTTTCTCCCCTTTCCACTGCATACATGTAATAATAATTAAAAAAATAATCATGTCTACACATCATTCTTGTCCAGCAGGGTGAAAATACTGCTGGATAACAACCACAAACCTTTTTAGACTTCAAAAACAAACAAAGAAACTGCACCTTGTTAAACAGCAGCAGGGACTGTGTTTAATTTTGGGCTGGATTTGTTGTTTTTTAAGAAGGCTATTGAATGCAAGTACGTTTTTGTAGCAATTATGGCAAAAAGAGAGACAAAATAAGAGGCAGAATGGTTTTGCTGGGTTGCAGCTCTATTCGCAAATACATTAAAAACCGCTCCAGCAGTAACTCAGCCCTAATCCATGTCCTGGCAGAGAGCTACAAAGGGGGTGTTTTGTTTTAACACAATTAATAGAGATCACCGAGGATGAGGGATGTCCTCCCTTTATGTGTTTTTAGGAACCCCAGGCCCTTTCATTCCCCTTTTTCAAAGGCTGCTCTCTGTGAAGCTCCTCGTGGTGTCCCTTGCCAGAGGAATGTTTGTAAATGTTTTAATTCTCAGGAAGGTGTTTTCTTTTTTTTTCTGAGGCTCAAATTCACAGCTATTTGTATCGCTGGAAAAGACGGTTAAAAGTGTGCAATTTTGGAATTCAAAGAGGATAGATTTATTTTCGATGGTGTTTTCAGTTTTGGAAGTTGCAAGCCCTTGCAGTATTTTAACTGCTGTTTTCCTGGTGTTTCATAAACCCCTTTTAACACCTAGAAACACACAGAATGCTTTGGGTTGGAAGAGACCTTGAATGAGCTTCTTGTGGAGATAATAATCTCTAAATCCAGAAGTTTCCTATTAAATACCCTTACGAGATCTTGTGCTGATCCAGAACCAGTTTAATTTATTCAAATTATTTTTTTCTTGTATGCCACAGTTTCAACTCAGTGTTTTTGTCTTCTTTGCATGTTCTGAAGTTACTGAATTATTATCTGTTCACCATACTTTGCCCAGCATTTATGAGAGATTTTTTTTTTTTTATCCCCAAATAATGACAAAAATCCATAGTGCAGGGAACGACATGGAAAGCAGATTCTGAGAGTTTCCATGCACGGCTGGGAAACGTGAAAAGCCATCTCATCATCCGTGCGTTACCGTTAGTGTTGATGTCACAACACGGCGTCGCAGCAGTTGCAATAAATGGCTCAGATAAGGAAAGGCAACAGCGAACGTTCCCGGGGAAGTTATTCCGAGCTGACACTCAGAGCAGCAGTGGCAAAGTCAAGCAAGGAGACTTTGCAGTGGTGTTTCACTGAATAACTAAAATTTTATTGACTTATGTTCCACATGGCGGAGCATTAAGGAGTCCCCCCCACCTTAATTCCTTTCTCAATGGCAGCGGGAATGACCTGCAATTCCCATCAAATTATCTTTCTTTGTGTCTTTTGGACTTGATGTTGCTTTTTGATATTATCACTTTTTTTTTTTTGTTGTTTGTTTCCTGTCTCCAGAGTTACAGATTTTATTGAGAAAAGTTTAGAAAAGGTCTTTTAATGTCTTTTGAGAGACACAACTTTTCTCAAGGCTTGCCTCTGTTTCACTCCTTGGAAATGCATATTTTCTAGATAACACTTCATATAGATTATAAAAAGAGTCCTACCTCTCTGTAGACACTTTTTTTTTACCACAGAACAGACATTGGAAAGTCTTGATTCATTTCCCCAAACCACAAATGAGCTGAAAGATGACAATCTGCTGGGTCATTTCACTGCACCAGCACTTTGAGAAGAAAACTGCTGATGTGAGAGCTCAGAACTTGTCTTTTAAGGGAGTGTTTTTCAGGTTCTTTTATGATTCTTATGCCAGAGTAGCATAATACATATCCAGACTGGTACTCAAGTGCACACAGGTCAGTGCAGAGAGAATTTTATGTTTTAAAGTTCAGCTTGGCCTGTAGAAAATCTAGAAATGGCAGGAAAAGCAAGGATAAAATGTTTGTGTCCTGAGCCAGTGGTGGTGGAGAGGAGAAATATGCCTTTGATTCTACCTGGCACTGATTCTTTTCTCACCTCTCAGATATCCTACAGAATGTTTCAAACCCTGGGACCGTAAGAAAAAGTGACAGAGCCACATTCCACCTCCCAAATGTCCCCATAAATGATCTGCAGGGAAATTATTAAGAAAATCTGTATTCTGATGTCAGCCTGAGGCCATGTGGAGTATCAGCCTGCTGAGCTACTCCTTCCTTTATGGAACTCTGCCTCTTCCTTGGGCTTCTGGATTTGTATCCATGCTTTCATCCTCTGGAATGTTTGGAAATATAGTGCTTTATGTTCATTTTTGCATCCTTGATTGCTGTAGAAATGACATCTGTCACTAGAACACAGGCACTGAGGGAGCCAGATGTGCTCAGATGCTCAATCAAAGGAGTCCTAATCCCGTTGGAATTGTCAGCGTTCCCAATTTCTGAGTGGCCATTCTGCTTACTGAGATTGTGCTATTGTCAAGGACGTTTTCAAGGAGCAGCATGTACCCTTGAAGACAAAATTGCCCTCAGATGTTCTTGGATCACCACATGCGACTTCAAACGGCCAAAATTCTGGTGCAGTTGATCCGCTGCAAACACCTCGGCCTTAACACGTCCTCCCAGAGCCCTTGCCAAGGAGATTTTCCATGCACGGTACACCCAAAGAAATGTTTGTAAACTGCATGTGCACTGTGAGAACTAGATGCAGTTCCAGTGACAGCTGCAACTTTTGATGACTTACTGGATGAATTCCATGTTTTGAAGTGTTTGAAGAAGAGAGAGACACCACAGCAGGTCTTTCATCTTCCCTGTGCTGGCTGATCTCTGTAATGTCATGATATGACAAGAGAAAATATGACCCTATAAAGATTTTCCTGTCCCTTGTTTGTAACTTGTGTTAATTTCCTTTTGGGACATCCTATTATGTGCTAATGATATAACATAATGATATCATATAATAATACCCTGTCATTTTGATAGTTTCATTTAAAGGAGTGATTTAGGAGACCAGAGCAAGATGGCCTGGTGAATAATTATGAAAAACATATGATATCTGTTGAAAGAGTCTGAGCTCCTTAGGCAAGACAGCTGATATTTGGACCTCTAAAAAAACTTTGCAGGTGTATGTATTTGAATTTGAAAAGACCAACGTTTGCACATGCAAATCCCCTCACTGCATTTGCACAGTTGGTGGGATGAGCCATTGAGGGCTCTCTGTGCAACAATTGTCCTTTCTGTGTAGAAATGACCTGGGGGTGGCTGTTTCACCCCCTTTTTTTAATGTTAGTTTTAGGAAGCTCCGCCTACTCTGCTTACTTTGTGTTTTGAAGGTAAAAGAGACAAATTTTCACAGCTGAGCATTTGCAGAGTTAGGTGGGCATCAGAAACTTTGAAGTCTCCAAGCAGCAGGGTACTCTGCTTTTGTTTAACTCCGCAGATCGTAGTGGAGTTCTTCAACTTCAGACTTTTCATTAGACATAAAAATTGCAAAATCCATATTTTTATCATTCTTATGCAGTAATGTTATTGAAAAATACAGACCTGAGACTGCAAATAGTTAGAACAAATCTGCCAAGGGTTCATCATTTAACGTGAAGTGCAAAATCTAATAGAACAACATAAAAAGACGTGTTTTAAAAGTGGGTAAGTTATGCTTTATCTAGTTCTGCCTGCCTTCTCCTGGTGCCTCTTTTCCTCCTCTGCCTGGGGAATAGAAATTACCCATTTCTGTGGTCAAAATTCAGAGATGATAATTTTGGCTCAAAGGTTTTGGTCTTAAAAGTTTAGCTTGGATATTTTTATGGTTGTATTCTTAAGATGTAGATACGTAAATCCCAACTGTCTCCCTGAGTGAAGGATAGTGAAGTTAATGGCATCCTTTTCCCTGATCTGTGACAAATTCCTAAACTTGTTCATGCCCAAAATTCATAAGTGTATCAGATTTCACTCATGGATTGCCCAAAGTGTTGAAATTTTGGATTCTGGGCAAGCCAAGGGTTTTGGTCTTGGCACTGTAGAAAAAAAATCCAGGAACAGGAAAATAAGCTCATGCAGTTACTCCAGGATTCTGTAGATCTCAGGCAAAAATCAGTGACTGGGCAGAGTCGTGGTGGGTTCCTCATGAAGAGCTTGGCGGCCAGAATTGTCAGCCAGCAGCACACGGGGGACAGAAACACCTTTCTTACCTTCCTGCAGGTGTTCAAATCCCCCTTTTCCTCAGGGAACTGGGTGGTCTCACAGCTGTGTAACAGCTTCGCTCAGCTCCTCTGTCTGACAAGATTAACCCTCTCCAGAAAGCTGTAGGTCACTCCTGGAGGGACAAGTGCGAGAGATGTTAGGTGAGAGAGAGAACAAGGGAGCTATTAATCTCGTTTGGGTTTTGTGCCAGAAAGAAATACAGAAAGGGGAAAAAAAAAAAGCCCAAATTACTTGCTTAATATTAGAGCAATCACTGGGGATGATTTGGTTCTGGAGCTTTCACTGTCATTAGGTGAAGTCATTAGATAGTCGTGGGAGCTTTTCTCTCCCTCTCTTGGGTTCAGACATTATCCACCAGGAGAGAAATTTCTTTTCTGCCTTTGGAAATGAGAGTGATCAGGCAAATGATCCACAAAAGAAGCAATTATCAGCTGGCTGAACACCAGGGCTCAGGTGCAGCACAAAGAACCTGGGTTTGGTGCCTGAACAGTGGCTGCTGGAGGAGGCACCAGGATGGGAATGTGATGCTGGTTAGTTCCAGGGATGGTGACTCCAACCCTGTCCTGGGCAGCCTGTTCACATTCCTGACCACTTTCAGTGATGGTATTTTTCCTAATATCCAACCTGAAGCTCTGCTAGTGCAACTTGAGGCCTTTTCCTCAGATATTTGGAAAACCAAGTGATAAGGAGTAGGAAAAAATTTTAGTGCCCAAGTGTGAAGAAGGGAATCACCATAGAAAGATCCTTTTGACTGATTCTATTCTCATTTGCATCACTTCTGGATTACAGTCATGTTTTTTTCAGGAAGAGAAATATAGTCTGTTACCTTCACTATGTCAAAGTGTTCCAGGTACAGACTGGGATAAAGAAAAGTACTAATTTTTTTACACATATATATGTACAATGTTAATTTGGTATTGTGTGCTACCATATAATTTTTAAAATTGTAATTATGATTACATTCAGCCTTAACTGTTTTTGCAAACTGAAGAACTGCTGTGGCACTGCAAACAGTTTGGTGATTTACAAACAACTTAGGAAGTGTTCTCTCTCTTTTAGTGTGAATACAGGTTTTGTTCTGCAGAGCTTTTATTTCTGCCTTTCCAGCTTCTGATGCACATTTGTTTCCACCAGGTCCCCAGACAGCACATTTGGGGGTTGGTTTCTGCCCTGTGCAGGCACAAAGGCTCGGTGTGACCAACCCTCCGAGGTGTTAAAGCACTGGTGGATACTCTTTAAGGCTTTAATGGAGAAGACAGTGTGTGTTAGTAGGAGTATGTTTTTCCCTCTCACACGCTCATCTCTCCTGGGAAGGAAATATTACCAGGCATTTTGAGATCCTGACAAAACTGGAATGTCATGCAAAGCATTTGGAGATCTCAACCAAATAGCCTGGAGTCACTGCGCAGGGCTAAGCCAAGTGAAGCAAAAACAGGCTCAGCGACCCCTTTTGTGTAGATTGTTGACCTAATAATGAAACGAAATTCTGGGATTAATGAGTATGATTATTATTTTATGTGTCTGAAAATAAAAATTCATTAAATTTTTGTGTATGGAGCTCACAGGCACAGGACATTCATTTATTGCTGGCTAATTAACTACAACCCAATATATGCACTAATGGTGCCTTTTCTGCTGTGTGTGGCATTAACCTTTCTGTGCCCTTGCTTTTATTTGTCCATTTAGCCACTCAGTAGCATTGTCTGCAGAAGACAATGCTGATACAGAGGAAGCAGCCATTCCAACTGGAAATGGGGAGGACAGAAGGAAGGGAAACAAGAGGAAAGACTCTTTGTCCTGGGTTTTACTGCAAGTCAAAGCTGAAGGAGATCTGGAGTGGCTCCACTGACACCTGCTCTAATGGTACTACCGTGTTGAACTCCCATCTGATATCTGCTGACAGTTCATATTTCTGGCTCCAGTTAAGTATTTTTAAATCTCGTTTTCATCCTTTAATGAAGAGGAGAGATTTTGTGACATACCTGTTGCTGGAAGTGTTTAAGTGCTGGTGAGATGCAGAAGGATGTAAAATACAGTGGAAGGTGCAGGAGGGATGGGTTCAGATAACCTCCTGATTTCGTGATTGGGTCATTCCACCCCATTTGATGGGAACTGACTCCTCTAGGTACTTGTCAATCATTTCCTAAACAAAGGCACCAAAGAGAGCATTGGGAATTAAGTTAAGCTTTAGCCAAGGATCCCTGATGAGTTTTAAGGCTTGTTTTTTTCCTCCCTCAAATGTGGAAAGGAAGAGAGAAAGCAGAGACCACTATTTTCGTATGCAGCTACTGTCTTAACGAATTACTGTATACTGTTCTTTTGTTTTTCTGAAACTTTTATTCCATTTGTAACCATGCATAATTATGATGCAATGAAATGCAAAATAGAAAGGGTTAATGGAAAAAAATACACTTCCTTTTGGATATATATACTTCTAGAGTAAGTTGTTAGTAAGTTTCTAATTTGTTAGTAATTTTAATTAAAAAATCATTTGTAGGGTTGCCCATTTACACAAGCAGCATATTTTTAATCAGTGCTTTTCTTTATGCAAGAGGAATATGTTGCTCAGAGTTCTCATGGTGGTTTTTGATGCACTTATTTATTCCTGGCACAAAGGCAATATCTGATCTGGAGCATCAGGCTGGTCCCACAGAGGCTCCTTCTGTTCCTGGATTAACTTGCTGACTTCAGTGGAATCTCCATAATAGGTGCTGGATTTCCTCACTTATGAACCTCTTCCAAATGTAGTGCACATTTACCTTTTAGAGAAGGTAATCAATTAAACAAACAAGACACATTTACTGGGAAAATTGAGTATCTTGTTAGTTCAGTGCACAGAGATTGAGAACTTCATCCCAAATACCAATTCACAGATGGAGTTGCATGGGAAGAAGGTGAACTGTCCATTTTATTCCTTGTTCCTCATGCAGACTTGTACATCTCCATCATGTCTTGTCCATCAGAGAATTTGTCCTTCACACAGAAGACAAAACATTTGTATCCCAGAAATGCATCATTTCAGTATTTTAATAATTTTTATAAGGAGAAAATGTTTTACCTCTCCTGGAATGACCATGTCAAATAAGACAACGTTGTCTCAGCAGGGTTTATATTGCCCTTAAAATACTGTTAGTTCTGTGTCCTGAGTGCATTCACACTTCTACACAAATGTGAATTTCCTTTCTACCGCAGGATTTGGTCAACAAGAAAAGGGAAACCTTTTCTTGACAGGGAACTTGAAGGGAAACTTTTTTAATAACATTGATGACAATGTAGGAGACAAGGATGAAAGAACAAGAGCAAACACTTTACCTTGAAACAACAAAACCTAAACGTGTGATTGAAGTGACCATGAGTTGCCATCATTAGTATATTGCTGACACAATCCTGATCCCAAAATTCCTTTGAAAATCTTTCAGCATTTGAGAGATTGCGGTGCTAATAATAGGATGATGCTGCAATTTTGTTGTCAGGGTTGTTCTTGGGCTTGACATTGTCTTTATCAATCTGTTAATGAAAATAATGCTTATGTAAGGTATTATGAATTCCTGGTTCAGAGCCAGAGATGGTGGCAATGATATTCTGTAGCTGGGCATGTTATAGGATAGTTCTGTTTAGTTTCTTTTCTAGGTAAGCACTGGAGAGAGAAAGATTTGGGTAGCGAAATGTTATTTCCCAACCCCACCAACTGTTCTGAAGCAAGCTGTGACTCTGCTCAAATTCTCTTACGGAGTTGAAATATCACAAAAAAAAAAAAAAAAAAGAAAGAAGGGTAGGGAGTTCAGTATTTGATATAATTTCATTGAATTTTTCAGACTGGCGGTCCCTTTCCCCATGTCTTGGTCTTTGCAGCTGTGCCCGTGCTTGCAAAACCTTGTGAGGGAAGCAAAGGTTGCTAAATTCCTAATCTGTGTTAGTGCTGCTGTGTTATTTTTCTCAGTGTATCTACATGTTAAATGCCCATATGAGCATTGTTTCCTCATCTGCATCGACCTGATCCATCCTTAGAAGTGCTCAAGGCCAGGTTGGACGGGGCTTTGAGCAACCTGGTCTGGTGAAGGTGTCCCTGCCCATGGCAGGTGTTGGAACCAGATTGTCTTTAAGGTCCCTTCCACCCCAAACCGTTCCATGACTCCATTAATTTTTTTTTTAATTTTATTTTTTTTAGTGAACCCTAAGCTTAGGCACGTTGTAGCAATATTCTGCTCCCTAGTTCTGCAGGATCTGGAAGGATTAGAAGAGGCAGGTACTTCTGGTGCTGCACTATTTGTCCCTGTCAAATGATTCCCGAAGTCTTCTTGCAGGAGAGTGCAGCTCAGCTCGACTGCTCTGCAGGCAGATTGTAAACTGCCAATCCAGGTCATTGCAAACACAAAACAAACCAGCTGCCAATAAAACTGAAATATAATTCTCTATTCCCAGTACAGGCAAGCAGAGAAACAAATCCAAGATATTCACACTGACAGCTGACATTCCCTCCTCAGTTTATGGTGCTCTGTTCTTCCACTCACTGAACAGCCTCAGGTGTTGCAAGGACAAAGGGATAATGTGGAGGCAGCCGAAGAAAGTTTCAGATTCTGTGACACTTACATTGTAAAGGACCTTGCTTTGCAACTAAGCTCTTGGCTTGGAGCTGCTCTATTTGCAGGATAAGATACTGCCAGAGGTGACCGAGGGCAGCAGAATCAGAACCCGAGTTTGTTTTGAAAGAGGCACAAGGTTTGCGGTGTCATTTGGCAGAAAGTGCCAATGCCATTCTGAGCTCCATTAATGGCTGTAAGAGGTGGCAAAGGATGTAAAAGGTCAGGTTGGTGTTTAGCCTCCCAAAAATGACTCTGATGCCCATGTGCTGGGAGCTGCCTTCCCTTCTAGTCTTGTCATCATCAGGCAAAAATATAAATGCTCAGGCAGTTCTGAAAAGATTGGCCCTAATTTGCTGTGCCCACAGACATCCTTTAATTTGTGAGTGCCAAAAATTGTACCACTTGCTGTTGGTGGACTGGGTGGGGTTTCTACAGCCCCAGTGAATGGATTGTCAGACATTTCTCATGAGAAGGATTTCCTGATCATAACAAATCAGAGGCTTTGGTTTATTATGATGATATTCAGCTGTCACAGGAGGTGACATGATTTCCTCACTGGGGTGATTTCAGGTTCATAATCTCGTTTATAATAGGACATACATTTTATTTATGGGTATAGCTTATGGATTTTCAGTTTTATGAGACAAAAACTTCACCTTTTGCTGCCTCTCCTATTTTCATTGACCTGAATCTTGGCTTGATTCTCATTAAGAATACTGTATGTGGGGAGTAACTCGTTACAGTTGTAGGAATTAGAATTGGTCTCACTAAAAAAGCCAGATCTGTATCTTATTTTCAGTATAATACTGATCTGAAAAGAACTAAAGACCTGTTTTGACAGATTTCTGACAACAACAAAAAATCTGATGACGTGCCATGGCCATGACATGCCATGGACTTCACTGGAGTCAGTTCTAGCTGCATTAAGCTGAGAGAAGACCCAAAAATATTTTGTGCAGAATTCATTGTCTCTCAGACAGTTTAAGTCATTTTCTTTGCCAAGTTTCTCTCACAGCTGGATTAAGATAAAGTTTAACAGTTTTCTTGCCTATCCTCCCTCAGATCAGTCACAAGCCTGTGGGAGAAGCAGAGCCTGTATCTGTTCAAACCTGGGCACGGCTCATGGGGAGGCTTTTTTGGTAAAAAATCTCTTCAGGCACGATGGCAAAGGCTTTGGGAAACAGGGTAAAGGTAAATAGGAGCAGCCTTACACATTTTATACCATAGAAATCCCACAGCTTGGAAAGGGACATCACATAACCAACTCTGGTCAAAATTTGGTAGAATTTCAGTCTAAAATATCCTGATGTTACTTGTAGAAAATAAAAATATGAGGAAGCTCTGGAGGGAGGAAAAAAGAAGCTAAACTTTTTTTCTATAGGAAAACATGATTTTTATTGTGATTTAGTGAGGTAAACACGCATTCTCCATTTGCCTTTCCCTCTCCAGAGGCATCACACGATGTTCCAGAGGCTGAAAAAGAAAAGCATCGTTAAGAAGTGAGTCCTCATGAAGAGTGAGCTGAAAAGCTGTCTTGTTCTGCCTTTTCCACTCTTCCTCCTCCAGCAGTGGATCCAGACTGCACTGGGGAGAATGGAAGGATTTGGGGTTGGCAGCAATTTGGATGAGGTAATTTATAAGCTGCAAAAGTTCAAATCCAATATTGTGAGTACCATTTCTTCACAATAGACATTTCGTGCCTGAGTTCAGAGGGACCAGAACATTACCATAAAGAATTCCATACGTTGCTGTTAACGTTGATATAATTTCCACCCATGGTTTATTGCAATCAACAAACTCCATTGTTGCCAATTGAAGCTCAGGAGAGGCAGCTTATCTTAAATCCACACTTATCTGTGTGTCACACAAGGCCTTTTTGTAAGTTTGCTATGGTGATCTATCTATGTTTAAACAAAAAAGAGGGGGGAAAAAAAAGGAGAAAAAGCAATATAAAACAGTGAGCAGAACACTAGTCTAGGGAATGAGATGTCTGGTTTCTCTTCCAAACTCTGCCGGTGTGACCTTGCACGGCCCCTTCTCCGTGTTTCAGCATCCACCACTATAAAATGTGAGTAATGAGGTTATAAATGTATCATTTTTATTGAGTAATGATGTTGCACGGTTCTGTTTTGTCCTTTATTTCTGTTTGCTGTGTAGTTTAATATTTGCCAGTAAAAAGCGTGCAAGTAGCTAATTACATTCCAGGGTTCTCAATCCTCAGTTCGCTGCAGTTTACGTGTTTATTTGGTTCTGTACAAAGGTGTTATTAATCACTGGGAAACTGCTACAGCCAAGGTAGCAGAGAAAGCCAAGTGTGCAGTGGTTTTGCAGGCTCCAGGTGCAAGGGAATCAGGTTGGAAGCATTAGAAAGTTTTCTACAACTGGCTCACCCTCTAAAACCCAACTTCCACCCCGCAACCTTCCTCCCTTTTATACAAATCCAGGCAGTAAAAATATTCTTATTTCTTTTTGAGCAGTTTGCAAATCACCACAAATCATTTGTTATGGCTTAGTCTTACTGTATGCAAATTATTACCCCTGTTCACTTGTTTCTGTTGGATTTAATCCTGATCTGTCCGTTCTCCCCACTCTAAATAAAAGTCACCTCTAGAAGGTTTCCAGTGCACAAATTGTGCAGGTCCTTTTCTTTTGGTCTCTGAACTGACACACCTTTGAAGTTGAAAACAAGTGACAGTGAAGAGTCCCTGCGTCTGTGAAATTATAGCTATTAATTTAGAATAAATCTCCTGATCATACTGTCATGGTCAAATTGTGCAGGTTCTGCCCTTACGGTGTAATTTCTCTGGGTATTTCTTTGAAATTCTAACAGAAATCAAAAACAGCAAGAAACTTATGGACTTGGAGACCTGCAGAAATCCTAGACAACAGGTTTGATTGATGCTGAGCATGTTACTTTTATATGAAAACAAGGTCTGTTCTGCCCACTGCAGTAACTTTTCACATGTGTTCCCCTCTCTGGAAATTTAAAGTGTCCAAGTGTGGTTCAGAATGATTTTGTGGTGCAGTATTTAATAAAAAAGGGGCTGCCTTTTTTTCCCCATTACAGACTTTCTAAGCAAACTTGTCATCAAAGCATCTGTGATAGTAAATTTAGCTACACTTGTGTTTCAAATCACAAAATTATTTTGAAATATGTAAAAAAATGTTTAACCGAAGTTTCACATTAAACTGCTCTAATGGTATGTTTGAGACTTGCAGTATATTCCTCTGAAAATTGTGCTTCATCTTCTCTGGTTCTTCTGTTCATTATTAGATGCCTGTGGAGTTTAATAGAAATACACTTTATGTCAACTTTATTGTTAACAGGTAACTTTTTTTTTTTTTTTAATATCTGCACACCCTGTGAAGAAAAACTCATCTTTCTTTATAGGAAGTAAATATAAGGATTGTTTTTATCAACTGAAATAGCTCAGGGCTTCTCTTTAAATTGCTGGTGCAGCCTTTTTGAAGTGGTGTTGGATGTTTGGACAGACAGTTCGAGAGGAGCAGGGTCTGACTGGGATGATCTCTCACGTATTCTTTGAAAGCTCCAAACTGTAACTGCTGTCAATGGATATCTCCTAGAAAACACCGGTGAGCTTCTCTAAGTGTATTTTATAACAATGATATTTCTAATTCAGTAAATTCTTAGCTTTAAACTGTTTCCTCTCATCTATTTTAGTCATTTTTTTTAACTAAGAGCCTTTGATTTCCATCATTTAATCACAGCCTGCCTCAGGCAAGCCGAGTGTCTTCCCCTGAATGGCCATTTGTTTCTGCTTTTCTAAAGAGCATCGTAATAAGGAAGGTGGGGAGTTTTAAAGATGTTAAAGGATGGCTTTCTAAGGGCTCCTACAGCATGAAATTCCTTCATTTATGTGACTGGGAATGTTCAGTTTCCGAGGCTTTCCCACTGATGTGTTCAGCACAGGCGGTTGGGCTGCTGTGTGGTGGGAGCTGGCAATGCCACCAGCTCTGCACTGGTGGGCAAAGGTACAAAAGGGGGGAACCTTTCTGGGTAAAATACAACTTTTATTGGGTCAGTTGACTCACATCCATGTGGCTGAGATCTGGTATCTGTTCTGTCAGGTTTATCAATTCATCTAATATACTGTTGACCTTGCAGTGCCCCTTTGTGTGTGTGTGTGTGTTCAACTCAAGGGCATTGGTTTATCTGCACATTTTAATGTGGATATTTGGTTTTATGGTGTTTTCTCACACATTTTCAGAGTAGTGATTAAGGTGGAATGGAAAGATCTAAAAAGGTAAAACTGGTAAGCAGTGATCACATGCACTGTAAAAACACCCCAACAAACAAACCCTAACCAACTACTATTATTTTTATTACAGCAAGGCGTCCAAAATCCAACAGAGATAGAAGATTTATTGTGCTAAGAACTTCCCAGATAGCTACAGATAATTGTTGCTTTGAAGGAATTAGAGGCAGCAGGCAAAAAGAAATGTCATTTTCTCAAAGTTGCACATTGCAGGCTGGTGGGAAGATGAGAGTTACTGTGAAGTCCAAAACACTGAATCAATAATTCTCAAGACTGGATATATTTACTTACAGGAAAACAAAGTTTACTGCAGTGTGGTTTAATATTATAATTTTTGCCTGCCTCTTGCTTGTTCTCTGCTCTCACATGGTGCTCTCACTTTTTAGAGATTTTTACTTTAGGTAAATTAAATTTTAATTACCTTGGTTACCTTACAATGCCTCAGGTATTTTAAAAAGAAACTATTAGGCTTTCACAGTCAGGCAGGTGTGTATTTTACAGAGAAAAGCACGAGCAAAAAAAATGTCTGGATGCAGTTTTATGTAGAAAAATACGAAGAATTAGTATGCTGCCTAAAAGGAAAGATCAGAGCTCAAAGTAGATTTTAGTCCTGGATTGTTAAAGCAAGTGAGTCCTTTGAGCAACCTGGTCTGTGAAAGGTGTTTCTGCCCATGGCAGGGGTTTGGAACCAGATGATCTTTAAGGTCCTTTCCAACCCAAACCATTCTGTGATTCTATGACTTTTTTATCACCTGGAATCATATGCATTAAGGAATGACCAATGTGTGCCATAGTGAGGTGAGACAAAGGTGAGAACTGGCCAAAGCTCAACTAGGAAACCCAGTGCAGTGGTCAACCTTGAAAAAAAGCTGTCCAGGAGGCTGAAAATTTTCCATTTTCACCAGGAGTTAGAGCTGTTCCCAAGCAAAAAAAGGGAGGAAATGATGAAGGGAACTTATAATTCTGCTTGGAATTTTGAGCCATATTGAGAAACCATTTCCAGTTCCTTCCAACACGTTCTGGATTCAACTCATGATCTTAATGCTGAAGGACACCACATCCCATTAGCAAACTTCTGAGCCACACAGTTCTCCTGAGAGGCTGTTTCAGTGGTTTGGTGGGTGTTTCTGTGTGCTGCATACAAAAAAGATTTTACAATTAAAAGATTTTTTCTTTTCCCCATTCATCATTTAAATCAAATTACCAGGCACTCGAACGTTGAATAATTTATATTCTCCAAAAGATGTTAGGATATTAAATAGCAGGAATAATGTTAGGTTTATTAGGTTGTTATAGAGAACTCTTGTCTATTTTTGGTAATGCCTCAAACTCTTAATTCTTATTAAATAATGGTTACCATCTTTGGCTTGATTGTGGGGTTATTTCAAGAGGGTTTTTCTGTTTGTTTATTTTAGTGCTTCCTGGGCAAATCTTTCCAGTTCAGGCATTCCCCAGCTGGTTCATCGAGTCACTGAATTCTGTAAAAGAAGGTTCTTTTCAAACCCACGTGCCCACATATTCTCTGCATTTGGAGACAGACGTGCAACCCTTTTCCTGGATCTGTCTTCCCCTCCTGGCAAAGGGCTGCACGTTTCCTCAGTGCCTGGCTGGGTGATGTATTAGCACATTTATACAAATGGATGCAGGTCTTCTGCTGAAGAGCTTTCAGAGAGACACAGGGACAAGTGGAGAACACTTCATTTTACGGGGGTTATTTGTTGGCAGGCTTCAAGCTGGGAAAAATAGTGGAAAAGTTATGGTTGGGGTTTGCCCCTGAATTTCAGCAGGAGGATTTTAGGGCCACCCCACACCCCAGACTGTTTCCAGGCTGTGTCAATGTGCATGGAATGGGACTTTGCCCTTGGGAGAGTTGCATTTACAAATGGAATTGTGTAGGCAGGGTTGCTGCAATCCAGAAAGAAAATGGGATAGGGAATTTCACTGTGATCGGGCAAGTTAATGCTCTGTTTGAGGGAAGAACTAAAACCTCAGTGCAAGGGGCATATATAACCCTTACTTGCTCCAGAACCAGTGAGATGAAGAAAAGGGAGCACTTGGAGGATGATAACAAGGATATTATGATGGGGAACACGACATTTAAGTGCCAGTGCAATGGGCAATTCTATCAGCCCTCAGGAAGACAAGTGTTGCTGAAACATGACAATTTATTGAATGGATTTCCCACACTCTTGTTACTGTATTTTGTTCCTGAAATGCCACAGTGAATTCTGTCCTGGCTTTTGGCACAAAAAAACAGAGAAGAGGAGAGAAAAGAATGTGAAGCAGGAGGAGAGTGCCAGTGCCTGGAGTCTGTTGCCTTCCCAGATGAGGAAGATGAAGAAGCAGTTTGGAAATATGGAGAATTTTTCCACGGAAGGTGGAAGATCCAAATTGACAGATATTGTCAAAGGAATTTATGGTGAGGTTTAGATTATCTCACTTAAAACACTTGGAAGTGATAAAAGGAGGTTTATATGTGAGGGGGAAAATAACTTTCTTCTTGTGGAAGGCAAATGGAGTAGGATAGTTTTTACATGGAGGGAAGTGGAAGAGGGGGAATAATTAAGGTAAAGAAATAAGCATGGCTTGTGTTGTAATGGTGACTTCTAAACAGAAATTCTGATTTCTGGTTTCAAATAGTAAAAATACATACAGACCAAATAGTGAAATGGTTTAATTTGGACCCCAGCTCTACCAATTTTCTTTTATAGCAAAATTGTATTGGTGGGTGCTGGGTGTGAGGGCTGGCAGCTGTTCCCCTGCCTGGAACAGCTTTGGGAACCTTGGGATTTCAGCCCGTATTAAATAGTGACCACAGAAATCAGCTCTGTTTCTTATCTCAGTCAGTGCCCTGTAGTCCTAAAGCAGCAGAAAACAGCATTGAAATAAATAGTAAATCAATTAATAATCCAATTAAAGTGCAGTTTCTATTTATAGTTATATGGGTTGGTTTGCATTGACACAAGGTGACATCCATCCAGAGTTCAGTAGGTGACCTACCTACACACTCTGTCCTGGAGGGAATAGAAGTTATGGTGCAAATTAAGCACTTTCAGGGAGGATAATTGTTTGATTTCATAAGTGGAAATAGTCTGAGTGTCCTTTTACAGGATACAGGGAACTCCAGCAGTGGGGAGATGAGAGTTTCTGTGCCTTCTACCAAAGCACTCCTAAAGCTGCCTTGAAAATTCGTGTTAAACCTGGATTTTTGGGCTGGAGAGGGAAAACTGCACCATTCCAGCTCCAAAATGTTTTGTCATCGTTCCCCCCCCCCCCAATTATGTCTGAATTTGATCAATAAAGACAGAATATAGTATTTTCTATGTAAAAGCAATAAGTAAGGGATATGTGAAGTCATTCCTGGCTGCGAGGGAGAGAAACATCTCATCTAAACTGCAGTTGAGACTTAAAATCCTTTGGGAAAACAATCTGTGATTTATCAATCCTCATGGAAATCACACCAAATCTTTGTGAGTTTATAGAACACGGAGTTAACTCAGGTGATAATGTTTGCTTTTACTGGTTTCCCTAAAGATTCTGGTTGCAATTTTTCCAGTGAAATGGAATCTTATAGAAAGCTGTTTTTTTTGGTGCCAAAATATTATAGAAAATAGCTTAGTTTTGGCAACCTTCAGGCAAACCAATTGTAATCTAAGAGAGACTTCCATGGGTGTCCATATCCCCTGAGGTGGTGTTAGAGTAGTTAATTTTAGTATTAATCACTTCAGGTTATGGCTTTAGCCACTGCTGATTAATTCTCCAGTGATAGGACTTAAACCAAGGCTGAAATACTTTGTGCCCAGTATCAGTAAACGGATCCAACTTCATCCATCTCAGTAACTGGATGAAGTTACAATCACTTTTAGTGCTGCATCCAGTCTTTTATGTGCTTTTAAATTACTTTGCTGGGAAGCAAGAGCTCAGTGAAGAAGAGGAGATGGTCACAAAGAGGGACCTTGTGGTGATGACAGCAGAGAAATGTTTACCTGAGCATGAAACAGTGATCCAAGGCTGAATCCCAGCACCTTCACTGCTTCACAGTGAGTCACTTCACCTCTCCACTTTACAGGGGCTTTAAAATAAAATCCAGCTAATTACCTGCCTGAAAGAGGAGTTGGGAGACTCGTTAATTAATGTTTGCAAAGTACTTCAAAACTGCAAAGGGCAGCAATGACTGCTGAGTGTTGTTAGTACTTTTTGGGAGCAGATGCAGCATGAGCAGTGCTCATGGTGGGATTGCTGGGGCTGTCCTGTGCTGGGCCAGCAGTTGGACCTGGATGATCCTAGTGAGTCCCTTCCACCTCAGGATATTCCATGTTTCTGTGTAGCTGCCTCTGTAACTTGGTGTGAAGGACTCCTTGCTGTTTCAGACTCTTCTGATATCACTGGCAGCCTCAGGAACCTCAAAAGCAACAAAACACCCCTGAAAGCTGCTTTTGGCTGCCTGCCCCTGTTGTGCACATTCCCGGTCACAGGGATGGTGCGATCCAAACTATGCCCTTCGTGGAAGTTGCCTAGAAATAAGTGTTTCCATTTCTGTTGAGCAAACTTCCATGGAGTGGACTCGATCCATGTGGCAGAAGTTTGCACAAAGCTCACCATTGTCGTGTGCCAACTCCTTGGCAGTAATGACCTGGAAAGATGGAACAAACAGTGCATTAATTGGCTGATTAACTCTGAGGATATGAAGCAAGCCTCTCCTCCTCCCTCTGAGCATTGGGAGGAGGAGAGGCCCCTGAATGCAGACCATTTACACTGTGTCCAGAACCACCTTTTGTGTTTGTTTTCCTCACTGATCTTGTTCCGGCACCTCCAGGGTCGAGGTGGATTTTCCATCCCACTTCCTCGTGTCCTCTCCATGACCACTACCTGTCTCTATTCATTTATTTCTGTCATCTGTTGTTGTACGCCAGCAGGTTGCTTCTTCAGAGATTGCAGACAAAATCAGGCAGATGTGTCAAATGCAAAGATATTAAGCGAGCAGTTTCCATGGCAATTGTAACCACGGTCTAAGAGATTCATTTCTGGGGTTGGAGCCGTGTTGTAGCAGCTTTTGAATGGAAATGACCAGGTGCAGATTTCTGGAATTTCCACTGCTTTTTATGCAATTCATTCCATTTCCATAACCTAGCTACTAAAAGGTATCTTGTGAAGACAGGCTAAGGAAAGCAGTTAAGAGCTTTATTTAATGTTGCATATATAATTGTGTGTAATATTATTCAAACATACAGCACATATATATATAATATAATATATATGTGCTGTGTACATAGGCAGAAAATAATACACAAATATATATAAATATTATTTGTATATTGCACAATATATGGAATGCATGGCAGATTACCTAGAAAAGTGCTAGTTCAGAATTGAGGGCTGCAAGGTGTCGCTTGGAAGAAGAAAGCAATATACAAGTTTTCCTGACATATTTTTATGTTTATTTGCATTACAAACTCTTTGTGGCAATGATTCTGAAGTTGCCTCCATAGAATTATGCTTCTATACATCCACCTTCTATCATGTGGCTGCTACAGAAATAGAAATATTAATAGATAAAAGCAGCAGCCTCTTCACTGTAGCAAAGTCTGGGAGTGGATGAATTGTTAATTCAAATTAAACTGCTTTTATGAACTTCTTGTTCATTTGTATTAATTGCTTGTACTGACCTGACCTAACCTGCTTAGGTGGAACTGCAGAAATTAAAGATGCTTCCATTTTGCAGGCACAAAGTGCACAGGGAGTTTGTTGCTTAAATGCACCCACATACACTTTCCACATAAAAATGAATAGAACTCACTGCTATTGTGGCCCAATTAGAAGGGATGAGCTTTGGGAATCCATCACAGAGCACCAGCTTGGGAAGGGACCTCAAGGATCATCTGCTCCAGCCTTTCTTGGCCAAAGCTCGGTCTAGACGAGGGGGCCCAGAACCTTGTCCAGCTGTATCTTGGAAGTGCACAACAGTGGGGAATCCACCACTGTCCTGGGATGATTGTTCCAGTGGCTGATTGTTCTTGTTGTGAAAACTTTCCCTCTTTTGTCTGATGGAAATCTCCCCAGCAATAATTTTTACTCATTGCCCCTCGTCTTTTCCGTGTGATTCCTTGGAAAAAGGGAGTCTGTCTCCATCTTCTTTGTAGCCACGCTTTAAATACTAGAACAGAAAGGTCTCTCTGAGGTTTCTTTCTATCTGGATTTGGGTTGTACTTCAGAGTGGGACAGACTGGAATGGTTTTCCCTTGAGTGTCTGATGGATTCAGAAGTATTCCCAGTATTCACTTGTCCCAGGTGTGCTGGGAGACACACAGAATTCGAGTTCTCATCCTTCCTCACCTTCGTACATTTATTTGAGGTTTCCATTCTTGCTTTTGAATTTGATTGTGCTGGTTGGTCTGAGAGTATTTCAGGAAGAGGTTCAGTTCCTGAAGAGGTTCAGTTCCTGAGAATGGTTGGCATGAGGAAGAGGTGGAAGAAGAAGCCACAGGCACAAAAAGACCCTCAATGTATTATGTAAACAACTAAAATGAGCTCAGCTCCTTATCTCTGCTTTCCCGTAATCCTCCTTTCTGGACTTCTTTTTTGGTCAGCGTTAACATAAACACTGGGAACGTGGTCATGCAGATTTTATTTCAAGTAATAACATCACTCAACATGACCAGAAGCTTTGGAAAATTTGCCAAAGTCACCTAGAACATAAAGAACTGATGGAAGCTGTCATATATGTTATAAATATCTCAATTATATAAACTGAAACTGGCTAAGAACACTCTAAAGGTACTCAAAGTGGGCAGGAGAGGGAGCACATGTTGCAGCAAAGCCCAACATCCTTAAGAATTCTGTATTTTCCTATCTGGAGCTGGAATGGGTCCTGTTTGTAACAAGCACAAGTGCCCATGTGTTAGTACATTAATTGAAATTCTGATCAATTCCATAATGACTTTGAGAGAATAAAGATTGAGTGGCTTCTGCAAATAGGCTAGAACTAAATAATGGATATTTTGTATTTTACTGTTGTGTTCTCTCTCTTTTGGATCTGTTTCCAATCCAAAAATGAAAAGCAGAGTGGAAAAAACCACTTGGCTTGTTTCATCAGATGTCTCAAAAAATACTTTTTGCAGCATTTAAGGAGCAGAACTGTTATTGCTACCTTCCTATTTAACCATATTCTGTGTGATATTAGCTATTTTCTCACCGAATCAGCCTGCAGAGCCCCATGAATAGAGGCATAAAACCAGTTTTATTTTATACTGAAGCACGTTTTTAGTCCTTTGGGCTTCTGAATGACTGTGGCAGCTTCATCCCTTGTGGGATCAAAACCCAGAAAGCAAATACAATAAGGCTGATAATAATATTTATGATTCCCAGATTTAGAGCTGCTCTCTCCCTCTCTGTAAAGCAAGGGAATTTTCCCTGGAGACTTGCTTGTTTAGCCCCTTGGGTATGGTTAAGGTTTCTAAAAGGTTTATAAAGCTCTCAAATAAATATTTGTAAAAGAACTACTAACGCTGGGAGAGAGCAGTGTTGAAAAGCTGGTGATATGGCAACTTAACTGAATACACAGTAATTATAAATCTTATTTCCAAGACTTTTATTCCCACAGATGGTTCCTTTTGCAAGGGAAGGAATAAAAAAAGACAACACTTTCTTTTCTTTTTTGTTTTTTCCCCTCAAATAAATTAGGTACAGCAGAGTTTTTTAGTTTAGTGTCTATTGAAACCCCTTGTAGTCTGTTAGTAAAACAAAGTTAATTGTGAATGAGGACAGAGGTGAGGGGCAAATAGAGTTGGGAGGGAACTGGTATGGGCTTTAGTAACCAAAGCTGACAGGTTTTATAAACGTCTGCCATAGAATTATAAGTGTGTGTCACAGAGTGGTTTGGGTTGGAAGGGACCTTAAAAACCATCCAGTTCCGTGGGCAGGGACGCTCCCACTCCACCAGGAATATTAATCCATAATATTATGAGCTTTGGGGTTAGCAGGTGATTTTTCGGGTAGACACTGTGATTTTTGACTGTGTGACGAAAGCCCTGCAACAACAGGAATAAGTTTGTGTTTGCACTCGGGTGACAACTCTTGCCTGCTCTGCCCAGCTGATAACACCCACTCTGGAAATTTGGGGACCCAGTAGAGTCCCCTCCAGAGCCTGGGGAGCCCTGCAGAACAAAGCCTGTCACTGCACTCGGTCCTGGCTCCTTCCATACCTTCAGCAACGCAAATTCTCATCCAGGATCTGGGTTCTAAATCGCAGACAAGCATCGGGGGGTGTCTCTTCCTTCAGAGTCTGGAACGATTTCCCGAGTTTGGCGTGTTTGGGAGGCAGTGCCTGGGAAGGGGAGGGAGCTGAGCCGTGTTGTATAATTGATGCATCGGCGGTGTCAGGTGCATGCTAATGGCAGGGCTGCTCTTTCCCCGTGTGCTCTGGACACTGGTGATCAGCCAGAGCACACACTTGAAAACTGCAGCAATCCAAGGCTGGGAACTCTTTTTTTTTTCTTTTTTCCCCTCAGCCAGCAATATAGGAAACCAACAAGTAGATGGCATTCTATCTCTATTTTTAAATTAAGAAACAACTGCTTGGTCTGTTCCTTTTCTTTATTGTGTTATGTTGTTTGTCTGAACAAAGGAATGTGTATTGATTTAATTTAACAGTTATTGCCACGGACTTAAAAAATGTAATGATAAATATAAGCGTTGTAGCAAAATTGATTAAATGCAAAATAAGTTTCCGTTTATACTGAAGACCTCTGTGGTAAAATGTCTGATGGGAAATGGCCAAGTAATGAAATACAAATTTTCTCAAAACCTTCATGTTTTTTTGGTTGTGTGCAGAACAAATCACAAAGTAGTTTCTGCTTATTCACCAGGGAAGGGAATGGACAGTTGGCCGAACTGTGTAATTAATATTTCCAGCTCATCTGGCCCACGAGGCTTGATTTATAGCTTAATGATGAGATACATTTGTACACAGATAGAAAAAGATGTATTGCTTCTTTAAAACCCTTTCTTCCACACGAACAGCACAGTGGTCAACTGCAAAAACGTTTCCCTGTCTCCTGAATAGTGAAGCACTTGGTATTTTTTTCAGGAAAGCTTCCATTCAAGGAATTAGCAATGGGGAACCACTAAAGGCTAAAGATTGCCGGGCTTTATTGAAACTTTGAAAGGAAAAAGTGATTTAGGTATTGAACGGTATTTTACGCCGGATAAATGTCTCATGAACCTTCCAGGACCTCCTGTTCCTGGCCAAGAAACAAGTCAAAACCTATTTTATAAGAGAGCATTTATTGGGTTTTTCCTCATTTTTGGAGAAGAAAGGAGGAAAACCACGGTGTTGTAATACTCTTAATACTTTTCTCCGCACATGCTGTTAATGCCATGCTCTCTGGGATGCCTTGGGACAGAAACGTGAGGTTAAATGTTTCAAAGCTGTCCCAGTTCGCTCTTACCTGGCCAAAAAGGTTTTGATGTGATGGGTCAGGGGCTCACCTGTATCCAGGCGTGTTGCTGGTTGGTGTTGGTTGCAATTATCAGCTAAATCTGACAGAGAACATTTTCATCCTCTAACCCAACCAGATCACCCACCCAGCCCACCTATTTTGGCCTTGCAGTGGTGGTGTTTTAATTTTTAACAACCGGTATCATTTGGGAGAGCAAATCTGAAGTCAGCAAATCAGGTAAGTGTTATGTTACGAGTTGCAGCTTTTCATTGTGTCCTTATGATTCAAATTTTTATTTACACTTCAAAGAAAACAAGCAATTCAGAAGATTTAAATATAAATCCCTATACAGTGTGCAAAAATATTTGCTGTAAGTATAGGATATTTGCTTGTGCTTTTAAACATACAGAAAAAGATAGGAATTTTACATTTTCACGTGAAATCATAGAATATCCTGAATTGGAAGGGACCCACAAGGATCACAGAAATCCAACATACTCCGAAGTTCCACTTAATTTTCCTCCATAGGCATGTCCAAGATTGGTTTTATATGTTTTATTTGCATTTCATTAATTTCTAGGCCTCCTACAAGTTAGATATTGCGGTCATAAATATGATGTGGACATAATGACAGCCTCCAACTCCGAGAATTTGCTGTCTTTTGTCTCTGGCAAGCAAGAAAGTAACAAAATTAAGATTATAATCAACCCTCAAACCCTATTCAGTGAGAATTTTGAAGCTTGCTGAGCTCCTGCCTGCTGGAGGAAGAGGTGCTTCAGAAATTATGCTAAATTAAGGTATTCCCCTTAACTGGCTTGGCCTTTTTTCCCCTGTCGTGAGCAAACAGGCTGTGTCAGCTCTGATCCTGCCCCTCCCCTCCTCAGTTCCAGCTGGATTCCCTGTGCTCATCACAGGGAAGGGCACAGTAAATAAAGACACTGATTCAACTTACCCAGTTATTCCCAGTAGAATCTTGGGTCAACACCAATTTTCTCTTCAGGCTTTAAACGTGGCCTAAAGTACCTGACTTTCCTCTAGGGCTCTGAACTGATTAGCCCATCCATGACAGATTGAAATTTATGGACTTTTAGAGGAATTTTTTTTTTCCTTGGGATCGTGCCTTTCACGGCGTTACTGCTGTAATGACAAAAAAATAACTGTTAAAAAATAACCTTGCTCTTTAAGAAAGAAAAAAAAAAAGGGAAGAAAAAGGTGAAATGCTGCTTTTTCCTGTCAAGTTTTCCTTAATATTCTTTCCCTTTTGGGCAGATTTGGTTGCCAGAAAAACGACTGCAGTTTGAGAGAGTTGCAGTTCTTGCCTGAGGGCTCTGCAAGATGTTGCCTCACCTTAAACGTGGTTTTGAATAGGGGTTAAAAAAGCAGTTTAAGCTTAATGAATAGTGATGAAGTGTTAAAAGGCAAGGTGTCTGAATGAGAAACAAAAAAGTATTTCAACTCCAGTCCCAGGGTTTCATTAAAATCCTACTAAAGTTCTCTCTCAGGGAAACACTGTCCAAACTGCACCAAGGTTTGCAACCCTGCAGGTCTCTGAATTTGGGAAAATGCGGATATATTAGTGTTATTAATCTATTTTTTTATATAATCAGGACTTTTTTAAGAGCTTCATCAGCTACAGTAGCCCTGAAGATCCAGTTTTTTGGAGGATGAGAGTTTTATCCGGACTGGAACATGGCACTGCTGGGGTCCACTGGCCAAACCTTCAGCAGGTATAAAATGGGGCAACTCTTCCCCAGAGGATGAAATTTGTGTCAGTCTGGAAGATCTATGGCTTTCATTGCAGGGAAATAAATAAATCATCAAAAGCAACTTAATTAAATTAGTTAATAATGTAAAGGGACTATAAAATGCTATATAATTAATAAACAAAACAGTATGTTTAAGGTCAGCCCTACAGCCCATGGCTATAAGCAAATTATATATAAAAATACATAGTTAATATTTTAAAAAAACTACAACCATGTAGCAATTTTTTCTAGGATAAATATGATAAAATATTCCATAGCTACCACGATCATGATAAATTTTGGATTAAGGAGTGCATCTGGTAGGTGAGTGTCAGCATTCTGGCAGTGCTGCAAAGGGTGGCCAATTTATTTGAAACCTGTAAATCCTTAGTAGATTATTCCATTTTAGCAGCTGGGAACTACAGGCAGAGAAATGGTGAGTGCAATTTTATTAGAATAACACTCTTGTTAGATTGCTTCAGCAAATCTAGAAGATCATCAAGATAAATGAAGAAATTAATTAAAAAAGCACAAAGGCTTTGTCCCCAGAGATTGGAGCTGTTGTACAAAGAAGTGATGGTACTTCAATAAAAAAAGTCCACAAGTTGAAGGATTCAGTGGAGTTTATTGTGAAGTGCTCCCCTTTATTCAAATCCTTTCCAGGGGTTATATGTCATGTGATTCTAATCTTTTCTTACTCAAGTATCAGCAATTATTATAAAATTTATACAGCGGTTGCCTTCATTGATATTTGAGTCTGAAAAAAGCAGAGTATTTAATGAAGATTGGAGCAGCTCAGATCACCTTGCACAATAAAGGCACAAACCCCCCTCAATCTCAGCCATAGTGGCTGCACCAATATTAATAGAGGTTGCTATTTCCTACATTTGGATACTTTTTTCACATTGGAGCAACAGGTGCAGTTTGTGAGCTCTGATAACAAAATAAATGAATCTGATAATCCTGGTTTGTGCACTAAACACCACCAACCAGCCTGGGTCACCTGAATTCCTTTTCCTAGATGTGCCTGGGGAGGATCTTGCCTCAAATATGTGTGTTGCTCCAGAAATGGGACCACAATATTTATCTATATTTGTCTATCTGTCATTCAGTTCATCTTAGCTAGTGTGCTGGCTGATGGAAAAAACCCCAGGTTTTTACTAAACCCAAAAATCATTTATAATCAGAGTGTACAGAGAAGATGTGAGTGAAAAACTAATCAACAACAACAGAAAAATAGATCTAGAAAGTATCCTTTTTATCATCTGGAAGTGATGAGAATTTTCAAAAGAATTATAAACACTTGACAATGTACATGTAATTTGTTCTTTGGGGAATTTTGCTCACTCTGTTTTTGTCCACAAATGCACAGGGATGATAACCTGTGGCCAGAGCTGGGGATGCTGCAGGCATTTAGTCTCCAATTCAGAATTTGTAAGATAAATTTTGGAATTATTGTTGTATTGCTGCAGTTTCATGTTGTGGATAGAAATGATTATTCCTATTGGAAAGGCTTCCATTTAAGCTAAGTGGGTTTTTTTAAAATTTATTTTATAAAATAAGGTTCTGTAAATTTGCTCCAGATCTGAGGATAATCTTCTCTAAATTTGGAATATAAACCTAACTCATATGTGGAACAGAGGAATGCTTCTTGAAGAAACTATTATTGGTGGAGAAATATTACTGTATGTTAAAAATAGATCCATTAACTCAGAAATCTGAGTGGGTTTCATGATTCTGGGGGGGACAGCGCTCATGTCAATCCCACATTGGTGCTCTTATTCCCACTTATCCCCAAAAGTCTGGGAAGATTAAGTGAGGGTCAGAACAAAGACATAATTTAATAGATGTTTTCATATCCCATTCGATTATTTTCTTCTTTTTTTCCCCTGATTTTATACAAGTGTCCCACCTTATAATTTTTCTTTTAATGAAATATACTTTAAGCCATAATAATATTTCCCCCCTGTGAGACAGGTGCCATATTTCCTGGCAGTTAAATATTTACAAGTTTTAGGGTATACCCAGACAAGGTTGATACCCAAATGATTCACTTGGCCTGTGCTGGTGATATAAAACGGTTTTTGTTAAAAGTTTAATTATGAACTAGTAATAAAATGACACTGTAAAAGATGAGATCAAGCTGAGTTCAAAGCTCCACTGGGTTGTCAAACACTTAATGCATTTGCCCTATAGCCAAGCTAGTTTTTGTACAAATTGAAAACACAACTTGGTCCTTGATCTACCTAATGGAATTTCCTCTGGAAGGTGCTTTTATTTTATTTTTTTTTTGGTCCAGGCTGTTTTCCTGCTCGTATTTTAAGCTTATAAACTGCACGGTCCCTGTTGCTACTCGAGCTGTTGTCACTTTGTAAAATCCTCCCTAATAGCACTTGTTCTTTTTTCCGCTTGACAGGTGGCCTTCCCTTCCCTGTGCCCTCCGCGTGCCTGGAATGCCGATGGACAGGCTGGGATTTACCTGGAATACACAGGTAGAGGCAGGAGGGGGAGAATCCATCTCCTGGTTGCCACTGTTATTGATATTAAAGGTTGCAAAGGTCTCCAGTCCTTAGAGAGGAGGCTTCACAAAGCCACAGTGAGGTGATGCCTCAAGCCTTGACCCTTTGTTTAGGGTCCCTCAGCAGAGATTTGGGCTTGTGCTGTTATTCAGGGCAGACATTTTTATCACATTCTGTATTTCTGTGCCAGAAAGGCAGAACTTTCTGAAATGAGGATGCCCAGAGTTTTATCTGCAGCTCTTCTGGATTTGTTATTCAAAAGCATCTCACTGGCTTAGATATCTAAGTCCCAATGAAAGCCAGTGGAACTCAGATAAATGGATTTTAGGGACAGGGTTGTAAGCACTTGCTATGAATTTTGTGCTGCTCTCCACAGAATCTTAATTACTAACTTTATTTTGAGCTATAATAATTACCTTTGAAAGATAAGAGTCTTGATAACAGTGAACTAGAGCTGCGTAGGTGAAAATCTAAGTATTTATTTTTTATTCTCTCCTCTCTGTCTCTGGAAACCTCTGTCACTCTCTCTGGCTGGCATTCCTCTAATTTAATAGACTGTGCTTGTCAAGATTGGATATCAAACACTGCAGACAATCAGGTAAGTCCTTGTCATCTGTCAAATAATGGGGTCTTAGGTGCACTGAGAAAAAGTTGGCAAAGTAGGGTATGTTGCATTCTGAAGTTTAAACTGGAGCTCTGTTTACCCCTAATACAAAAAGAGCATTAAGAGCTTGATAGTCTATTTGAAATTCCTTTGAAAATGTATCCCAGACTGGATCTTTTTTACTGCTTGTCTCTTGTGAGCCTCTTTTGAGAAAAAGCCATTCTTTTAGATCCACACTGCTAGAAAACCAGGGAACTGTCAGAGCCCTGCTGATCCAATTACAACTTTAAAACTTTTAAGCTTTTGATTTACAGTAAGCTCATTCCAGTTAAATACAGAGGAATCTTTTCCTTAATCTTGACATTGTTTACCAGTGTATTTCACAGTATATTTCATGTCTTTTTTTCCCTTGCTTATGGAAAATAAAAATAGTCACAGAATCCCAGATTGGTTTGGGTTGGAAGGGACCTTAAAAATCATCCAATTCCACCCCCTGCCATGGGCAGGGACACCTTCCACTGGCCCAGGTTGCTCCAAGCCCTGTCCAATCTGGCCTGGGACACTTCCAGGGATGGGGCAGCTGCAAGTTCTCTGGGCAAATTTCTTCCCAGTATCCCACCTCACCCTGCCCTCTGTCACTTTGAATCCATTCCCCCTTGTCCTGTCATTCCCGTGCAGGGCTGTGCAGTGCAGCAGACCAGCCTTGCAGCAGGTGATGTGAGTGTTTCCTTGGGTTTTATTTATTTATAGTGCAACTTTTAGGCAGAATATTTTGGAGGCAGTTTAGAGCTGTGCTGCTGGAACTGAGCTGTGTCGTTAATCTCTCTTTTTAGGCTGTCTGGGGTTGTTTGGGCTCCCCAGTTGTGCATTCGGAGCTTTCTTGCTAAGATGTACATGAGGAGACTGCTAGGAATTTTGGTTATTCCTGGGTTTTTATTTTCCAACACTCCTCAACCCACCAGGAACTACAAAACTATGGAGTGTGAAGAGTTTGTGAAATGATTTCATGAAGTCTGCTGGAGATAGTTTTGGGTGTAGAGTTAATTCAGCTGCAGGGAGGCTGCATTTCAAAAGCAAGGAAGTTTTGTCCAAAAAAAAGTAGATATTTTGACTATTTCAGCTCCCAAATAACAAAATAACACATTTGGCAGTTACCTCATAAAAGTAATTAGTATTTAATTTGATAATGTTCCCTATAAACCCTTGAATTTATAAATCTATTTGCTTCTCATTTACTAATAATTAAGTTTTAGAATGGAACATTGGAGGAAAATGTTTCCAGAGCTTCTCTGTTGAAGATCTTGGTCCATAATCTCTGCAAAGTTATGTGTTCCTAACTAATTAACTTAAACAGCCAGGACACAATAACAGATTTGCCTTCTCTGCTTGTAATTAATTTCCAATGAGATGTCATTTTTCAACCCTGAAATATTTTTTCTGCCTAACAATTATGATGATTGTTTCCAGTTTTTTAAAAGATGTCCCGGGAGGACTCTGTGCTGGAAATGGTTCTGCATGTGAATAAATTGCCCTGAGATTGATTTAGTATAAAGCAAATTAAATCAATGGCACCACTTGTGTGAATTTCTTTGCTTTCTACTTGTAACTTTTCACCTGCTCAAGGCTGCACTTCACTTGGCGGCACAAGAGTTGCCTTTTTCCATAAAATCAAACTGTGGAAGTTGGTTGATCCATGAAAGTTCCTGCTGAGGAAAGACAGTGCAGAGTTAGGAATGCACAGCTCTTGATTCCCAAATTTAGGAGACTCAAAGCCTATAAAATAATAAAATATTTGTAACAACAAAACCTGGCTAAAATAAGAAGGTAGATTTCTTAATTCTCAGTTATTTTACAGGTTCAGGTTGGATCTCAGTAAATGGTCCTTGTTACCTCTCAAATACACTGTGTTTAATTCTGTATTCAAGGATTGTGACAGGCACTTGTCCTTCTCCTTCCTTGTTATTTAAAAGCTCTTGCTGAGCATTCTTTCTAAGCATGGAATACTGTATAAATTTTAGCATTCATATTAGTTTATTTCTCAAGATGAATTTTGAGTTTGCAAACAATAGCTGTGCAGTGGAGGAGCATCCTCATAGATCATATACCTGCTGGATAAATGTTTCAGGTATATAAATGCCAGCATGGATTTTTGTTTAAAATCTAATGTTCTTTAAAAGCATCTGCTCAATGTCTCTTTAAGAATGATACTGTTCTCAAAAGAGGCATTCAGAAAAAAAACCATTTACTGTAAATTAATTTAGTGGATGGAGCCCATTGGATGATGATGTTACCTGACACATAAAGGTGTCAGAGTTTCACCTGAAGGATAAAGCTCAGTAAGAGGTGTCTGCAGGGACAATTCCCCTGAGCACTAACGAGACCTTGGATGAAAGATTGTGCTCATCAGCTCGGGGCTTGCAGAGGAGTTTGCTGAATAATCATCTCTGCATCTCCAGAGCTCTCCTCCAGCACAGCAGAAATGTTTACACGGCTGATTGTTTGTATTGATACTCGTCAATGGTTATTTTCATAACTCAGACACATCACAGAGGGAACACATCCAAGCCTGCTCTCTCGTGGGAGTAGTCACGTTGGCACATTTCAGGCAAAGTTCCCACAAAGCCCAGAGGATTGTGGGTGATGTCACGTTTGGAACGAAGCACAGAAAGGACGAAAGTTCTTTGTGTTGTAAGAAATTCTGCTGGTTTGACGTTGTTATTCCTTCCAGCGTTTGTAGGTGCAGGGATGTGTGTATGATGGATGCAGATCATTTTGGCAGCTCTTTAATCTCCTTAATCTTCAAGAAATGTGACTGTTGAGAAACCCTGCAAGTCCATTTCTCTGGGGAGTATCTTCACTTCTATTAACAGATCTCTTCTACCTTTGGCTCAAACAGTGAAACAGAGGGATCATTCTCTTTTTCCTGAGTTCACCACTGTCTCCTCATCCTGCTTCTCTTGGCTGTACAACTTTTTCAGTCATACTACCTGTGTATTTCACATTGTGGTCTCACTGCCTTTATTTTTTCTGTGCAATTCTCTCATTTTATACAAAATCCTTTTGTAAATGTGACCTGTTCCTGCTGATCTTGTTATGGCCATTATTGCTATTGCTATTTTTATCCTATTTTGCTTCCTTCTATTGACTTGTCCCCTCTTTTGACTGGTTTGACAACCACTTCTTCGCTTTGCTCTCCCACAAAAGTGCCTTTGGTGCAAACCCCTATTCCTCTGAAGGCCCTGCCATCTGGAAGAGCCTTTCTGAGTCTCTCTGCCTCAGTGACTTGCTGTATCTTTTAAAATCTCATTGGAAAGCAGCTTTTCTCATTTGTCTGAGCCACTTAATACTATATTTGATCACTTCCATTATGAGCTGTTTAATTCGGTGATTATATTATTCTAATCTTTTAGAATAGTATTTTGAAGAAAAATGTCTTTTGTTATAATGCTCTGTTATATTATACATTTCCTTGACTGAAACAGAAGTCGCATTAGAATTTATTTCTTACACCTTCTTTTTGAGTAAGTTTTATCCATGAATAAAAAACACAGGTAAAATTGATTTTTCAACATCTTTTGAAGGTGTTTAGGACAGGAAACTTGGATGACTGGATCGAGGACACCTTCCACCAGCCCAGGTTGCTCCAAGTGCCATCCAACCTGACCTTGAACACTTCCAGGGATGGGGCACCCACAGCTTCTCTGGGCATCTGAGAGTGCCCATTTGGAAGGGTTGATATTGGTTAGTTTTTAATCAAGGGAAAAATTTGCAAGTACCTAAGTCTGACAGAAGAGAGGTTGGTCCTCACAGACCCGGTTGAATGGCAGGAGCAGAGCGACGTTTCTGGTGCAAGTTCCACGTACGAGGGCACAGCTCAAGAGAAACAGGTGATTGGGGATGGGAGAGGGGATGTCAAACGTGACTGTCTCTTCAAAGAATTGTCTCCCAGAAAGCTGAAGGGCAGCACAAAATTATCTCTCCTCCAAGACTCATCCATTAATGACGTTAATGACTGTGGGTTGTGTTCAATTTGATTGTTACCCTCAGGAATGACTGATTGGAGCCAAGCTGCGCATGGACGCGGTTACTAAAATGTCCCTGAAGTTTGGCTGTTCCCAAAACATTCCAGCAGGGCAGTCTGATGGCTCGTGCTGTGCTCTGGATGCTGCACACATCGCTGTTATGCATCATGCAGGTTCTGAGCTGACATGTGTGAAGGGAATATGGGATTGTTGTGAAGGGAAAGCAGTTTACAAATCTACACTTCGTGGCTTTGCTGTCTCTCTCCAAAGCTGGCTTTGTCTGAATTCCAGATGTGATGCCTTAGGAATCGTGAAAGTTGGGCTACTGGCACTCTCAAACCTTTCAAAGGACCACAAAGACTCCCAGCACAGGAGAACCTGTGCCTATAAAGGAAGAAAGAGCTGCTTTGCTGAAGTGTCAGTTTAGGTGCCATTGTTTCTCTGGCACATCTGTCTGGGCCTCTCGAGTAAGGAAAAAGACCCAAAGGACTCTGCTGCTCCTCTGGAATGGCAGAATGAAGCTAAGCAGGAAAATTCATCACCCTCACAGCCCTGGGAATTTGTATGTAGGTAACCAAGTTTCTTTCTTCCCTGGGATTCTCTACTCACCCCATTTTTAGTGGTTAAATCTTGGAAGTGCTGCCCTGCCACACTGAATTCAGGTCATGTAATTAACTATTTATGTAAAAATCTCAATTCCTCCCAAGTTCAGGGGGAGAAAAATGCCTAGGTTCTGGTTTTGCACTGTGAGACACTTGAGGCAGAAGGCTTGGGCTCAGTTTAATTTCCATATCCAAACTTCCCTGAAGCTTCAGGTCTGGGATTGAGACCCATTATCCTAATGCATTATGTTAATGCTATAGATGAAATTCCAATTCAATCTTCTTCATAAGAAAGCCTTTGACATGATATATTAGCCATCAGATTAGAGGTAGACTGACTAATTATCATTTAATGCAATTGAAAGCCAGGGTTTGTCATTTGCCAGGGCTGGCTGGGTGGGGAATATAAATCTGTTAGTACGGATTTCGTTATGAACTTGGGATGGAAGGGAGATTAAAATTCCCTGGATGCAATATTTATTCACAGTCATTATTCACAGACTGACATACCACAGTGTCATAAAAATGCCAGCACCTACCTTTCCATTCATATGTAGTTTTAGGAGAAAGATTAATATGATCCCAATCGGAGTTTAGATGGACCTGCGTGCTGTTATTCTTTATTGGTCCTCCATGGGCAAACATCTCTGTATGGAATCTGTATCCTGGAAGAATCCTGATGGTGGGTGGCTCTTCCCTATTATAATGCCATCAAAATGACAAAGGAGCAAACCCTCGGAGTCATTAAATCTAAATCCTTGCAGTCACAGGGCAGTTCAGCCCAAACTCATCAGTCCCCTCTTCTCTTTCAGCTGGGTCTCTGGCCACCCTCATTTTTGGTGCTGATCTCCATCTGGGCTGATTCAACTGGTAATTTCCAGCCTGGCAATTAATCAGG
The DNA here is from genome assembly GCA_035584735.1 of Pseudotriccus pelzelni. Taxonomy (NCBI): domain Eukaryota; kingdom Metazoa; phylum Chordata; class Aves; order Passeriformes; family Tyrannidae; genus Pseudotriccus; species Pseudotriccus pelzelni. Next base: position 2,833,564 of record JAWMRA010000009.1, on the reverse strand, counting down.
TGTTTTGCTGAAGTCCAGATAGATTAGATTGATCTTGTTTTCCTTTCCAAGAAACTAGTTCTCTTAGAGGGGAAAAAAAAGAAGGGAGAAAAGAGGAAAAAACAGCAGATCAGTACCACTGATCTTTCCTTAGAAACCTGGGCTCCACTGGATACTGATTTGTCATTTCCTTTCTAGGTTTTTACTTCCACCCACCCCTTAAGAGTGTTTAAAGTGTTACAAATACCAGAGCTGCAAGAACAGGTCCATGATTGCACTCACCACTTATTTCTCAGTTTAAAAATAAAATAATGTTTTTATCTCTCTCTAGTCACTTTGGGAGAGTCATTTAAAAAAGAAAAAAAAAATCACAAGATCAATTACTTTCATACTTTGGTATGAGGATTCTCTTGTCCTGCTGAGTAAATATTTTGCTTCCTCTCAACACTGGTCACTTCAGTGACGTTGCTCTCACCCTCCCCAGCAATTTACTTTTGCTCCAGGTTCAGTACTACCGTTATTAAAAATTAATGTATTCATTTACATCTTTGACTATGTTTTATCTTAATGCCCGAATGCCCCATTTTGTCATTTCCTGTTCACATGATGAAACCTAATTGTGCTGTTTGTTTTCATTTTCATTGTAAAACCACCTTGAATTTCGCAGGTTTCAGTTTCTAACCTCTGAAATTCAGCTTCTTTGCTGATCTGAGGGGTTTTTTTTGTTCTCTCAGCTTTTTCTCAGTACCTTTTCTGAGGTGGTTGTTTCTCTAATTAAATGAGAAGTTGGTGTCCAGTCTGTATCTGAGCAGTTAAAATTTTCCATAATTATCTCGTTCTCCAATGTATTTATATCCAAACAAATTCAAATAATGTCTGTTGATATATAAATACGACCACAGGATCTTTTAGAAAACTTAAACTATCCCTACAGGAATTGTTTTTAAATTACTGCTCAAAATCTTTTCAAACCACTGTTTTACCTGTAACAGCATTTCCTACCTCCTGAGATGTTCTCACATTGTTTATGTACAATGTCAACCACTGGGGGTTTAAATCCTAATGCTTTTCCTGAACTGCTTCTACATACTTTTATTTAATAAGGATTTTATTTGTGTACTTCTAGGGTTTTCTTCCGACCCTGCCTTCCCTTCCCGTCACCTCACTGATTCCAGCTCGTATCAGCAAGGGGTGAAAAATGAAATCTGTTTGCGTTTTTCTTGTAGTAAAGTGTAGCCCCTGAAACGTGTCAGTCTTAAACTGTACAAAGGGATGTTATGTGGGCAGACTTTGTCTCCATATCAGACATGTTCCTTTATGAAGTGATATGACCTGCCAGTGATGTGTCACAGATTTTTCCTCAGCTGGTTTAACTGCCTATTGTAACAAAAATAGAGAACTCAATTGGAAAAGAAAACACCCACAAAAAACCAACCAAACAACAAAGTAGTCTTAAAAAGGTGGTTCAATATCTGAGGGTTCCTGTCTTGAAACATTGAATGGATCCCAGTTTTTCAGCAATGGAAAATTAAGAAAAGGGTTTAGATGTTGTCATTTAAACCAGTTGATGGTACAATTAGGAGCCATTGGTTTCATGGACAGAATGTGCAATCTGCCATTAATAATATACACAAATTGTAAACCATTGTAGTTTTAGCTCAGTGGGAGTTTCAGACACAAATACTTCATGGGTGAATTGGTGTTTTCCTTAGATCTGTGTGTGTGAATCTCTCTGATGCTGCTCTGTGTGAAATTCATATTTAACTGGTCAACATTTAGTACAGAGGTGATGTTTTTAGGATAATAATCCCTGGAAGTGTTCAGTGTCAGGCTGGATGGGGCTCTGAGCAACCTGATCTGGTGGAAGGTGTCCCTGCCCAGAGGGCAGGGGGTGGAATGAGGTGGTCTTGAAGGTCCCCTCCAACCCAAACCATTCCATGATTCCATGATAAGATGTGTGATGTAAATCATGTCTATTCCATGATAAGCCTGTGTGATGTAGAATATGTATCTTAAGCATCGTGAAGATCTTCACAGGCACACTTTCCTTTTGGAAGGGAGGCGAACATTTCAAACCCAGCTCCAAGCATTTTAATAAAACACTCAGTATTTGAGCAAATGCCTCATGATTTTGAGGCAGTTCTATAGAATGATAAAGGAAGACCCTTTATAACAAATTAGAAAAATTTTAAATTTATAAGGTGCCGAATTTTTAACCTGTAGAGCAGAGAGGAAGGAAGGAAGGTTTCAGATTGTAAGGGCTGGTCTTCAGCTCCTAATTAGGCATTTCTCCCCCTCTTTCCTTTGCCCCCTGAGAGCTGCACCTCATTCTGAGTGAACTCAGGGGTGTCAGCAGACTTGACTTCTCGCTGGTTTGGCAGCTGTCTGCAAATCTTGTGTGCTGGAGGGCATGGGGGAGCTTCAGACAAACAGTTGGGACTGTTTTCCAAATGATATAATAAAAAAAAAGACTTAACTAAATATGTTTGCCATGGCTCAGCAGAGACCCTTCCAGACCTGAATAACCTTCTCTGTCACCAGAGGAGTTACTGAAGTAGAGCAGCAAGAATATGAAATACGGTGATGTGGGGTTAGGAAAGGATGTGCTTTTTGCCTGGTTAAGGGAGAAAAGGCTCTGAAAAAAAAAGGATTTTCAGGGCATAAGAACTGGAGCTGTGAATTACAAGATCTCTCTGGTGTGATTCTCCGATCCATTCCTTCAGCAAACAAAATTACTGAGGGAAATAAAACTTTATTCCCACAGAAACAAAAGGCATATGACACAATGAAATCGATTTTGTTGTTATTTATTTTGTTGTAATAGTTTACTTGTTGGAAACTGGCATTCTCTGCTTAGTATTTATTCACTTTCTCCAGCATAATGAAATTCCCACTGTCATGAGCAACAGGATTGCCTTTTAATTGGGCGTAATTACATGATTTCTTTTATATTCCATGGTGACAGTAACAGCTCTACATGGATTTGTTCATGTAGTTAAGTTATTACCACATAATTTTTAATGTGACTGTCCTTGCTTTCTCCAGTGTTGTCCAACTTTTGAGCACAAAGGGGTAAAAAGTAAGTTAAAATCTATACTGATCATAATTTACAGGCGTGGTCACAAATCTTATAAAATATCTATTGTTTTGTAATTAAATCAATTTGTACTTAAATGAAAGAACTGAAATATACCCTACAGAAGTGTTCCAAAAAAGCAGCAGTCTCTGAGTAATTAACATGCCAGAGAAGAAACACAAATTTTGCTGGGAAGAAAAAAAAAACTAAACCTGATTTTTCTTGATGGCAAAACCTCGCAAACACTTTTCAGTGAGGTCTATTTTTAGTAAATATCTGTATTTCTGGGCATCTGCCTCTAATTTCACATGCTGAAATACCACCCAGTGGATTGTGTCCTGTCCAAAGGAAAAAGAAAGGCGAAATCATCATTATTCTCTGGCCCCAGAGTGGCTTATATTTGTCTGAGCCTTCCTCGAACAATTAAAATGTCTGGTAATTAGAGTGGTTGCAATCTTTCAGGTTAGAAGGGTTTAGCGTTTATTAAGAGGTCGCCTTCTGTGCTGCAAGATGGTTGTCAGCGTGGGGCCAGGCTGAGATTGCCACAGCCAGGGCCGCGTTTTCCACTTCTTGCCCGCTTTAACCCGCAGGAAAACGTTAGATGCGTAAGAGCTTCGCGTCTTGCTCGTGCTCTGCTGGGCACACATTTCCCCTACAAGTCCAGCGAGGAGGTAGTGACACGTTTCGTGGCGGTGCAGCCCAGATCAGCTCAGATCAGGCTTCTCCCTCTTTAACGGAGCTCGGTGCGAGGAATGGGAGCCGTGCCAGGTGTGTGAGGGAACGGCACAAGCTGGGGAGGGGTTGGGGGAGGACGAGGGTTTCACGGAAAGGAAGGAGGTGGCAGGTTACGTGATGCAATCTCTGCCTCATATCATCTTTGACAGAGCGGAAAAATTGGGTGTATGAGCTCAAGGTGCCCTCGGGCATCTCGACTTGCCAGTGGGACTTACTCAGCACATCCCTGACCTTGGCGTCGGTACAGGATCACATTTGTTCACAGATGAAGTGCTCGGGAGGAGTTTATCCAAATGCCAGGGCACGGAGGCACCTGGGTGCCTTGCTGCCTTCCGAAGTTGGGCAGACTCACAGTGCTCCGCGGAATATTTTGTTTTCGGCAGTCTGGCATTTTACTTTGGAGACGCAGCGGGCAGGGAAATCTCCCATCGCTTCTAAAACCTGCTGCTTAATGTTGTCTGACTTGTCTAAGCTGGACTTTGTAGAGCAGAGAATTGGGAATTTAAAGTTGGCTCCCTGTCCTTGATGTCTTCTCGCAAAGCTTGGTAAGCTATTCAAAGTCAATAAATTGCTGAGAAGGACATCTTTTTGTCAAAAAGAACACCCTCCAAAATTCTTCCACCCCTAGAAGTTCTCTTTGTAATGAAAATATCCATTGCTTGGTGAGAGGATGGGCAAAGCAATATGGTCCCTGCTGTGTATGAAGTGGTTTAGAAATGAAAATAGCACATTCATAGATATGTTGCTGCTTTTCAACTTAATAGCTGTAAATTTGATTTATTTTAGAATATCTGAATTCGGGTGGGATTCTAAGGTACACTGAAAAATTTATTTTTAAGATTAGGATTGATATTTTTCAAAGCTGGCTTTTTCTTTTTATATCTAAAGTGTTTTGAAACCTGATCACACTGTTGACAACTTCATCGCTGTGGAATTGTTACAGGATGTCTCTTCATAGGAGATTTAAAAAATACATGATGGTTGTATTTTCTGTCTCATGTTGTTAAAAGCAGAGCTTTGTCACTTCAAGTTTCAGGAGATCCAAAAAAAGTCAACATCCTCAAAATAGTTTAAAATTATGCTTCCAGATTTATTTCCCAAGGAAATAAATATCCTTATATTAAATTATATTCTTTACGTTCTTGTTACTAAAATAATATTAATTTTTGATGGCTGTTTATGACCTGAAAATGCTACATCTGGGCCGTTGACCTAAAAATAATAGATACTAAAATACACCAGCATAGAGTATTAGTGGTCTTTGTTGTTCTTCCAGGCTGTTTTTCAGGATTTGTGCAGGATTCCCCCTCTACCTCCCAGCGCTCTGGTCGCTGCGTCTCCCAGTTCTGCGAACCCTGTTCTGTATTTCCATTTCTCCCTCTCTGTTTTCTCTGCTCACAAAGTCAGCCCAAGTACTGGATAATGTTAAGCACCTTATCAGCATTCAGGAGACTTCCACAGCACTCACCTAGGGATTCAATTCCAGGCCAGGAGTCACTGACAATACATTTTCTACAGTCTCCTTTCTTGCTGCTCCCTTTGTTTCCATTGGCAGCTTCGAACTTCTCACGTTCCTGTTCTTTGAATATTATTCCCAGCACCTCTCCAGCTCTTGCCATGCATAATGCCATTCTCCACATCTCTGGTTTTTAGTATAAAGAGTGTTTCTTGTGTCACAGTAGCTCAGGAGTGAGTAAACTGCTTTTGGAGAGGGGGAAAAAGGGGTGTCAAGTTGAACCAGCTGAAATCAAAGGCAAGAACGAGACATTTCAAGGTAGGGTAGTGAAAATACATGTAGCCTTTGCAATAAAGGATTGAAACAGCTCACAGAGGGCTGAGATGCTTTTGCTCAATCATCCACACTAGTGGAGAAGAGATTTCCAGAGAATGGTGTTTTTATTTGGCTGAATTCACTGTGTTATTTGGATTTTTCCAGTGGACCTTGGGCAGGTAAATATCTTTCTGCCTCTCCTGAGGCCAGAATCCTGAGATGTAGGTTTAGGCTTCTAAAAGGTGAGTCTCTTTCTCTTCCTAACAGTTGTCCATGGATTTTCTCTTGAGTATCTGTCACCGTTTTCTGAAATTGGCTCAATTTTACTTCTCCTTGTCAGCCCTGGAAGCGTGGCTTGGTGAGCAGCGAGGTGCCAGGGTGCCAGGAGGGCTGACACGGAGCTGGATCCTGCCTGGAGGCACAGTGTGACAGCAAAAGAGCCTGGTCAGGGAGCAGGTAAATCTGGGAGTCTGCCAGATTCCTTCCAGCTGCTGAACTGCATCTTAAAGACCAGTGTAGACACAGGAAATTCTCCAGTTTTTAATGACCAAACTGAGTGGGGAACTGAGCTGCCTTCACATACCCAGTGACTTTTATGATTTTTGTTTTTTGTTTCACATCAGCCATAGTGAAGACCCCTTTCCCATTTTTCTCCGTGGAATTAATAGAACTGTGGAATTTTTCTTGCTAGATTGTAGTTTTCATGCCTGATATCTGCCCAGATAAATAGGTGGTTAAAAAGAATCTATACCCAATGACAAGCAAATAATCTCTTTATTGAAGTAACTGCCAGTAGGGAGATCCCTGCCTGGCAGGATGTTCAGAATTGCCAGTTCCTTTCTGAGTCATGTCTGTGTGCAGGTGCCTGAGTGTACCTGACTCACCTTGAGCGTTACATTTGCTACTGAATTAAGAGTCCTGTTCCTTGGGTACACTGTGAGGCATCTGAATACTTTGATTCCTGGTGGGACCTTCTCAGAATGACTTCAGAAAACTGTGCTCTCCTACTAAATTCCCCAAAATTCTGCAAATTTGAAGTATGGAAGTTGAGGACTTAAGGGTTTGTGTTTGCAGAACTTGCATGCTCTGAGCAAGGATCGATGGTGTGAACAGAAACATTAACAGATTTGCTTCTGTGTATCTGGCCACTGAATGTTTAAATAGCTGGCAGAAGTATTTATTCTTTTATTTTAAATAGTATATTCCAGCCTTAACCTTTACTGTTCATTTTTCTTCAAAAGTATAAGAAGATTTATTGCCATAATATCTCTTGCTGAGCAGATCAGGAGACTCAGGGCATTACAATAAAGCAGAAATTCTTTGAAGGAACTTTGTCACTGGAAGTTTCCTGTCTTTCTTGTAGGCCTGATGTTTATAAAGCTTAGGAATGTGGAGGCTTTACTGATGTCCTCAGCTCAGGTATTAATGAGTTAGGGAGTCTGTGTTATCAGGCACAACATGAAAGGGGGAAAAAAATCCGCATTTTATGTTCTGCAAATGTAATTGAGAGTAGCTGTAGATTCTGGGATAAGTTCTGCTGGGGTATGGCCAGTGTAATACTGTTGAATCAAATTTATCCTGGCTTTTTTGTTGGGGTTTAGGGAACGGTTATGAACCACAAAAGCAGTGGTCCTACTAATGACTCCTGTGTCTTATCCACCCTTCTTTCACAAAAATACCTGTTGATTACTGGTGCAGTTTCCCTAAGACTCAATAAGAAGCAAAGCACATTATTTTTTGCCACTCTTTGACATGTGGACTGGCTCAGAAAACGCAGACACGTTCCTCTGTTCTGGACTGTACTGCCATGTAGGAACTGGGGTGTCAGACAAGTGTTGCCCAGACTGCTGAGGTGCCAAGAACTGGGTCCCAAGAAGTGGTGAGAAAGGCTGAGTTAGAGAGGCAGCTCAGAACAGCCCAGGGCCAAGTGACCCGAGGACCTGAAACACGTGAACCCACCTGACTCCTGCAACTGCTGGAAATAAAGGGGAGTCTCTGCAGAAATCTTGTCCTGGATGTTCTGTCAGCTCTTGGAAAACTTAGATTTGTAACTCTTTGTAGAGAAAATTGGACAACCTGTCCTCATTTTCCCCCCACATCCGTGCTGGTACTTCCTGTGGGACTTTTCTCCAACCGGGGTTCTTGCAACCTCCTCATTTTTCGCTCCTCTATTTTTTTTTTAGCACTTTTATTGTCTTCAGTTCTCGTCTTCATCTTGACCAGGCCCAACCTCCTCCCCTGCAGTGCTGCAGAACCCACAGCTGAACCTCTGTTTGTCCCAAGTGCTGTTCCCAGAGTCAGGCAGCCCCGGGTTATTCTTCCCAGGGCTCTTGAGCCTTTTGCTCTTGGCTGTTGCCGACCGCTTTGGCCCTTTCTCGTCTTCTCATCTTAATTGTAAGGCAGAGTTTCCCACTCCTGGGAATGAAAGCTAAGATCATGGCTTGTCCTTTGACAGTGGAGATGGATAATGGGCACTTCAGTGCATTTTTTTCAATGCAAAAACAGCTGAGCTAACTGTTCCCATAAAAGCCCAATTGATTGCTGTAGGCATTATATTCACTCTGACAATGATAAAATGATTGCTTTAGTATCTGGCTGCGTAACCCACTTACAGCATGTGCACCAGTATTATGAGAATGTTTCAGTTGTGAAAATCATTGAGATGTAAATGTCATGATTATAATTTATCTTCATTAAAAATTCCATCGGCAGAGGGGGAAATTAATACACGTGCTGTGTGGAGTCCCAGCCACTAAAAAGTAATATGTTCTACTGAAAATAGGGATTAGGAATGTAACTACATCAGAAAATAACTCACATTCTGGTGATGTGACAGGTGGTTATCTCAAGGGCACTGCCAGAAATATTTGACTGGCTCTCAGCTCTGATGGGGAGTGGTGGAACGTTTCATCTCCCTCTAACAGCAATCTTAGCACCTCTTCCCCCCTCCCGCCAACACGGACGCTCAGCCAAACAGAAGGGATCTGTCACCGTTGGGTTTTAGTGATCAAAAATGATTGTACCACCTCAGACCGCCACCAGCTTCCAGCACAAAAGCCAGCTCGGAGTTTTATTAATGTCGCTGGAAAGACTTCCGTTAAATTCAGTGATCTCACGTTGTTTGTCCCGTGGTCGTTCATGGTTCTTTTACATTTCACATTTTCATTGTTTTATTTACTTGCTGATTTATTTGCTGACTGAAAATCTTTCTTTCAAGTTCAACATATATCAGCTCAATCAGGTGTTTTGTTTCTATCACAGATCCAGAATTGCCTGACTAAATATCTATTGGAAATCATGTTTTCTCTCTTAGCACAGGTGACTTTAATCTATTACCTTCTTATACATAAAGTTTTGGGGTCCTTCTTTCCTTTATTCACTGATTGTGTGGTGTTGATTTTTGTAATTTTATTTTTTGTTCTCGAGGCCAAATAAAAATTGTGATTTCTGTTCCGTTTCTGTTTTCAATAGAATAAATTGTGTTTGGCTGGTTTGAAACACAAATTTTAATTTTAATTTTAATTGGAAAGCAGTGGGTGGCCACTGAGCATTTATAGACAAATGTTGATTAAGTTTAATATGTTCTATTGCTCTCAGATTTTTTTAAAATTTTATCTTTTGTTGGTGTGTCAGCTCCTTGCCTGTGCTTCTCCTGTGGATGAAATGCGTCATCTCAGTGATTTTCTTCTCTGCCAGATTGAAAAGAAAATGAAATGTTCATTGTTCATGTTACATGTTCTATAATTGGCAAATCTCTCTGTAATACAGAGTAATTATTTTATTTGCTTTTATGTCTTGAGGAGTTCTGATTGCCTCAGGATGACCTTTTTTTGGTCGACTGTCCTTCATATTTTTGCCAGTGCTCAGTAGTGTCTCATTGCCACAGCTGATACCAAAGCTCTGCGATAAGACATTTTATGATTCGAGGAGTTCCTGTTAATTGCCAAATTCTCCATGTTGAGGAATGGAAAGGTATAATTTTTCCGTCAGCTATCCCGTATTTTGCCTGTCAGGTATGGTTTGCTCCTCTCTGCCTCCTTTAAAGCACAGCGGCGAGAATGTCTTGGAACAGGAGAGGGAGCCCTCAGCCTGGATATGAGGGAGGGAAGGGCTGGATGGGAAGGGAGCTCCTCTCTGCCCTGGAAAGCAGAGGGGTTGTTTTTACCTGCCATTCCATGTTTTATCCATAGTTATCATCGTTTAGTCATAGTTAGAGGTGTCTGAGAGGATGGAGGGTGACTGGCATTGAAAATGAAATAAAAATGATTAAGGAAGGTCAGGAAAAGGATGAAGTTTCAGAGGAAATGACTCTACGTGTCACAGTCCAACAGAAAACTGGAATTGTTCCCGAGGGGGAATGGTAGGGACAAAACACATTTGGAATGAATGTTACAGAGAGCCTTGTTCTTTCAAGTTTTGATCAACAGAACCCTCTCCTGTTTGTGCTGTCAGGGATGCAGATTTCACATTTACTGGGCAATCATTTTACATGACTGGTCTTGTTGGAGCTGTCGCCTCCTCTTCCCTGCATCCATATGCTCAGGGATACAGGTACACCAGCCTTTCTCACAGCCAGGCAAACAAAAATCTGCCGGATTTGTGGCAGAAACTGGCAGGAATTTTCTCAGTTGAAAGCACAGTGGAGAGAAAGTCACACAGAAAGGCTTTGGCTGCTCCATCAGGGCTTCTGAGCAAACATTTGTGTGAGGCAGTTTGTCTGCAGTTCTTTCATTCAAACATTTTTCTGGCATGTTTGGCTTGAACTGGTTGTGGACTGAGTTCTTTCACAGCTAAATTATTTTACTTTTGCTAAAGACCGCAGAGGTTTTGCAGGTTTCCATTAAAAATAGGAAAGCAATACACAAAATAACCACAACAAAGCGCTTCCACCATATTCCAAGTAGCAAATTTTGTTCAAAGTTCGATTTTTGTTGCTTTTTTTTTTTTAAATTATTTTTAATGCTGAAAGTTGAATTTTACCCTGAAGAGTTCTCTTTTAGAAGCAGGGCAGGTACTTTGTAAGCTTACAGGATTTGTCACCTGTAGTGCAATCAAAATAAACAGCAAAACAAGCTACTACTGTCTTCTCAGAAGGCTTTTTATATGTTTCCCTAACAGCACATACAAGGAAAAACCACAATACTGTGGAACTGTGGCTCAGCTTGACCAACTTTTAAACAACTATCTCAGATTTCCAGTTGATTAGTAATTAGTATAAATTGTAAAATGCTTTGAGGAAGAAGTAATTTACTGTCCTCCCCAAATGTAGCTTTTGGCAATGATCAAGCCAGAGCTGTTTTTACTGTGAAAATCAAGTTTTTTCAATTTTGAGTCAATGAATATAAGTGAAAAAAGAACATTTTGATCAGTTTTGAGGCCTTAATCTCACTTGCAGGTGATTTGTGGGATTAAAAAAATGTCAATATTCCAATTGATCGAGTAGCACTTTGCACTGTGGCTTACGGTGAATATATAATAATTTGTTTTATCAAAGTTTCCTGTAATAAATTAAAAATTTCCCTGATGCCCTTATGAATTGAAAAGTGCCAAATAAATAGACAACAAGCAAAATGAGTTAAGGACCCCAGAGCTTGTCCCTGTATTCTGTGACTGGACATATTTTTAATGCATATGAAAATGACTTTAAATATCTAAAAGAGCTACATTTACATGTAGATTTATTTTAATTTATCCTACTTCAGACTGCTATACTAATTATTAGCCTGGTGTGGTTAAGGTTTTGGTTTTTATGGCACACAAAAAAATAGTAGATGGGTAGTATGACAATAAAAACAAGGGTTTAAAGTCTATTGGAAGGTTAATATAGGTATTAATATATCCTTTTTTTTTTTTTTAATTTGCATCCATGTAGAGGAGAAGGAAACCCACCAAAATCAGGTGCATTACACAGTTGGAAACCTAAGGTAAACATTCCTTCACTTCAGTGAAAGTCTTTCCAAACTGTGACCTTTCGGGCAGAATTCTAAACCACTGAAACATTCTGTAGCAAATCATGTGAATGGAATAGGTAGCAGAGATGTTGTCCAGGGGGCAGGTGAGGTAATGGTCATGTATCAATTTTTGTGGTGGCAAAGGTTTCCAAAATATTACCGTGTTTTGGGTGTGCACAAGGGCCGGTTCTTTGTTCCTGTGTTAGCCTGTGGCTCACATTTATATCTAAAAACTGTGGGGAAAAGTGGCTGTCAAGTAAAGCAAGATGAGAACATAAACCTAAGCTGCTGCCTCAGAAAATAAGAAAGTCAATAGAAAATGTTTTAGAGGGACTCTAATGATCTGCTTGATCTTTACAAAAATGTCCCCAAGGAGCCACTTGTGCGGAGTCAAAAATACAACAGCACTTTTAAGAGCGTTGCTCCATTTGTTGGTGTGTTTTCCTAAGGAATGAACAGTTCTTTTTCTGACATTCAGAGCGCTGAAAGTACCATTTTTAACTTGGTATAAATGCATATTATTAAAGCTTTAACAGCATATGGCAGCAAGTAATAACATCTGTGCCTCTCAGCCTTGTTCTTTCCCAACGTACTGGAGGCACATTTTCCTTTCAGAGCTGTGTCAGAACCACATAAAAGTCTGTTACAAAGGAAAAACAGACAAGAATATGAAGTTTTGTCAGTGGTGACACCCAGATCTGGGGACTTTGCTGCCTGTCCTTGAACAGTGTCACACACAAAGTGTAAGAGCAAAAGGTGGGACTGGTTTCAGGTTCGAGAGCCAAACTAAGCTCCTGGATCAAAGCACTATAAATTCCCAAGTTTAGAACCTCACTGCGTCATTAGTGTGGCATCCCAGACCCACGTGGTGTTCCGCTTTTTGGGAAAAGTTGCGTTTTATTCGGTTGTTTATTTGCTTGGATTCCCCATCTGGCCTCTGAGTTTTGGAGAAGGTTTTAAAGATCTGTGGATCGCAGGCCCAGCTCACAAAAACGGGGCGTTTGGCACCCCCTGATGTCATGAACAGAATTATGTTAAGAGCAGGTGGGGTATCAGGTGTTCTTCTCCAATAAAAAAGCATAAAGAACCCCTCAAGTAATACCCCGTTAAAATGCACTTAAAGAGCTTTTGGTTCTTGTTGGGAACAGGTTAATTTTCCACTAATGTGAAATAGAAAGAAATCCCAAATCTCTCTGGTTTGCATAGGTATTGTTATGCATATGTAAAATAATGTATTTTTTTGAAGCAGTTGCCACAAAGTGGATATTGCCTTTTATACCCTTTTTTTTTTTGCTTCTGTGAAATGGGCTACCTGCCTGTGCCACTTATTACAACATCTTGATCTGAGTTCCCATTAATCTGCAATATAAATTTCAATTCTACGTGTGCCTGTGTTGGATTAAGGCTTAATCACTCTGTAAAGGGAATGATCCAAACTGAACCCTTGTATAAATGTGCTTAGTTCCTTAGGACAGTAGTCAAAATTAACCCCATTTTTCTGGCTACATTTTGCCTACTTTCTGTAAAACCTCTGTCTTTTGTACTCGGTTATCTGATATATTCTCCTAGAAAAAAAAAATGAATTGCTTATAAAGTTTTAACCTTGCTCGGTGGAAGTTTTACCACTCACAGTACAGCCCATAATTGCCTTTTTTATCATCATTTTTTAGTCATAAACCCAGGGGTTGTCCTTGAATAAGGAAAAGATGTAGATTTTCGAAATGGTGGAGAGTTTAGGAAAGTGAATTATCTCGGAGCTCATTTTTGGAAGAATGCTTTGAATAAGAAATAATTTACTGTCCAAAATGTAGCTTTTGGCAGTGATCAGACCATAGCTGTTGCTTTTATGAATTTTTGGGTCAATAATATACTGTGGTGCTGACACTATACGTGAAAAAGGATAATTTCATCAATTTTGAGGCCTTAATCTCACTTGCAGGTGATCTGTGGGATTAAAAAGAATTCCAGTATTAAAATTGTACCATGGCTTATGGTGAACATATAATAATTTGTTTTATGCAACTATCCTGCAGTAAGTTAAAAATTTCCCTGATGCCCTTATGTTTTAAAAAATAACAAATAAACAGAAAACAGGCTAAATAAGTAAAGGATCCAAGAGCTTTTCCCTGTATACTGTGGCAGGACATACTTTTAATGCATATGAAAATTATTTTTAATATCTAAAAGAATGAAGTTAATTGACTTGTAGTTTTATTTGAACAAGCACATTTTCAGTTATCATACTTCTAGCCACTATGATAATTACTGTAACATTGATTTTCAGGGCTCTCTCTGATTGAGAGCTACTTAGAATTTTGTATTAATATTAAGAACATAATCATAATCATGTTGGAACTCGTGGTCTGGATTAATATTGGGAAGTGTTTGCATGGTAAATATCAGAACTGTCAGTGGGTTCGAGGCAGGTGAAGAACTGGGAGAAAGAAAATTGATGTCTTCCTCAGAAAAGCAAAGTACAGGAGCCAGGATTTGCAGAGCAGTTGGCTTTATTTTACTTCTCAGAGATGACAAGAGCCAACAGATATTTTTTAAATAGTGATCCACATCAGACCAGTCTGATTTCTTTATATAACAGAAGGCTTTGTGGGTGGAGTACAGGCTTTGTTATGTGTCTTTTGAGGCAGTTAATATTAGAGATTAAAAACATGCTGAATAATCATTGATAAGGAAACCAAACTAGATAAATATAAAGGGATGGGAATAAAGACTGGTCCTTTCCAACCATAAACACAACACTGGGGTGCCTGGGCAGAATTACCTCCCTGTGCAGAGGGGAAACACCACCCAAAGCTCAGCTCTGTCAGACTCTGCAGTAAAGAAATGTAAATAGGAAAGAAACTAATGTTTAGTTTACATGGTTTGGACCTTGTAACCTAAACATCAGACACCTGCATTAAAATGGGTGCAAGAAGGGGCCAACAGAACGTTCTCAGGATGTAATAATCTTGTGACAGATTATAAAGAAGCATCTTTACACGAGCACAGATAGATTTGTGATTAAACTTCTTGCTCTGTCCCACACACAGGTCTCAGATGGTGTCCAATTCTGAGCACTTCAAGAGAGATGAATCCATTAGGAAGCGTAGCATGGAGAAGGAAGAGCATCAGGTTCTAGGAAATGATTTTATATTTTACATTTTGGTTTGTTTGTTTCCAGTCAAAGGCTGAAGGGAGGCATAGTGAGACTTCTCAAGTGTGTCGAACGGTCCTGCAGGAGAGAAGAGAATAAAAATCTATTTAGATAGACAGGATGAAGTGGGTTTAAGTTGCAGACAGAAAGATTTGGATCAAACTTGGAGAAAAAGGGCAGTAAGACAACGCAACAGATTGCTCAGGGTGCTTGTAAAGTCATCCCCAGAAGGTCAGATGGTGGTGGATGGGCAGCAAGTGTCTGTCACGGCAAATGAAGTTAAACTGCTCCTTCCTTTGGGCATGGGAAACAGACTGGATGACCTCTGAGTGCCTTCCCTCCTTGAGTTCTATGATTATATGGAAAATGTGCCTAAGACCTTAAACTAACCCCCCCTGAATGCTTATTAACATGACAGTGGTTGTTAACATTAACCAGACTTAATCAGGGCTACTGTCCCTTCCTGCAGGACGAGAATGAAAAGACACAAGCTGTGCCAGCAGCACTTCCCCTGTTTACAAACAGGAGAGAGATGATCTTGTCATCTACAAGGATTGCGATTCTGTAAGAAAATGAAGTGCTTAATGAAAACTAGACGTCAAACTGACATTTAATTTTAAATTAAACCCCCTCCAAAACACAGCATAACGTACTTTTGGGTAATAAACAGGAGTAGTGAAGTTTGAGCACTGTGTTTCTCGGCTCAGATGGTGATTGAATGGGGCAGGTGATTGATGGTAACTGGGAGGATGCTTGAATCATGTCCTTTGTGTTAATCATAGAATCCCAGAACGGTTTGGGTTGGAAGGGACCTTAAAGATTGTCTCATTCCACCCCCTGCCATGGCAGGGACACCTTCCACCAGCCCAGGTTGCTCCAAGCCCCGTCCAACCTGGCCTTGGACACT
>JAWMRA010000009.1:2762577-2817894 GCA_035584735.1 Pseudotriccus pelzelni | reverse complement strand
CAGCCCAGGTTGCTCCAAGCCCCGTCCAACCTGGCCTTGGACACTTCCAGGGCTGGGGCAGCCACAGCTTCTCTGGGTAACCTGTGCCAGGGCCTGCCCACCCTCCCAGGGAAGGATTCCTTCCCAGTATCCCATCTCTCCCTGCTCTCTGGCAGCAGAACACAGCAGTAGCAGCAGCTTGAAATTCGCATCAGGGCACCTCCAGATGTGACAGCATGGAACTAGACATAGTGTTTATGCCTGTATTTATTTATTTATTAGTTAGTTAGTTTGATTTTTCCCCCCAGTTTTAAGAAAATAATACCCTAGTTGTGAGAAAAGAGTAGACTTGCTGTGCAGGGAGCTGGGCCTTTAAGAAGGTGCAAAGCAAATGGGCTAAAGCAGCTTGGGGAATCTGTGTTGTCTCCATCAGCATCTTGATTTTCCATAGATTTGTTTTAAACCAGGAAGGATTTGCCAGACCCCATCCATGCCAGGGAGAATAGGATAAATCTCTGTAGTGAGCCCATTGTCTGGGTATCAGTCTGATTGTTAAAGACTTGACATAATATATGAGAATTAAGGAATTTTAAAATACCAGAGCACTTCTGGCCTTTATTCAATCAGCAAATCCACTCAAAGTAAAGCATCTGTCTACAGACAATCTTGATAGAACTCTCTTTCAACCTCTCCAAGCAATAGCTTTTTTTTAAAAAAAAATCTCCTTTTAATTTACACCTATGAATACTCAGGAAAGGAATTCTTAAAGAAAGTCTGTTTGCTTTTCTCTTTCCTAGGCAATATTAGGCAGGTTTTTTATGGGATAGATTTTTATTATTACAAAAATGGTCTTGTTTTGACTTCATCAACTGACATTCTAAAACAGTGAAAGTTATCCCTGTGAAAACATTTGGATTTGATAAAAAATAAACTTTCTGTTAAATATTTAAATCAATCTCTCAAACTCCATGACAGAAATACCATCCTCATTAATTTCAGAAGTTTAAAATTAATTTTTATTATAATAATATTATATTATTACAAGAATATAATGACCCCTTTATGTCACGTTGGAAAGTATTCTTATCCACATGAGAATTTCTGAAAAATATAGAATGTTTTTGTTTTAGTTTTCTCATGGTGCTACACAAATAAACCAAACTGTGTCTAGAGATGAGATGGACTCAGTCTTTTCTCTCTCCTACATTTGCCTTCTCCCAAAATGTAGTGAGCCCCCAAATATCCTGAAGGCATCATGAAACTGAGACTCAGTTTTCTTCTCTGTATCTCAGTATTTTTTTTAGCTTGATAACAGGAGTTGTGTTCTTTGTAAAGCGCTTTGAGTCTGGTATGGAAAAAAAGCTACAGGAAAAGCTCATTTTTTTCCTCGTTTAGCTTTTACAGACAGATTGCAATAGTCATATTTTATTGCAATACAGGCATCATGTTTATATGATAATGATGTTTTCCTCAGTAGGTATAATCTGTTCCTGTCCATGTGTGCTAAATATGAACATGTTTTCTTGGAATTTTCCATATTCTTGGAATTTCTTGTGCTTAACCTGTAAAGCAGCAACAAGGAACTGTAAGTTCTTCAGACTGCATTTCTTTTAGACAGACAATATGTATTATTTTTTTCTCACCTTAGAGTTGCAGCTACTGAAGGAAACTGTGACACAGCACATTCTTTCTGCTTGGAGAAAATGAAATCATGTAATGGCTCCACTCTGCTAAAGGAACAATATTCTCCACAAGCAAATTTATAAATTTTCCTTTTATGCTTCCATAGTGAAGTCAGATGTCTTCCC
Source organism: Pseudotriccus pelzelni (assembly GCA_035584735.1). Classification (NCBI taxonomy): domain Eukaryota; kingdom Metazoa; phylum Chordata; class Aves; order Passeriformes; family Tyrannidae; genus Pseudotriccus; species Pseudotriccus pelzelni. Next base: position 2,816,107 of record JAWMRA010000009.1, on the reverse strand, counting down.
TTTTTTAAAAAAAAAAAAACACAATTTGCCTGAAAAGAGCCAGCCCACAAGTTCCACGATACCAAAATTTCATGCCAAAACCGTTAAAAGATGTGTCCCTGAATCCACTTCGTGTGAGACACTGAGACTTGCTTTAAAGTACCTTTCCATGGCATAAAGAGACCTTAACACCGCTGAAAGCAGGGGCTTTGATCTCAGTAAGCTCATTCTTCACTAATAAGAAATTGTTCCTTATATAATTCCAAAGAATTAACAGTGCAGCAGCAAAGGGAGACCCACATGTATTTTCGGAGAGTCAGAAGGAACCAATTTTTTCACTGCAAAGCGCTTCGTATTGTGCAAAAGCACGGAGAGATAAATGTTTCCATGAGGCATCACAGGAGAAGCCACCCTGAGCCCGTGTAATCCAAAAAGGGCTTCAGGGAGGGCGAAGAGGGAAAGGTATGTTAGAAACGATGGAAGGAGAACAATGACGTCCTGATGATTTAGACCAAAATGCTAAGGAGAGTCTCTTGAGAGATTCCGGTGGCGATTCACACTTTAAAAGCCCAAAGTGCTGCCCAAAACACAAGAAAAACGAAGAAAAGAGAGGGAAAAAAGATCCTGGTTCATTGTAGGCAAGGATTAGTGAAATGACAGGTAATTAGTCCCCACCCTGTCATCCAGTTCATCAGAGGAGAGAGTGAACCTCTGCAATGTCTAATAATCACAGACAGCACCAATGGTGTTTGTGCTGCAAAAACTGCCAAGTCCCCAAAAGAACAACGGAAGAATCCGGGCGAGTTATCACGGTGAGAAAGTTATTATTGCTGAGTAAATAAAATTAAATTTTATGTGAGCAAATGTTGCTGTCCTTGAGATCAGGATGATTTTGTGGTACATCATATCAAGGAATACATGTCAACGCTGACAGTGAAAATGCATCAAGACCCCAAAATTCCCTTTCAGGACCCACTGGCATCGCAAAATTCTTCTGATTTTAGTGTCTGTGCCCTTATGCAAGAAAGGAAAGTTCTTTTTCTTGGTCCTGCCAGTAATGGGATGTGTGGTTTTTGTGAAGTCACATCGTCTTCCTCCCATGTGTTTCAAACCACCGTGCAGAGCACAGAATCACCCCTGGGCTGTTTCTGCCTGGCAATTTACAAAATGCCTGGGAAAATAATAGGTTTGTGGCATATCATGATAATAACCACTTACAGACCATTCTCATAAGCTGAAATCCTAAACAAGCACTATAGGATTTGGCCTAATTACCCAATTCTTGTTCTCCTGTAGTCAGCAAAACCTTTTTGTCTGACTCTGTGGTTGTGGAATGCAAGGATTTCCCCATGCGGATAAATTGTATCTGATTTTGCTTTTATATTGAGCTGGCAATTGCTTTTCTTCCCTACTAAAAATAGATTCTACTGAAAATAGATCAACGTTTCAGGAAAATTAGAAATTTCATCCTCCAAGGTTTGTATTTTAGTTATTTTGAATGGATGAAGTGCTGAAGAGAAATCACGCAGATTTCACACTTAATGTACATTGATATTACATAAAAAGTTCAATAGAGTGATGACATTGAATTCAGATGCACTGTAGAAACATGTTCTAATTTTTATCCATCCTGAATCCAATTTTATCCAGTGTTTGATGCATTTCCTTTGGTTGGTACCTGAATGACAACATTTCATTAAAAGTGTGCTAAGTCTAGTCTTCATAGCAATTCACAGGGATGGTCACCAGTATCATGTCCAAAAGTAATTCTGATTGAGTTTGGAAGTCGCTGATAAATTTTATGTATTTGAACAACATTGGATTTATTTTCAGAGATTTTTGAATATAGATCAAAAAGAAGGCAGTTTTAAGTCAGTGTAAATCAAAACATGGTCTGAAATGTTAATACACTACCTATGTCACTGGTAACAATTCTATCAAAAATTCCTTTAGATATCAAGTGAAAACAAAAAACGTCCTTGAGTAGATTTCTGGGTGATACACATAAATTTGTTGCAAGGTAGAAGTCCCTCTATATATCAATATCATGCAGGTCATTATAAAGTTGGAATAAAAGTTTGGTGTTGGAGCTGCACACACTCAGTGGATCAGTCAGTTGTTTTTAGGAAAACAGATTTAACTGCTGTGCATTTCAACAAATGACAACCTTGCTATTTTATGAGACAATGGGGAAAAATCCATTAGGAGTGTAAGGATGTGGTGTTCAGGTAAGTTATTAAGGAAATTAAGTTACAGAGGAAAATGCTTGTTGGAGCCATAAGTGTGTTTATTTTCAATGACACTTTGTATCTTGGCCATTTCGGGTTTGGTTTTGGTGTCTTGCAAGAGAAAGATGGTGCTAAAATTGGAAAAAAAAATAAAAAAGGAGGAGGAAAAAGCAATCAAAATAATAGTAACTGTGTAGAAGGCTTTTTTCCAAGCCACATTTCAAGACTCGGTAACTGTCTTTTCAGAGAACATTCAGGAGAAAGTATTTCCATGGAATGATTTGTATTAATTCTTGTACACTCAGTTATCTGAGCTGGTTTTATTATTTTTGTCAGATTTCTTTGTCTTTTACCTCTTTGGTGTAAACTGTGTTCGGGAGCCTTACGTGGGGTTTTGACTTATTTCGGTGGGAAAAGTTACATTTCTTTAGTAATTTCTCTCTTATCAGGAATGAATTTGGATTCTTGTACTTTTTTCTCCTTGAAATCCTTTGGGCTCTCTTGGACTACAGTCCGGAGTTTGTCCACACAGAAAAGGTTAAATTGGCATGTTAAAAATATCATCATTAGACACCAATGTCAGAACAATTTCTGGGAACACTTTCACCTATGGAAATTTAGCACCAAAAAAACCCACAAATCCTGTTGATTGCAGGTTTTAAAAAATGTCGGATTTTAGAGAGTTGTGATGTGACAAGGGACAAGCCATTGGAAATCCCATGGCTCTGAAGTCATGGACATGACTGGATAAAAACTCATCCTTGGGGTTCTTTGCCTACTAACAGAGAGTGCAGGATTATTTATTCCTGGCTCTCTAAAAGAATTGGTAGCTGGACTCGTGCACAGAGCTTGGCTTTACTGCAATTGTTTCTCCAGCTATACAATATAAAAATAAATACCTACCATATGGGGATGCAGGGAGGTTAATTCATTAATATTTATGTAGCACTTTTAGACATTTTTATAGAAGAGACTATAAAAATGCTTATACAGATGAGGCTATAAAAATGGGGAATTGTATTCCTGCGACTTATAAATTTTTTGGCAGTAATGACACACACCTTGTTTGCAGTATTGGTTCTGTTCTTTTATGCAAGGCCTTCATTTCGAGTGGGATAATTTTAATCTGGTTTTAGTCACCTAAAATTTAGGTGTGTAGTCTAAGCCACTAATTGGTATTCCTGCTGAAGGAGAGAATTCCACAAATCTAAGCTTTGGTGCATAATTTTTAGATTCTGAACATTTCTTGAGATGAATCTCCTCTCTTTAGTAGAAGTGTCCATCACAGCTTCCCTGCTCTGACAGGGGGTTTGCAGGTTGCTGATGTTTTGGGAATGGAACTAATCCAAAAGATTGGCATCATCTCCTCCAGATGTTTCTGGCTGACTGGAGAATTTTCTCCGCTTCTCTTTATTTAGCTTTTAAGGCAGTGCTAATTCCCAGAAAGACAACTAAAAATGCCTCTGTTACGTAGAAAATGGACATGTGTATTATTTCACATAATTCTTGCGTAGAATACATGAATCTGTGGCTGTTTATTCTTTTATATTTTTAAAAACTGCTGTGTTTGTTGCCGCTCCAGAATATAGATTGGAACTTGCCCGAGCAGAAATGGAAAGATACATTTTCTTCCATGAAACCTGAGGAAATTTTAGTACACGTCTGAGTGTGTTAACGATATTAAACCCCTTGACTGTCACACTCACCAGTGGAACATTTAAGTGCAGCCTTTTTATGACTAAAAGCCTGGTTCTAAATCTCAGAATCAGGGGAGGCAGAGGGTGAATTCTGCCCATGACCTGGATGGAAAATACTTTCAATAGTTTGCACTTGGCAGTACTGAAGAATTTGATAAAATACAGAGAGTTCCAAGAGAATTTTGCTTCTGTTCGTTCACAGAGTAACTCATGCAGAACTTCAGATTATCACTGGCTAGAATATGTGAGGTGATGTGAGTTACAACCAACCTGAAAGAAAAACCAACACTTTTTTTTTTTAATCTGGCATTATAAAATTGGCTGGTATCTGTCTCATGAACGAGGTGCATGCTTTTATATTTTATTACAGCAGGTTCATAAGATGAATCCCCTGAAGTGTGAGGCAGAACTGGTTTAAACTGAAGAACCGTTCTGTAAGCAACCCGGAGACATAATAAACAATGATTTACTTCTTGGAGCATTCCATTTTCCAGTATGATAATGACATAACTGTAATGAACCATATCTTCTTGTTATGAAAAAGAATCAACCACAGTTGTTGCACAGACCTCCTGTGTATCTTGTCTGACAGCACTTGCTTTTTTTTTTTTTCCCCCAGCTTCATGGATTTGCTTGTAGGGAAATGGCAAAGCTTATCTCCAGCCTCAGTGTTGTAATGTGATAAACATGTTTTTCCTTTATGCACAGTAGACAGAAATGCGTTCCTGCTCTTAGTTTATTCCAAAAGAAATTCTAGCTCTGTAGCAATCCTGTATCCTTTAGAAGTCAATAAGCCTTTTCCATAAAATAAGCCAACTCTCCATCTGTTCTGCTGCATTCTGGACCTCTGCTAGGTGAGCACAACCTGCAGGGGGTATAAGTCACATTCCCAGATGTATCACGATTGGTCATAAATAGGAATTTCCACACGTTAATGCTTTTTTGGGAAATACTGTGTATATGATGAAGGCTATCTGTTTGTAAAGGCTGTAAAATTAAAGAGAAGGACAAAAAGAAAAAGAAAATAGGCAGATGTATTTATTTTGATATCCCTGAGACTGACACAGAATTTGATATTAGCACCGATTTCAGGTAACCCTTATGAATGCACTGTAACTGTAGCAATAAAACGGTCTTTTTAAGTTCTATTTCTTACCTTTGCCAAGCAGTTTTCCTCCATGACGAGTTTATGAATATGCCTGTGTTTTAGCAGCTTGAATTGAGGAAAAGAGGAATTTTATTACTGATTTCCAAACACAGAACCTCAGTCAGGCAAACAGCTAATTGCTCTGTTGTCAGAGCTGTTGTCAGTGGCAGCCAGCTCAGGGAAGTAACTCTGGCACAAAAGCAGCTGACCTTGGCCTGAGGTGGAGAGAGAATGGAACTCAGCAGCACAGCAGTGACATTATACCTGTAGTGGTGACATTTGGAAACAAGGAGGGTGCAGAGAGGTAAATCAAAGTGCCAAGAGCGGTTTGTATGCAAGAAGCTTCTAAAAATAGGAAGAATTGTACGTCTGACGAGGCTTAAAGTCATGACGGGCTAAAGGTGATGCCTTTTAGCTCAAGATGGGATTTAGGAAACCCTGGAAGATGTGGGCTGAGTGAGAAGTAGTTTCCATCCTCTAAAAGGAGCAGACCCATTGGTTTTCCACCCAAATCAGTTGTTATCTCAGTGAGGGCAACCAGGCTGTATCTGGAGTAAAGCTGGGGAATGGTTGGATTCAGTCCCAGAAATATGGAATATCGGTCCCTAGGCATGGGATGGGTGGTGACAAAGCGGTGCCTGGTCAGTGAGAACCCTTTTTTTACATATAAAAGTGATCAAAAAAGGATTGACAGTGACACAAACATGCCCACCTGGGAGCTGGCAGTGATGTTGTGTAACTGATTCGTGCCCACAGCCTGATATCACATGGGGTTTGTAAATGTAATCAAAGACACACTTGAGATATTCCCATTCTCGAGACCCCCTGGCAGCTGAGGGGGAGGGAGCATTTGCTGAAGAGAAAACCAAAAGAAACCCAGAACATTCCTGTATATCATCCAAACAAGACCTTCAGTTTGCCTTGTTATTTTAATATAAGGCAAATTTTTCATCCTGAAACTTTTAATATCTAGGAAAGGAATTTCTTTCTGTCATAAAGTTTTGCACTTTAATTAACTTTTTGTAAAGGGCTGATGCCCTAGATACCAGACAGAAAGCCTGTGTAAGCATATAATGGCTAAGGGCATACCTGCCATCTGATGTAATCTTTACATCTATGCCAAAAAAGATTTATGTTCTTATGAATAAATATGATTTGGTTACTGTATGAAAAATGATTTCTAATGGGAGCAAAGTTGAAAACTATAACTCACTTATGCAGCTGTTATTCACCTAATGAAAGTCCTGCAGAAAACCTATTTCTGGGTTATTCAAAAAGTTCACCAAGGTGTCCAGAATCTGACACTATTTTCTATTAGAAAACACAATAACCTGCCCAGATAATTTGGATTTCTATATAAAGGGGCTAATTTAGCTTTATTCTCATGCAGAAGTTATGCACCTTCAGTACAAAAATAATAAATAAACAGGAGTGGGTCCAACACTTGAAATTATCCTGGAATCAGGGGAAAATATAAATTAAGCAATTCTAAAAGGAGGATCAGTGAATCAGCAAAAACTGGTGAGACAATATGTGGAGAAAATTACTGTCCTTAAACTGAATTCAAGAAGATAACAGAACAATTTAAGAGACTGAAATACCATATAGATATTGGGCCAAGACACACTTTAAGATTTGACCTTCTTTAATATTCTGAAAATATTTTTCTCAGTCTTCTGGGAAGGTGGATTTTCTAGAGCATGAAATGTGAATCAAGACTTCACCTGAATTCAGACCTTCTTAAAATTAAAAGGTGCTGTTTTCCCTCAGGTGATCAGGACAAAGCACAATTAGCCACTAAGCAATGTTTATATCCTGTAAGTAAGAATATTGAGATTCCCACATTTCTGTGATTTTTCCTGTTCTTTACTGCAGTAGCAAAGTGCTATTGAGCCAGGCCTGTCTGGGACCTGTCTGGGTTTAAGGTAATTTTGTCATGAATTAATTTTGATTGAATTAATGAGTTTTTGTGATCAGATTCCTAAATCTGTTGTCAGTTGGGTGTTGTTTTGGGTGAAAGAAACAACTTCTGGGTACTGCCACAACGTATTTCCAGAACATATATTTCAGATATATAATGAGGGCTTTGTTCTGGATATTTGATTTTAAACATTGACAATAACCCACCTTGTGTTCTTTATGTCTGATAGCATTGATTTAACACTTTGAAAAACATTTAATATCAGAGTGTTATTAAACACTTTTAACAAATTGATTCATTCAGCTGGTGGGCCAAGAATTGTTTAATGTTCAATGAACAAATACTGAAAGTGAATCCATTTAGATGATCAAGTTTGATCCTTTAATTGTAATTTTATCATCAATCACAATTGATTGTGGTCGATCCATGAGCTGAGAACAAGGTGAAATCTTAATCAAATATATTATCCCTGTAGATATTTTTTTTTTGCCACATGCCACAAATAAGAATTCTTCATTTTCCCTGAAATTGAAACATGCATTGCTGAAAATAATGAGCACTTTAGTTATGTACTGACAAGAGACCAGTACTCTGTAGTGACAGAAGTGGAGTCTCTCATTACTGATTGCAACTATTCACATGTCTTAATGCAGGCACCACCAAAGGTTGCCAAGAGTACTTGAATCAGCCTTTTATATTGATAAATACAGCAAAAGAGACTCTTGCGCATGAAAATGTTCACCAGGTGGCACAGCAGCTTTGCTTATATTAACAGAAAACTTCGTGAGTAGTTTGTGGCTAATTTAACCTCTGTGGTCCTTAGAAAGTAAGACTTACTTGCACTCTGAAATTGGCTTTTGGACTTGGTGAAAACTTTTAACATCCCAGTGGTTTTGCTGTTTTGTTTGTTGTTTTTGTTTTTTTTTTTTAAATTATTATTTCTTTGCTCCCTTCTCTGCTGCATTATTCTGAACAGTGATGTATTTTTTGGCATTTTCTAACTTCAAGTTCAGAAGGGTGTCTGCACTCAAGCTCTGAGCTGAACAATGAGCTTGAAGTTTAGTCCTTGGTATTCTTGAAATACTGAGTCCTCTTTTCCTTAGTTTCTTTAATTCAGGAATCATTCCTGTTCCTTGCACAGATCTATTTCTATATCTATACATAAACCCACCCTTGTGTACATGAATGTATAGACAGACCTGTAGAATTGCATTTAAAGTAACTAAACTTGGTTTCTGGCCAGTTTTTGGAGAAAAAGCCATCCTTATAGTGACATTATGGCACCCTTACTAGACGTATTTAGCAATTCTTAGCAACTGCTGAAACCACCTGTCCCATTTTGGGGACACTCTCCCGGATGAGAAGGGTCTTTGTTATTGTGGCAGTTCAAAGCAAAGCTGACAGGCTGCAACTGGCACTTGGCTTTGCTTCCCAGGGAAAATCCAAGCTAAGAACCTGCAACTCTCGTGACATAATTTACTCCTTACTGCAGCCCTAGTGTATGCAGGTGTTTATATTATGCAATATATATACGAGCCAGTGTCTTATTGCAGAGAATTCAGCGGCAAAATTAAAGGGGAGGGTAAAAGAATTTTTAGTGGAGTGTTGTTCTGGAATTCATTATGTTCGAAAGGCTTGGTGAAGGTTCTAAAAGTTCTGGAGTCATTGGAAATCTCTAAAGAATGTTAAATTACATTTATCAGCCAGGTGAGGAAGCAACCATTAGTAATCTCTCTGTTGGATTAATTATTAATGTTTCTCTTGTGCTGCCGTGTATCAAATAGCAGAGTGCCCATGTAATGTATGGTCATACATATGTGTGTGTTTTTATATGTATAATCATATTTTTCAACAAGGAGTAACTGATATCCACACGGTGACCCTGATTTGTCCCAGACTTTGTGGCATTTGGTGCAGATTGGACCAGCAAATATCAAAAAGTGGGTGCCCAGGACAGCTGATATGTTTTGATCCATTTTTGCAGGATGATTGGAGTTTCAGCACGATTCCTTTGTGCCCCGAGTCCACAGGCTCAGGTAAAGTGGTGATTCGTGTTATATTGCTCCATTTTCTCGAGCACAGACTTCTCAAAATGACTGCAAGGGATGATTATAAATATCCAGATTACAGATGGCTGGAATTAGTCAGTTCCCAGAAGACTGGAATCATTTAGTTTGGTTTCATATTCATCAGTGCTTCATATGTAAAGTTCAATGTTCTAATCTCTGGAAATGCAGTGTCTGGAAAGTTTAATTTTAAGTTTTCACCTGGAAATGAGCATCTGCAAGAGTTCTATCAACTTCTCAGTTAGAGTTTCTGTCCTATTCATTGCTGCTGTGACTTCAATGTTAATTTTGCCTTGAAGAAAGCCTTGTATCTTATGATTATTTGGTTTTGATTAATTTTCTCAAGTTGCTGAGCCAGTTCTTCCTTTTCCAATTGCGATGGAGAATCCATAACAGGTAATTCTGCAGCTTGACCTACTTTCAATATTTAGCTACAGAAGCAGCAAAGAAGGATTAAAAATGTCAGCAGCAAGGGTAACATTTGTTTGGGTGGATTTAAAAATGCAATTTTTACTAGCACAGGACCCTCTGCTCCATTAAGAACTTTCAGGACATGTCCTGTGTATTATCCAGGACAGCCCACAAATACACCCACTGCCTTCTGCATCACTTGGAGGTCTCCTCTGGGTTTCATTCCTCTAATAACTCTGGTAAATATTTAAGAACTAGTCTGGAATTGTGTGTAAATTATGAATATGCGTTGAGAAAACTGAACTCCAAACAGGAATCCTACACTTTCAACTAAAGATTAATATCTTTGTTCTCCCTCCATTTTAAGCAAACCACCCTTCCCTCAACCAGTTGCACTGTTAGATTAGTTATTCTCCAATGTGTCTTGAACTAAAAGGTTGACACATAAATGAGTTTGAAGACATATGTCAGAAACTTTTATCTTAAAGGGTGTAAAAAATAAGAAAGAATAAATAGGATATGAGCGAAGAAGGGAGAGAGAAGAGAAAGGGAAAGGAGGGAAGGGAAGTGAAGAAGAGAGAAGAGGGAGAAGAGAGAGAAGAGAAGAAATACTATTTCCCTCCTGGAAGCAGCAATATTAGCAAGGAGAATTTCAGTCCTCGCTTTCCCCCAATTATATTCTCAAATATAATGGGGGATGGTGGCAGTGGAAACAGTTCAGATGGCTCAAGTGTGCTGAGCTGGCTTTTTGAAGTGATGAATTGCTCACAGCTCTAAACAACTGAGCGCGGGCTTAGAGCCAGCAAATGTTGGAAATTTGGAATGGAGAGCACACAGTGTGTTCCAGAGCAGGGAAAGGAGGAAACCTTTCCAGTGGAAAACTTGTTCAACACCTGTTTACTGCAGAGTGTTTTGTACATCTGCCTGGAATGCCAACGACTGGCCATTCCAAAAAATAGGATGCTGAGCAAATGAACCGTTCAGCTCATCAGTTTGTTAGTTCAGACACTTCTCTGCTCCTTTTTAGGCACTGAAAAAATGCTGGTTGAGATAATTGTGTAATTAAGTAAAATTGTTCTCCATAAGATCTAAAAGGAAAATGTGGTTGGCTTCCTACCTGTTCCTTCCAAACAACTCTGCAGGTCTTATTAAACCCTTTCTTATTTAAATGCAAATATGATGTAATATCAGATGCAGACAGGTTTTGCTCTTGAATGATGAGTATCCCTTTTTCTAACCTGTGTGTTGAGCTCCAGAACACGTGAACTTTCAGGCTTTAGTCAGCCTTCAAAAACCATCCAAATACACAAACCACTTCTCTTCCTCAACATTATTCCATATGAGATTTGTTTTGTCTTAGCTTCGTTTCTTCATCACTTAGGCATGGAGTATGTTCTCCATTTCTCAAAAAGCAAAAGAAAACAGGTAATTTATTGAGTTGATGTTATTCTCTTGGAAATTTAAGCCTGAATACTCAATAGCTCTAAGGTAAGGCTGACATTGATTTCTCAGTCAGATTTACTGCTCTCGGATTGTATCAGTGGGAAAATAAGTGAATGGCTTCTAATCATCTCAGATGACTGGTAATAATTCCCTACATTTATGATTTTATGCTATAAAATTGATCAATAAATACAGGTTACAGCAGCATATTATCCTGACATTCCTATGTTTAACTTTCAGATTCCAACCATTCTCTTTGTGGTTTCTATAATGCCTTTGTGTTAATGCTGAGCTTTTATGGTTATGTTGATCCTTCCTTTTCTTTGAAAGCAAAACAAAGGGATGAAGCAGAAAGAATACAGTGCAGAAATAATGTGGGTTTTTTGTGATATAAACCCGATACCTCTTACTCTCAAAAGCAACCCATCTGTTGTGATAATGAATGTAATGGGAAAGAGTTTTAATTATGACTGGCATAACCATCAGCCAGAGAGTTGCTGTCAGAGCTGACTAAAATGAGGATATAAAAAATCTGGCACCCCACATAAACAGGGCTGTTTAGGTATTACAGCTTGTTAATTACCTCTTTATTAAATCCAGTCCTTCTTTATCATTGCAAAAATATTTCAAAGAATAATATTGTCGTTACAGAGGTGATGGTGCTGTAAGAAGGACTGAAGTGTCTGGAAGAATGTTTCTTATTTACACTCATTTGACACTTACCCATGTGAAGAAAATCTATTATCTTCTTAGAAATTGCATTTATCAGCTTTATCTTTGTGTTATATTATGAAGTTTTATGTATATCTTTATCACACATAGATTTTTTCACACATATCTCAAAACCCCACCCATCATGTCCTGTGCTTTAATCAGACAAACTGATGGATCTCCAGAGAAATATGATCCCAAATATTGTTAAATGCACTGAGTACACCAAAAAACTTCACAGGTAAGAAGAAAATTTTCATCACTAACTTCATTTTGAGGTATTTTCATTTAACCACATTGTATTTAGATTTTCTTTAGTGCAAATCTCTGCTAAATTTAATAAAGCAGCAAATCACTATTCATCTGAATGAGCTTAAACAAACCTATTATACATTATAGTGTATAGGCACTCAACGCGGGGGATTTAATTTATTTTTCTTTCAGAACTGACCTGCCAGAACCCCCCAAATCCTGAACATCTCACTGGGAGAAGGACAAAGAACGTCTGAAAAAATAATGGCATTGACTTTAAGAAGTGACGTCTTAAAAGACTAGTTGAAGTCGCAATGTAAGTCACAGCGCAAGGGACAATCTATAAATTTCTTTCATTTCTGTTTCTTTCTTTCTCTTCAGTTACACCCAGAATCCACAAAAAATTATAGTCAGAGCCTCATCCAGTTTATAGTGAGTACGGATATATCTCTCTTGTTAAGGCTGCACCAGTAAAATCAGAAATGCAAATATTCCAGGTGCTTAAAATGTATGAAGAGATCACACAGAATTTGTAATGAAGCCATTGTGAGTTTGTCCTGCAAACCTTAAACTGCAGCAGGAATTTATAATTGTGATGACTGCCTTTTCAGCTGAAGAGCTGAGAATATTCTGCATTTATTAACTTGCTTTAGCCCAAAGTGGACAAGAGGAAAATGCTTTTCTCTGGGAAAAACTCATTTTGCCTCACTTAAAAATGAAGTAGTACTCTGATATATACGGTATATTTTCAAGATACCGTCTTGAACAGAAAACACAGATAATTAAATGATCACAAACTGTAGTGCAATTAGAAGACTTTGATGAAAGATGTGATTTAAGTAATACAAGTTTTAATGGCAAAAAGAGCAGTTCTCCACTCAAATGCATATTAATCATCACAGTGTGTGTGCTTTGTCGGCTGCTGATAAACTGATTATTTCTTTCTTTCTTTGGTTCTCTCTGAATAAACATCTATTCCCAAATGCCACCCATAGCACTGAGTGGAAAGAATGAGGCCTTCTAGGGCCTGATAAAATGGCATCCTGTACTCAGCAGAGAGAACAGGATCAGTAAAAAGAGTTTCTAGTGGCAGAGAGTTGAATAATGTTTGGGAGCAGCACAGAAAGTTGAGAAATTCAGGATCAGGGTGGTCGCATCCGAGTGCAGACTTTCAATATTCCCCCTAGCATCCAATATTTATTTATTTGTTTATTTGCCCTTGAAATGCGCTAATCAGAAAAGGCTTTTTGCTGTTCCTGGTGTTTCAGCACAAGCTGGAAGTCTCGGGGCAGGTTGATTTTTGCAAGGAGGAACATCCTCACCAAGGCTGGGGCTCAGGAGTTGTGTGTGCACTGAAGTGCTCTGGGCAGAAAAGCTGGTCTGAAACCACCAAGTTAGAACAGAAACAGCACAGACCTGATCTGTAGACCCTTTCTCCCAAATCCTGACTGTTTGGCTGCTGTGCCTTTGCTTTTAGACAAAGCACCGAGGTTCCATTCTGTCCAACACCATCATGTGTCTCTGAGGCCAATTTCAAAGTCATCTGCAGACAATTCTCCAAAAATGGTATTTTTTGCCCCTCTACACAGTTTTACACATTTTCTGAAATTGGATTTTCCTTCTCATTTTCTTCCTAGCTGTTCAAAGGCCTGTTTTGAATTAACACCTCGGTCACTAGTATGTGTTTGAAAGTAAATGTTCCATAGAAATGTGAAAAAAAAAAAAGAAAAAAGTTTATTAACCTCCCATAACAAGTGAATTGTCCTGGATCTGGGGGTTATACTGTGGCCATTACACTATATTAGAGAACAGCCTTAGCTGTGGGGAAAAGGCACAGACATCTGCAGGCTTATACAAGGAACAGAATTGAACACAATGGGAACATAGAGAAACTGGTAAAAATTATGCTGCTGGATGGCTCAGTGAAACTAAATGTTGCATGACATGTTTTTTTGTTTTTGCAGTGCTTCAGCATTCAAATTAATTAAAGAATCTTCCAGAATGAGGTGCAATGTTGCTTTGGAAATATATTGCTTTAGCAAGCTGTAATGGGCAACTCAGGACGCTTCTGTAAAACCAGCCTGCAACTTGTACCAATTAGAGTTGCTGTGCTATAAATGAATTTTTAAAGTTCCTTATTTCTGAAAGCCATTTTTGAAACATAGAACCATTAATGCTTTTGCAGGCAGCTACAGCAGGACATTGCAGTTGGTTATCAAAGGTTAAAAAGAAAGAGATGATGAAATTCCACATTGATTTTCTTTTTCAATTCGCAGCGGAGAAAGACTCTCTGGTGTTAGTCTGACCATCACAAGAACAGGCATTAAAGTCACCAAACATCCAGTTATTGTGAGATACAGCTAAAGACGGGACTCCAAACTTTAAGGTGGGCTGATTTCTAAGAATTAGAGATTATATGCACATACACATTGTGGATGGAGCTGGAGGGAAGAAAATATCTCCACTGAGTAGCACAAGAGAACAGCTCAAGTCACAGCAGCCGTTTGGTACCTCTGAAGGACAAACACTACAGCAAATAGAAGAGTAACTTGTCACTTCAGTTTAACCTGAACTGTGATCAGTGGGGTGTCATCTCATCTGATTTTGTTCCCATGAAGAAATAAATTGTAGCCTTCATGATGGAAGACTCTTAGCTAATCGAGGCTGCCAAAGATCCCTCAATTTGCTGCAATAAGGATGTCTTATATCAACTGAACATCAGCTGTCGGGTTCTTATGGCTTCTTTATCCCACCTGAGGTAAAAGCACCTGTAGGGGAAAATGTAATGACCAAAAGTGCTCCAGTTTGAGGTCTGGATTCACAGATGGCTTTTTACCTCAGGTCATTGTAATGTCTCGGTAAAGACAGGCTTGTCCCATAAAAAATCATGAGGAAAAGAGATATTCATAAGCATTTCATCATGGTTTATTCAAGCATTCTTAAGTGACTTCCCACAAATATTGTGTAAGGAAGCAGAAAAGGAAAGGCCACTCGGTCTGAAATATGCCCAGAGGAATCTGTGTGAGCATGAAAGATTTGCACTGTGTTGGAATTAAGGGAATTTATGACTTACTCTTTAAATGCTGCCTTTTTTTTTGAGATGTGGGTGAAATATTTAACAGCACATTCTTGGTTGTGACTCTGGGTTTTTTTCTGGAGTTAAGACATTAAGAACAGATTAGAAACTCCCAAGAGCAGTGTGGTGGCCAGCACTGAACCTGGAGTTCTTTTCGGTTTTCAAACTACCATTGTGTTTCCAAAAAATTCTGAATTGACTGAATGAGGAGTTTCAGAGAACGCTGTTAGTTTTTTATTTACAGAAAGGGGCCTTCCCTTGACGTTAAGATGCTTTTAATAAACTTCTCGCTGGGAACAGTGTGTGATGCTCTGTGCATGACCCTTTCCTGGAGCTCTCAGCCAAGCAGAGTGAACTCCTCGTTCAAACTGTTGAAAATTTGAACATTAACTCACTGTGTGGTTTCTTCTTACTCAGGTTTTTGTAAAGGTTAAGCTGAGAATTGCCACACTTGAGTGACAGAGACCTTACAGAAAATTTTGCTCATCAGACATTTAAAAGGCAGATATCTACACCTAAACTGGTCATCATGAGCTCTTTTAATTGACTGACAGAGAGGCTCATCAATGTTAAATTGATTGCCCTCAGGATGTTTATTTTCCTACTGTGAGGCAGGGCTGGGGTGGCTGGTTTAGATGTAGCACCTGCAGCTGAGACACCTGAGCAGAATCACCCCTTCAGCCTCACTGAACACCAGCCCCTGCTTCGGGAAATTCTGATTTGGTGTTTTTAGTCTGAATTTTTATACTGTTTTTATTTACCGTTTAAATAATTATTTGCCAAAATATTGCCCTCATCCATCCGTGATAATTGCAGTAGAATTATGGTTCTGTGCAATCCTGTGTTTTTTTTTTTACTGCTCAGGACCTGCTACCTGAAAGACATGTAATTAATTCTTCATCCACTGGAAGATCATTAGCATGAAAAAAGACAGGGACAAGGAGACCTACCATGACATGACAGCTGTGGAAGAAGAATTCAGCTTTTCCCTTCTTTCTGAGTATTTCAAGCACATTTGTATTTCCAGAATGAGGAAAGTAGGAGCTTTCTTCCCAGCATTGTGAAAGTCAGGCTCTGTGTGTGTGTGACATCCTTCCCTGGTTCCTATTTGACTGATAAAGATAAATCTCATTCAGAAGGACAGGTAAGGAGGGGTACAGAATTTTGGAATGCACAAGTGCACTCTGGATTGCACAATTGCCTCTGCATTGTAATTGCCTTTTGATCAGCAGTTACCGAGGCTGTGACTGTGAGATCTGGGGGGTTTCCTGCAGATCATCCCAAACTCCCTCACACTGATGTGTAATGTTCCACAAAGCTGTGAAATGGCATTTCTCAAAACTGATGTGCAAGGGTGAATGAGTTAAAGCAAGAAGCATGTTAGGAATTGTTCACTTGCGATCGATGTCACACACAGAAAACCCTTAAGAGGGTGCCCTTTTTATCATAAAAGGTTCGACTTCCCATGGATTTCTTGGGCAACATTTTAGAGACCATCAGTAGCAGAGAGTCAGTTACATAAACTCTTTATAAGTTCTCTCAACCCACAGAATCCAGAAAGGCACCACAGACTTGTTGTTTTCCCAATGAACTGGAATTGCAAGTCTTCAGGGGTAGAGAATGAGAGCAAAATGTCTTGAAAGCAGAGGCCGTGTGGTTTACATTGAAAGTGGTTTATGTGAGAATATGCACCGTGTTGGCTCGGATGATCCCAGAACTAAAGAACAAATACAGGAAGAAAAACTGTGCTGTAATGTACACTCGTGCTGTATTTTATGGCACCCATAAAAAAGACTAAAATATTCAATTTTTTTAATCCATGTTGCTACTCAACATCTTACCCGTCTGTCCATTTGCTCAGTAATCAGTGTCTAGTGTCATTTATCTTCATTTACCTAAGCTGGCTGAACAATGCAACATTGCTCCTCCTAATCTTTTTGGCAATCTCTGTTTGACATTGTTCATTATTGTCTGCCTTGCATCATGTCACCATTTCGAGCTGACGTTGTTTATCTTTGCTCACCACGCATTTATCTGGTGATTGTTGTCTAAAATCTTTAGTCTTGGGGTCACTCCTGCCCACTTGGCAGTCACTGGCTGACAGGGTTCACCTCTGGGGGGGCCAGTTGTCAGGGGTTAAAGGAGTGGGAAAAACTTCCCTGAACGCTGCAGAAATTTAAATTGGAAGTCCAGACTCACTAAAGGGCTCATTTACCATTGTTTTATCAAAAAGGGAGAAGCTGAGGCCCTGGATGTGGTTGGCGGTTTCAAAGAGCTAAATAATTTGCTAGTTGAGGACTGTGGAAAAACCAAATCAAACCAAACAAACCCTTAAGTTTAAGCAAAACACAGTTGAAACATAGAGATGTGGTTTTTAAATTTTCTCTCTGGACTTTCAATGTTTTATATGCTTTTCATGATGAGACTGCATTTCTAAGTGGGATCTTATTTTAAACTAATTGAAAAAAGTCAAGTTTGATCCTCAAAAATCTACAGTCTACAATGTCCAGAATGTAATTTATTTGCTTTTAGAAAAGATTTTTAGGACTTTACTACCATTACTTTTTTGTTGTTTTATATTTCTTTGGCAACTGATTTCAGTTTTCTCTCTCAGCGATTGAATATTGTCAATACCTTGGAAAAAGCCTTGATTTAGGAATGTTCAAACAGGTTTTGGTATCTTCAAAGTAGGTTGAAATTCCTTTGTATTTGTGGCAGTGATGGCTGTTGGTGGATGAGAAAGACCTGGAGCCCAACATATTTGAGAACTGTCCTTGTTTTATTACCTAAGAAGCAAAAATTATATATAACTGATCATACGGAGTTTAAACAAATTGCCCATTAAAGTGAAAAACACCTGCAGCCAGCCTCCTTTGGAAATGATTCTGGGTCCAAATCCAAGCCAGAGCCCTGAAATATTTAACTTCAACCAAAAAGGTGCTGAATGTGAGTAAATCCACTGTTTGAAGGTTGAGCTGTGTCTTGGCAAGGTAACAATTACACCCGTGTTAAAAACCTGAGCGTCTCTTCTGCTCTTTGAATATGCAGAATCGAAATTTCCTGGTTGGCATCCAGTTCTCTCTCTCAGAATTGTCAGAGAGGTGCTAAATGAAGTGGCTCCAAAATCTTGGAGCTGTAAATTGTAAATTGTGTCTTGTCTCTGCAGAACAAAGACTGGCTGACCTCCATTTCTGTGAGGTTGTTCTGAAGATGGAGTTGATGACAAGTCACAAAAGCCTGAGCTGAGCCATGTTAACAACTCTGTGTAGCTTTAAACTGTGACAAATTGTGTCAACCACTTCATCTGAGCTGCACTCTGAAGTAAAATAAGTTTTCTTACATTTGATGTGGAATAAAGCAGAGCACAGTCATCTGTTGTTGATTTTATGTGTGTTATCCTATAAAAGGTGACAAGTGACAATTTGGGCTTTATTACTATTTGCTTAAGCGTTGTCATTTAACACAAAATAATATGTGTCATGGCTTGAACTGTCTGTACAATTTTTGCTGTAATTTTTGTCTCTAGTATCCCAGAAATATGGGTCAAAATTTTCCCCTTCAGAAAGAAAAGGGCTTTTCTGGGACGGTTTATGTATACTTTACACTGGCCACAGATTTTGTATTTTGTACATGTCATTCTTAATATAAATAAGCAGACTTGGAAGAACTAAAAATAATGACCAGACTTGATTACGTTTCAAATCACTGAATCATCCAAGATCACAGAATATTCTGAGTTGGAAGAGACCCACAAATGTCAGAAGCCAGTTCACATCTGCAGTTACATACAATTCATGTTGTTGATTTGTTCTGTAACTGCCTCTGAACAGTTGGCAGACAATTTAGAATGTTTGAGACACCAAAACTTTTCCTCAAAGGAAAAAAAAACCCAGTTGTAAAGATCTGCACATACAAATGTGTCCAAATCTTTTTAACCAGCCTCTAATTTAATTCAAGAGAACAAGGCTTTTATTGAATGTAACAATGAACATTTCCTTTCTAATATAAAGTTTTCTGATTTAAATCAGGGTTTTATGTTTGAGCAGGCAATACAGTGATTTTGGAGACTGAATCCAAATTCATGCAGATGATGAAAAATTAATCAATTTGCTTCATATATATTCATTTTAAGGTAGGAATCATATCTCTTGAGCAGCCCCTGACTGCTTTGCTGTAAGCCCCTGAATGATACAGACATTAGTTCTGCCTCTGTTGGTACAACATTAGCTAAAACACTGGTTTAATTCCAGAAATAACTGGAGATAGCACTTTAATTACTGTATTTATACATAATATTAAATATATTCTCACATTCTTGCGGGCAGCAAGTGTATAGAAGGTGTAAGAGCAAAGAAATTATTTAAAGGTCAGAAAATGATCAATAAGTTGAACACCATTTCAGAGAATATCTTTGGAGAACATTAATCAGTAAGTTAGTCTTTGTGACAGATGCAGTCATATGAGATAAGGAAAAAAAAAAGGTTGATATTTTATGTCCTTTACACTATAAAGTGCACTAAAGGTTATTGAATCACAAATACCTCAATGTCCACAAAGCACCGTGTCAGGAACTCTGGGCTCAGCTCAGAATCCTTTCTGTGCTTTATCCTTTCATAATCTGATTCAGTTCCCACCAGTTTTAAAAACTTCTTCTCTCCAGCAAAGATTAAGTTGGTGGCTGTGAATGACTCGAGATGGTCCAGAGTGCAGAAACAAGGCTGTCTGGATTCCCTGATCCGAAAAATCTTTACAGGTGAGAATGTTTGGAGCAAAGACACCCACTGGACTGAGTGGTCAAAGGGATCTGGTTTTCAAAAGAAGCGGATATTTTGCTCATCAGTTTCTCTTGACACAGAAAATGAAAAGATTGGTCAAGCTTGGGCGACACAAACCCAACAAGAAAGATGGAGAGGGACTTTTTAAAGGAGCATGGAGTGACAGGACAAGGGAGGAATGGAGTCAAACTTGACAGAGAGTGGGTTTAGATTAGATATCAGGCAAAAATTCTTTACTGTGGGAGGGTGGGCAGGCCCTGGCACAGGTTGCCCAGAGAAGCTGTGTCTGCCGCAGCCCTGGAAGCATCCAAGGCCAGATTGGAGCAACCTGGGATAGTGGAAGGTGTCTCTGCCCAGGGCAGGATGATCCTTAAGATCCCTTCCAACCCAGACCATTCTGGGATTCCTCTTCTTTGCTTAGTCTCCTTAGTAGTAAAAATCAGCTGGTGGGACTTGGTGGTCTCCAGGGAAACAGGTGGAGCTCCTAAAAGAAGGCATCTTCCTGCCTCATGCTGCATGTTTGTGATGATTTCAATGTCTGCACCCCCGACAACATTTGCTACTGTTTTGATGCAGTGACCTCCCCAGAAGGCTTTGTTTTGTACCGGTGTCACTCCAGGGAACGCTGCTGTCCCCGGATCCCCCCAGCACTTTGATCTGTCACTGCAGGTAAGGGCACAGCGTGGTTGGTACGACAAGTAATGATATTCACAGTCTCTCCAGGCAAACTAGGTCATCGTGCTAGTTTTGCTTTTATGTCACATCAGCTATTTCCCCTCACTAGTACCCTTCACGTTTCCTTGAATAAACATCCTTCAAGTGTGAACAGCAGCAACTGTTGGAAAGAGTTCCTTTCTTCACTCAGAGGAAGTTCACTTCAATTTTGTCAGAGTGGAAGCTGCTGACGTACACATTAGGCCATTTCTTTTTTAAAATGCCAGGATACACTGATTTTGGATGTGCTGAGGGGCCCTGCATTCTCCCTTACGGTGGTGGGTTCTGCTGGGAACCCCACGATGCTGACTGGGAAAGACAGTGTAAAAATATTGTGGGGAAAAAATATATGGGATAAACAAAGGGGTGGCACAAACCATTCTTTTTCATTGCTTCAAGATTCTGTGACCAGGAGATATTTCTTTCACAAGCAGTGGAGATTCTTCACACCTGCTCTAGTGGAAGATGTCCCTGCCCATGGGAAGGGGTTTGGAATGAGATGGTCTTTCAGGTCCCTTCTGACCGAAACCATTCCATGATTTTACAATTCTAAGAGTGGCATCCTGTAATAAAACTTACAGTTTTTACTCTGATTGAACCCACAAACTGGTGTTGACACAAGCATGTTACTGAAGTGAGCAGAAGACTGTATTTGGTAGTGAAATAAGTTTGGTTCTTCCCCCCTGTCTATAAAGTCAGTCTTTAATCCCACACCTCTTAGAGTCAGTGATGGCTTTCATCTTCCTTTGCTTTGTTTTGAATTACACCCTGTTAAAGAAACTTTTAGGTTATGTTGAAAAAATTAAAATGCCCATTTGTCAAGAGCTTAGATCACAGAATCAGCTGGGTTGGAAAAGACCTCAGAGACCATCAAGTCCAACCCTTGATCCAGCACTCTCTGATGGCAGATAAACAATTTTATCAGTATATAAAGAAATCAGGCCAGTTTGTCTCAGTATTTCTACAAAGGCTGTATAATTTTTTTTTCCTTTCTTTTTTTTAATTTTTGTTCCTCTTTTTCTTATTACAACAGCCTCTGCATGACTATGGAATATCGTTGCCATAGTGAGCGTTGTCTGATATCAGGGGGCTGACAATCAGGAGGAGTTGTGAAACTAAATGATGTGCTGTTCATATCATTCAGCAAAACAATTCTTAGTTGGGAAACATGACGGGATGTGCTGGGATTCTGATTGTGAAATGAAAATAACTCTGTCTTTTCGTTTTAAACTAAAAATACTGTTGTGTTAGAAGTGTGTATATATATATATATATATATATACATATATATAATGAAGAAAACCAGATTTTTTTAATGTTTCTTTTAGAATATTCTCAGATTCCTTTCCTAATCATGGTCCTGCTGTCACACAGCTCTTGTTAAGGTGTATAAGTGATGGTCTAATTAGCAGACAGCACTAGGCCACTTCTGTCAATTGACATTTATTAGCTGAGGGAAGGCAGGGGAGACACAGGAGGCTTTCATCCCTCTGGGGACTCAGCCAGCCATAGTCCATCTCTTATCTAGGCACAATAGGGAAAACCAAGTGAAAAGGAGGAATTAGCTGTGGTGCTTAATTTTGAATCCCTTCACTGAGACCTTCCAACTACCTCTCTGGGTATAATATTGAAGCCTAAGAGGAATTTCTTTTTTTTTTTTTCCCCTCCATAAAAAGATTGATGTTGGAGGACTGAAGAGAAAGAAGTTGTGCCTTAAAAAACTCATCTTGTGAAGGGGAGACATTCCAGGATCTCAGCATCTTTTTTGGAAAGGGAAAATCTCATCATTTTCATTCAACATTGTAACCTAACAGTGCCTCCCCATTAAATAATAACTGCTGTATGTAGGAAGGGGTATAGCTATTTCAGTAAAGAAAACTAATTCCAGTCTCTCTTCTCATCCTGTGTGATTATTCAGTACATAAAAGAAGTCAGCATGTATGGTCTGCATCACTATGAGTCACTTAGGCAGAAGGAACACAAAGAATGCAGGGGAAAAGAAAAAAAGACAGAAAAAGGAGTTATTTTCTTTCTGCCTCCCTTCAAAATAATAAACCTTCAGCCTTCACAGTCCTTGAAGTTCATATTTTCATGATGCTGCTGAATCTACTTCACTGTGACATTACCCAGAGCCCATGATTACAAATGTTAGCAGGGCTCCATTCTCTTCTTGAGTTACTTGATTAGCTGTTAATTTTTTAATAAGGTGGAAATATTAACCTCTGATGTTGACTGATCTTGGGCCCCAGTTTGAATACGCATAGAGTAAAATTTTCTTTGCCCGTGTTTGATCAGTTCACATTAGTGCCTTGAAACAATCAATATCACACTGCGTTTAAAATAATCTTTTAAGGGACACAAAGTATTCAGGTGGGAAAAAAAAATCTCAAGAGACCAGCATGAAACTAATAAGATTTACTAATAGCTTTTGCTTTCGTAATTTGCAGGGAAACCAAAGTGTGGACTCTGAATAGCTGGATTCTTAATTGGATATTGATCAAAACAAATATTCTGTGTCTAAGTGCCTGTTAAAATCAGTTACTGCTATTTGTTAGGACACATTGTATTTATCCTTATTCCTGTGGAAGTGGTGTTGCTGTTCAAAGTTATATAAAGATGCATTAGCAGTACACTTTTAATGGACCTATTATATTCACTTTGCTTTGATTTACTCAGTATTTGAGTGTGGGCTGAGTATTGTATACAGCTGCAGAAAGAGGAGCAGTGAAAATAATGTAATTATCACCATTTATGCCACTATTTATTTTGTTAATTTGCATGGAACTGCAGTTTATGGGGCACTTGTGCTGTATCCACTTTTAAACATTCCTTGTACGTGGCCTAATACGATTTACCCTCCCCTTTTGCTGAAAGATCCTGCATTTAATGACATTTTCTAGGTTTGATTTTGCTTCCTTGCTTTCTTGTTTGTCCCTGTTGTAGGGAGACAACACAGCATTATCCCAGAAATTATATATCATTCTTTTTCCAGACAGACTCTCTTTAAATTAAAATGGTACAACCATACAGGCAGAGCTGTGAAATGCTGACAGAACATACAGTGACCTTTTTTTCCCCTTTTGCCAAGTTTTGTAACAATTATAGAAACAAACAAACAAAAAAAAAACCTCAAACAAATCAAACCCCAAAACCTGTAGAATTAAATAAATTACTTCCTAAATAGATTAATGGAATATGGTGATAAATAGAGTTGTTTGTGGATTTGGCTTTGGATCTTTGTGGTATAAATTAAGATGCCATATTTCAAATCAAACCCATCCAATAATTTGGATTTTTGTGATTAATTCTTATTCTGATTTATTCACACTTGATTTGATTTATATCTAAAAATGGATAGAATAGAAACATGATATTTGGGAGTTAAAAAAGCGTGGGAGTACAGGAGGTGCAGTTATATCTCTTTTAAGCAGGCTTTTACAGAGTAACCAAGTCCTTGAGGTGACACCATTATAAATCTTTAGAAGTGTAGCTCAACCCCTAAACTGGTTTGGTACTAAAATAAAAATAATAAAAAAATACATTAAAACTTGATTTTGCTCAACAAGAAAATTAAACTAATTATAGCAATTGTAGCAGCTCAGGCAAACTAAGAAGTGGCTGCACCTTGAGCCTCGAGCTATGGAACTGTTGACCCCAAATTAATTTGGCAGTAACATATTTGGCAACTAGGGTTGAAAAATCCCCCAAGAAAGCAGAAGTTATGGTTGAACTTGCAAATATTCAAAGTCTTCTCTCTGTCCTTCTCAAATACATTTTTTTCATTAAACTTGAGGCGACTTAGTTCTTTATAAAGCTTTTACTTTTCCATGAAATGTGTGAAATCTGCCAGTGGGTTTGAGAGAAACTGGGGTTTTGAAAGAGTCTGTACAGAATGAGCGAGTGGATAAATCAGCTCCCATAATCAAGGGTAATAAAAAAAGGGAATATTCTGACTTTCCTGTATAATCCACAGCACTGGGCCTGGCGTGAGGTTCTTCAGCCTCTGCAAATGCTGAAGGCAGAGGAGTACAAAATCTGCCCTGAATAAGAGAAATAAAACTGTTGGACTTGGGAAATGAGTTAACCATGCCAGGTGACTGCTGAGGGAGTTTCTAGATAACCCTTTGGTGGCTGAAGCTCCTGATGTGGAAGGGGGGGCTCGGAACGAGGGAGATCTTCAAAACAATCTTAGTGGTTTTACATTTTACCTGGATTTTAGAACAAATATAATCGACATATATGGGGGGAAGACAGAGCTGCCTTATGAGTTTGTTATAGTTTTTGTGGCTTTGGTTTTTTTTGTGTTTTTTTTTTTTTTCTGCAGTATATTATTCTGTTTGTGACTAAGATGAAGAAACACCTTTGTCTCTGTTCCAGAAATGCTATTTTGTGGGTGGCTTTTTGTGTGATATTTATATTTAGCCTAAAATAATGAAACTTGCACAGACTGTACAGACTTCAGAACTATGCCTGTATATGTCTTATTTAGTTGTCCTCTGAACAAATGTTTTCATAAAAAAAAAAACAGGAACCTGTAAATACCAGCAATATGAAAATACTGACATTGGACTGACAAGTCTGGAGAAGACCTGAAAAGATAATTCATTCTATCTCTGTTGTAAGGCAGGTTTCACAGCCTGCTTTGATATCTCCTACATATCTAACCTCTTCTTAAAGACCTGGAGCACTGGCAACTCCCCAGTCTGCTTCATTACTTAATTATCTTTACATAATTATTGGTTTTTAGGGTTTTTTTGTGGGCTTTTTTTTCCCCATTTCCTTGTATCCATTTCTTAAGGAAACTTTCTGAATTTTTACCGCCCCTTTTACTATATTAAAAATACTTTTAGCTCATACTTTATTTTTTATGATTATTACGTATCCTTTACTATTTTTAAATACTTAAAAAATGTGTCCATGCTTTTGATTGTTATGTAGATATCTTGCTATTGTTTATTATGTCCTCTGCCTTTGGTCTTCTCCAGCCAGTGACTGTAACTGGTGAAACTTTCTCTATAAATCACAAAAGCTCATTTTAATAACAACTCTTTAGTCACCACCTCAGGTGTGTATTTGTGGGATTAATTATTCTCTGAGTTCTACTGGTTTTTGCAGGTTTATCAAATCCCATCTGAGATTTGTTGCAATCACCTTGATTTTTGGTAACTCTGCTGTCTCCACACTGAATTTTAAATACACATATTTGAATTATTACAACAACCCATATGTAATCTCCATATATTTTTGTGTTAAACTTACACAAATTTATTACAGTTTGAGCGTGGGGAGGCACAGGCTGCCCAGAGAAGCTGTGGCTGCTCCATCCCTGGAAGTGTCCAAGGCCAGGTTGGAACAACCTGGGCTGGTGGAAGGTGTCCCTGCCCATGGCAGGGGGTGGGACTGGGTGGTCTTTAAGGTCCCTTCCAACACAAACCAAGAAATGATTCTTTGATAAAATATGATGAATATCCAACCACAGAGGATATTCTGTTTCATTGAAATAGGGCTATTTAGAAAGCTAAATAGAGTTAGTTGGGAATTGCTTTTATTCTACTACAATGGGTTTTTTTGAATTACTTCGTTTCCCCTGTTCACAGCTGTTCACAGACCATAAATATTTGCCAGTTGTTGATGGTTCCTTTGCTTCTGGGGCAGCCTGGGGACTCTGGTGCTCAGGGAACCCTGTCTGTGTTTTGTTTTCCCCAGGTACTTGCTGGGCAGGAGGGAGTGGCTGAAACTGGAGAGCAGATGCTCTAGTTTGAGGTTGCCAGAAGGTTCCTCCTACAGCCAGTTCTCCAAACTCCAGAGCTTCTCTGGCCTCACAAGGCAGAGCAGGCACAACCTCAGGACAGATCAGTGTCTGTGGTTGGGTAGATCATGTGTGAATCATGAGTGAATACCACGAATGAATAATGAATGAGTGATGCTGATCACTGAATTACTGCTCAGTTTAAAGGGGGTGAAGAAACAAGGCTGGCATTCAGCTCCTCAGAAAAGAAGGGAAGAACAGGTGGTCTCCTGGCTGTTCTTTGTGGACCAGGAAGTTTTGAGTCTTCACAGAAAACAGGCTTTGAATTCTCTCGTTGTTACGTAGAATAAAGTCTAAACAGGAGAAGGAAAATATAATGAAACCACATTTCATTAGTTTCCCAATTTAAATGGTTTTAAGAATGAAAACATCTCTCCTTCACAAACCAGACTTCCTAGAACCTGGAAGGAGAGAATCTGTGATACCAAAGGAAGGATCAGAACAAAAGTATTTTGGAGTTCTGGGTCCATCTGCTGGTAAAATTACTCTTTTGGTATTTTATGTATTTTACTGTAGACAACTTCATTCCCCATTAAACTGCCGGAATTACTAAAGCAGTGAAATGACACGACGTCACAGAGGCAGGAATTTCGGTTGTCGATATTTCAAGAATTTTCTTCTCTCCTGAACCAGCTTTGCCACAAACTGAATTTCTCACCAAACTTCCCTCAGGAAAATTGCCAAAGTTTTCAGAAGCCAGGATCCATCAGGAAGAACTGGAGCCCCACCTCCACACAGTGGGTTTGCAGTGATACGTTACAGGAGACAAAAAAGCAGCAGGAAGGAGAAATGCTTCCTGCTGTTTGCAATCATGTCTTTTTGGCTATTTCCCTGGCTCCAGGAGTGACTTACTGCCTGGGAAATATTCGTCTGTCTTTCTCCTGGTTTCAGGAGAAAGAATTTATATATTTGTATTTGTTTAGGGATAGAGGTTATTTTTTTATTTAATGATAATGATAATAATATACAATTTTACTATTATAATTACACATTCAGACATTTTAGAGAGAACTAGTAAAACTCAGGTAAGATGAAAGTTTAAAAGAATGGTTTGCTCCTTTTTGCATTCAATTCTTTCAAATCCTGCCTCTTTGCTGTTCTAAGTCATTATTTGATTGAATGTCTCTGTCAGATATAAAGAATTTTGCACAAACAACCTCAGGTCACTCTGGCATTATTTAAATGTCCCTGGTCAAGGCATCACAACTGATTGGTATGACTAATTCTTGATTTCATCATTGAAACTGTCATAATAACTCAACATATAAAACCTTGAAGCCCACATCATTTCCAGTTAAAAGGCAGATAAAAAATTAGTAAGATCTTTTAACTTTGGAGGAGGATTAGTTTTTAAAAGTCAGTTTGAAGTGCTACACAGGGGAAAGCTGAGCAGGACTCATGTCTTTGTAGAGTTGGATCAGGGGGCTCAAGGGATTTCCAGACTTCTGTTTAATAATGAAAAAGGTTTCTCAAGTCTTCACTGTGTTTTCCAAACATACACCTTTGATGATCTTCATCTTCATGATTGGCTGATCACAATTGCTGAATATGTGAGCACAAACAAATGGAAAATATAACAAAATCCCCCTCTCTCTATCTTTGTAAATATATATTCACTGTAGGAAGTGAAAGGCTTAAAACAAATGAATTTATAATGACATATGAATATAAGATCACAAGTTTAGACTTGTGCTCTTCTAAGGAAAGGAAATTCTCACAAAATTAAAGGTGAGTTTTGATCTTCAGCAACTTATGGGACCATACCTAGAGATAACCACAGACAAATTGTGTTAAACCATGTCTTTTCCTGCTCAGCAGGTTTTAGGATGCCCTGTCATCACGAGGACATGCAAGAAGGATGTTTAACAGTTTGTCTTGAATTTAACAGATTATTCACGACAGCCATTCAAGAACAGAGGCAGGCACAGAATATATCTGTTAAAAATTCTGTGCAAAACTATATATATAAAAAATACAGATGAGATTTCCATATATTTCTTACAAGCTAAGTAATAGCTGTAAGTTATATCTCTGGGAAATAGCTAATCTGCTGACAAATTAAATATATTTGTAATTAAAATTGCTATCAGATGAACTTTAGAGACAGAACTTGGAAAGAATCAGGTGTGGTCAACCCGGTGAGTTGTTACTGTTATATTTCATTAGATTTCTGCTGCTGTAGTTGGTATAAATCAAGCCTACTGCTGATGATTTAGTTTAACACTACCCCTTAATTGGGCTGAGAGACTTAAGTCATTAATGTCTGTTAAAGTACTTGGATTCCTGAAGTTAGATTGATGAGACTAGAATTTTCAGAAAGTCCTAGCACTCAAATGGCTTTTATATCAATGAAAAATCATTGTGGTGTTTGAAATATATCTACATGAACACCTCTGAGCCATCCTTTTGGGTCATCAGGGTGGTCTGAGTCTTGCTGTTGACTTAATATTTGATATACCAGAAATTGTTATTATTATTATTATTATTTAATGAAGTGTCTGGAAAAAAAAATCTTTCCCCACTTTTCACTTTTTCACCCTGTTACAGCCAGTTTAGTTATTTGAAGAGGCTGTAACTGCAAATTAACATTTCCAGGCTAAGTCACCTCGTCTGGCTCTCACTGCAACAGGGCCTCCAGTAGGGTTTTGTCAGGCTTTATCATACCCTGCCCTGAGTTGGTTGACTTCCCAGTGAAGAGTTAAATGTTATTTCAGAAGACAAAAGATAGATTTTCCTCCTGAGCCCAAGTTTTTGGATGGTGGAACCAGTGGATGGTACATTCTGGGGAAGTACCAATTGCTCTGTGCTTATGAACTTCCCTGGAGAAATTCCGGCTGGTCTCTGTGAGTTGGGGGTTGGGAATTTTGGTCTGGTCAATGTGGTTTTTCAAAGGTCCAAATTAGTCTTTTGGGGATAAGAAGAGGCAAAGCATTGTCAACACTAGATAACCAATAATTTATGGAAGAGCTGCTCCTTCTAGTTTTTATTTTACAGGTTACAGTTCCCTTCAGTTCCCTGATATGCACAGATTTGTAGAGCAGTAAAACTTGAAAATCCTAGGGCTCCTGTTCTGCCCAAAACCAGACCGAGCCTGGCTGGCCTATAGATATTGAGGCATAATGCTGATTATTGTTCTTTTTCTATATGTTAAATGAGGCCCATCTCATTCTCAGGAAAGTGGAGAACATGAGCTTATATTAAAAATGAGTGGCTGACCATGCTCCTAAATCAAAAGCCCTTTCTGGGGAAATAAGCAGCAGCCAGAATTGCGTCTGTAGTATCTGTTCCCACATGTCATTTAGGGGAGTTCAGCCTGATCCATTCCCACCCCTGTGTTCTGCAGTGACTCCTTGCAGACCTGGCAAGTGTAATTTCTTGTGCCAAGTGGAGTGAGCAGGATTCTTGTACTGTCAGGAAAATGTCACATTAGGCAAGTGTGGGTATTTCTGGAAAATCCCTCTCTCTTTTTCCTGTCATGTTTGGTGAACCCTGGGAGAAGTGATTGATGACTACAGTACAATTGTGTAGATTCAATAGCACCACCATGTACATCCCAATTGTCTACAGAATTCCTGCCAAATCAGCTTGTTTCTCATGTTCTTGCTCAATATTCTCTTTTTTTTTCCCACATTTTTGATGAGTTTTTTTTAATTACTTCACTTTCTAGGTTCGAACTGTATTCAGCTTTATTTTCCCACATTCCTCTCCTGATTTTGTAGATAAACAGAGATAAATGTAGCTGTTTCCTTAGTCTTCTACATTCAAATATCTTCTGACCATCACGCCGAGCAAAGCTGAGTTCTGATCTGCCTTTCAAGTCTCCTAAACCTGATGGAGGAATTTGATCACATCTTCATTTATTGCAAGTGGCAACTGGGCTGTCTCATGTGCACAAACCTGATGGCATCATCTGTGGGAATTGCCTGCTCTCTGAGGTAATTATGTTTGCTCTGATTTTCTTCTTTTCAGTCATGTTTACTTTAGGATTAGTTGAAAAAAAATACCGAAGTTGGGTTTTTTTATTTGCTCGGGATGCTCAACTTACACAACGAAATCATTGTATTGTCCACCCATGTCAGCGGGAGATAAACTCTTATTTAAAACAATCAAAGGTGTGTAATCCAAGGTTTGAAGGATTTTTCTGAGGCTGAAGTTCAGAACTGTCTTATACATCAGTCTTCTTGGTACCTTGGTTTACAGCACATAAATAATTTGCATTAACTCTAAGCATTGCTATGTGGAAGAAGAATTGGAAGCTTTCTATGATGAGAAATGTCTTTTGAAAGAGGAATTAAAAAAGCAGACTTCTAAAATTCTTCTTTCTGCAAATGACCAACACTAACTCAGAATTAGATGTTCTAAACAAAAGAATGAATTGATACTGCCATGAAGTTTTGCTGTGTTTATGATCACTATTATTCACATTTTTTATTTCATATTTTCAGCTTATTTGTTGTTGGGGTAAGTTGTGATTATTAAAACTCTTCTCAAGCTATTTAAAGCTTAGATGCATCTCTGAAATATGTCTCTATAGAAAAGCTTTGTTGCATATCCTGACTTCATTGCTTATTATACCAGTATTAGGCTGGGGAAGACTTGATTGTGTCATTTCCCCCAAAAATTGCAAACTAAATATTCATGTCGTTGGGACCTGTCTGTGGGAAGTCTTGCCATATTAAATGTGTTTTGGTTTAATTCCTTCTAGTGTAAGATTAAAATTCATGAACATCTATGTAAACAGAAAGTTTCCTTTCATCATTCATTAAAAATTACAAAATGCATCCAAACAGCTGAAAATCTAATATCACATTAAGTTTCTTAATGCATATATACATATATTTACAGATAATTCCATGGTTGCCTTTGGTTAGGATCTGCACAGAAACATTTTTGCTCTCATTAAGTGCAGAGCTCAGCTGAATACTGAAACGCACAGCAAAGTGAAATAAAACGCACAGCAAAGACAAATGAGAGGATAAATTAATTAATGATGTGGGCTTGACAGTTTAATTAATGAACAATTTTTCTTTACTTGAGTTAAGCCTTCCATGCACTGCCTTGAACTGTTTGAAAAAGTTCTGCTGGCGGGCCCAAGTGCTGATTTCTTACCCTTGATAAGAGTCACGTAATACAATTTATTCTGGGTCCAAACTGGCTTTACCCAGTACATAAGTTTGCCAAACACCTAATGGTGTTGACAGAATTCCTGCAAATAACTCCTTCTGCTTTCGTTTTGGGAGCACACGAAAGAAAAGCATGGGAGTTAAAACACCCCCACTGGTACTGACAGCAGGAGGCTGAAGGGGTTTTTCTCTCCAAGGATTTGTAGGGGGTAGATTTTTGTCTATAATGATATTTTGTCTATCTGATATTTTTGACTCTTGAAGCCTGTGTCTCTAAGGGCTTGTTGGGTTGGAGTTGCTTAACTAACTGAGGGGTCAAAGTTAATGAACATCCATAAACCTTGTCTGGATCTCTCCAAACAAGGAAAAAGTAAGGCCTCTCTCTCAGGAAAAAGTGAGGCTTAAGGAGAGCTGAAGGGCAAAAATCTAAGTCTCTTTGACTCACTGAGGGAAGCTTTGATTTTTATCTTCCATGTGCTGTGATGTATTCCTGCTTTGACAGGAAGTCATGGAACAGGTAGGAGTTATTTTGGAAAACTATGCCACTGACTAGATGGAAAAAGGAGCACGAGGAAAGAAAGTATCAATTATCTTTAATAATTGTCAACAGCAGTTAGTGTGGGAAGAAATGGTCTGATCAACTGAGTAGGAGTTTTATGTGGCTTTAGGGGGACATGAAGTAGTGCTGAGTGCTTTTTGAAAATACCATTCCCAAGGAGTCAAGGTTTGCCTTTTCAGAATGAGTAAATAGTTGTATTTATCTTCTATCTCTGCTGCTAAATCACTCTTTTCCCTGAAATGCAGTCCAGTTATAGTGCCAATTTCCTCTGAATCCGGGCCAGAATTTTAATTTATAAATAAAAATAATGAGGTGTAACTGGTATTTAAGGCTCCTCTAAGGAAACATTTCATAGTTCAGTATGGCAGAAATGTGCTATATGAATTCTTTCAGTTTTCCACAGCCCAGAATAATCCTACTCTACTGATTTCCGGATAATGCCTGGTCATCCCGTGCTTTTTGTCGCACCGAGCTAAACTCTTTGTTCAGAATCCGTCTCTGGTTTATGTGCGCCTACAAATCCAAAAGCTCCTTCTTTCGAAGGGCTTTAATAGGCAGCTGGTGTGACTGTGTTGGAAGGAAATCAAGCATTCCAGATCCCCGACTCTCTTAGTGGAGTCGGAGCCTTCCACACCACGGAGCAGTTACAAGGGCACTGCAGATTAGAGGCACAACATCATTGTTAACAGGAGTGGAACATGAAATCCACCGTGAGCAGCCATTGTGCTAATCAAATGCATTACTTGGAGTTTTAAATCCCCAATCCAGAAATTCAATTAGTTTTCGGGGGAATCCAATTCTGAAATACAAGAACTTTGCTCGTCTGCTGCGGCCCCGTGAAGCTGCAGCGTCTGGTGGTGGAATGAGTTTGGTGTGCAAACAGGGCGTGAAAATCTTGGCTGAACGAGGTGTTTGTAATTCCTAAAGCAGGAGTGGGGCTTTATTTAAAGACAGCGGGTGAAATAAAAATTCCAGACCTGTGCGTTGCCTGTAAGCAAATCATTTCCCATCCTGCAGAACTCCATCTTCCATCCTCTGCTCATTTCATGTAAAGGCTCTTTTCATGAAATTTTACTCATCTTTATGCATCTTTTCATCAGAGATGTCTTTTTTTTACACCAGTTAATATATTTTCATTTTCATATAATAGCTGATATTTTGTTTTCAATGCATTGCTTATTCACCTGCACAAACCTCACAAAGCACGGTGTCTTCTTCACCTCAGGGATACCCATGGACTTATAAACCTTGTTAAACCAGGACTAAAAATAGCAAAGTTAAAGCCCACTCTATTTTATACCTTTATCAGAATCAACTCTAATCTTTATTAATTTTCTTAAGGGCAAAAGTTATAACTATATTATGAAGAAAAATGCTTATCTAAAAATTCTAGTGGTTAGAACCTGTGAGAAAATAAGATTGAGTCAGAGGAGGAAAAAAGAAGGAAAGAGAGAAAGAAAGGCAGAGGGAAAGGAAAGAAGATTTGTTTTAACAGATGAGAAGTAAAATATTTTAGACATTTAAATAAACACTGCTCTCTTAAAGTACTTTTAAGCTTTTCTATTGAATATATAAAACTTCTCAAGCAACAGTTTTAGTTTCACCATGGGAAGATGGAAGGATAGACAAAAAGCTCCCGTGTGCTTTATTAGCTGCCTGTTCTTCTCAGCATTGATAAATGATAAATTGATAAAACATATTCCTCATAAAATAAATTTAATATTTCACCAGTAAAAAGTGATTCTGAGGTTTTTTCTCATGACTGACCTTAATAACTCCTGAACTTGGGAGGCACTTGTGGTGCCTCTGAGTTATCAAACTTTCATACTCGTGAAAGAAATATAGGAATCACCTTTCACTGTGGGGATGCTCCAAGAACATCAGTACATCAGTGTCACATCAGTAAAAGGCACAAATCCTCTTGTGCCTTCACTCCTGGGTGAGGTTGCTGTGCCAAAACCCTGACATACCTGGTTTTACTGCGGTTTTACCCCGTGAAAAAACAACGAGAGCATTAAAAAGCTGAAGTAAAATTCGGAGTCCTTTGTGGAGAGAGGATTGTGTCAGAGCTGTGTGCTGGAATTTGGAAAGGAATATTGTTCAGGGACACTACGAGCAATATTGCCTTCTGCTCAGAATAACTTACATTTATTCAGGAGGTTTCCTGCCTGATTACTTTCTGTTTCAGAGTGGCCAACATTCCATGCTACACAGTCTTACAAGGGCAAGGGTCTCCTGGGAATATCCGGGCACGATCCCGGGCAGTGATTTTCGATTTATGATACTCTTGTAGTAACATCGTGCTCCAAGTCATCATTTGGCAAATAAAAGAGTGACAGGTTGCTGTGATCTCTGAGCACAGGATACCACAGAGATCAGTGCATACACAGAATTACGTCTTTGGTTGCTGGTTGCTGTTGACTGACTGAATCTTCTAGGGGTTCGTGTACAAGGCACTGGATCATGCCCTGACAGTTCAAGAAGGCAGGAGGACAAGGATGTGGCAAAGGTGAAGGTATAATTGTATTAACTTACTACATTTGTAGCACTGTTGAACTGGAGAAAGCCTTAAAAACCAGACCTGAATGCATATAAAATAAACCTTAAATTATTAGTGAGATAATTAAAAAGAATGGATGCAGATGTTGTACAAAACGTGGAAACAGTGATGGATCTTACTCATGAGCATTTCCATATATATTGTTTGTTATATTAATCTTTACTTTGGATAAAGACAGAAGAACTGGTTTCTAGAAGAGGCTACAGGATTTAAATTTTATTTTCCTAAGACTTTGGGATGGAGTGGAACTTAAATTAGACACTGAAGCAATGTCCTGCAACAACACTTGAAACTTCTTCTTCTAGAAACCTGACAAAAGGTCAAAAATAAGAAAACAACATTAACAACAAGAAATGTACTTTCATAAATTTGAAGCAATAAGATTTTCACTCTTTAGCAGCCACTGCCATGGATGCTTCTAAGAAACATTATAGACTATATATATATATTTCCCTGGGTTAGGAACAAGACTGTGGGATTCTCCTTCCTCAAATACACTTTCCATCTAACTACTACAGCTGGGTTGTTGCTCTGAACTTCTAAAGCCTCACTTTATAATTATAGCTCCAAATCTGTTCCTTTAAATCCACATGGTGTGTGAGAAACTCAATTAAAAAACCCCTAAAAATTAGAGGAGCAAAATTTGCTTAAAGTCCAGTTGAAAGAGCTGATCCCAATTGTTTTAAGTTTTCAGCTAAAGCTCTGTTTAAGTCACATTTAGTATGGAAATGAGAAAGAAATTGAACAGATTAGAAGGAAAATGAATTTAATTTCTTTTTGGTTGAAGGAAACCTTCCAGAGCTAAAAGCGCAGTGTCTTTAGGGCAAACCAGGTTCAAACAGGTCTTCTGTTGAGGCCCAGTTAGCACTAATCATTTGGAACTTTTTCTTGGAGTGGTCAAGAATCATTTTCTCTGGATTATGTGATTAAAGAGATCAAAGAGTTCATTATTGCTTTAAATAAACGCTTGCAAGTTCCATCATTCTGTAGGCAAAGGGAACAGGTCTCCAATTATCTTCCCCCATCCCAAGACATCCCCAAAAGGTGCCCTGTGCACTTTAATTAGTGAGGGATCAAAGTCTTTATTCTCCGGGAGCAAAGGAAGGGCCAAAGCAGCCTCTTTGCTCTCAGGTATTCTAATAGTGATTTAGTGAAACTATTGGGGTTATTCTGCCCTGTCTGGGGCAGAACTGGGGCCACGAAGACGTGGAAGTTCTTGACACTCCAGAGATGCACTTTTGCCTCTCCAGCATCCATTTGTAACCTACAGAAATGGGGATTTTGCCTTCCAGATATAACTGTCAAATTGTTGGTTTTATTACCCTTTCAGCTGGACAGAACTTCTCAGGGTCGTGTTCTCCGTGGTCATTTCTTTGGATCACAAAGGGTTATTCCAAGCTGTGGCAGGAAAAACAAATGGAAATAATTTTATGGCTTACATTTTCACTTTTTTTTTTTTTTTTAATTTCCTTAATTTACAGCAAGAAAAAATAGTTCTTAGATTTCCCACATTATATGCAACATATTAGGGGATATTTTGACGTCTGACTCACGTTCAGAGGATGCAGATTCATGAATTAGTCCCTTTTACTTCCTTTTTACAGAGTTTATGTGACATTTCTTCACTTTTCTTTCTGATAATATTTATAGGACTCTGTCAGCCATTATTTTGAACATATGCAGGAAAATGTGGAGCTGATGAGACGTTTTTTTAAGAAAGAAGTCTGACTATTCTTGATTCCATGGATTTTATCACACTGGCTGCCACAATCTGAGTTTTGCAGTCCTAAAACAGGCAGATAAAATAATCAGAAAAGAAAAGCAGCCGTCTCCAAAACCTGAGCCCAAGATCAAATCTGACTTTTTATAGAAGTACACGACAGAGATGAAATGAGTGTTATTCCAGTCCATTATAACAATGAAAAAGTTGAATTTGAATGGAGTGAAAATATTTTTAAAATACATCTGGAGAACTATACTTGAAAAGCATTTGAATGATTTAAGCTTACAGACCAGATTTTAAAAGTATTTATGACTTAATGTCTTATTAAAACACTTAATGATACAATAATGCACCTCTTAGTCCTGCAGAGAAGAAAGGGTTGATTTCTTGAAATGAACTCATTCTTTTTGCAATTTTAGAAATAAATAATTGATATGTGTCTCTAGTCACTCATGAAAATTCTTCTGTTTTTCCCTAAATATGCAAAAATTCTAGACTTTCAATATTTTTACCTGTCAGATTTATTAGGATATTAAAAGTATGGCAAAGTTTGTGCATCTCTAATCACACTGTTCTCAAGGTCGTTGTACAGATGCACATAGAGATATTTTTAGTTAAGAAAGGGAATAAAAGGAACCTCTGGTTCTAGAGGTATTTTTAATCAAGAAAAAGAGAATAAAAGAAAGTGTGCATGGCCACAGGAGGCAGGATTTTCCTCAATTCCCCTATATTTGGTTGAATATAGCAAAGCTCACCAAAACTTAGGCAACTGTGAGTTAATTTCCCATGAAGACAGATTATTTGCGTTCCACCTACGTTGAAATGTTTAGAGATTTGACCACCATTTTTCATCCTCTGAAGCCCTTGATCCAAATAAAAGGGTTTTTAACAAACCTCATGCAGTACAATGAATATATTTGCTTTCCCTGCAGGTTGGTTGAGGCACTGATTCCATATCTTAATCAGCTTTTCCCTCCTACAATGATGACCTTTTTTGAAGATCGTGGTGCTCATCCTTCAAGGAACTCTGGACAGTTCAAAGAAGTCCATTTTCAAAGCATTCAAACTGAAACCAGAGATGAAATGGTGATTATATAAAACCTCTGTGGCATGTGTGTGAAAATCTGTCTTTTGTTCACTGAAATGTTCCAGTTTGATCCCTCCCTCACATCTCCAGGGTTACCTCAGCATTTTTAATAGAAAGGTTGGAAAATGCAATTGTGAGCAAGAGCTGAAGGGAAGAAAGAAAGCTCAAATCCTGACTAAATTATACCAAATTCTCCTTGCCAACAATATGGGCAAAATAATGAAAGTCTTGTAGGTCAACGAAATTTGCCTTTTTCTTGATGCCAATGCAAAACCTGCATAAATTGGTCCAAGACAAGAATTTCTTTTTCTCACTCTCCCTTCCCCCACTATTTATGCTACAAAAGTCCCCCTTTTATGTGGTGTAAATTCATCCCAAATTGATCTGTCAGTCATTTCTGAACGGGTGAGGCAGGAGATGCTCAGTGTGAAAAAGGTGGATGTTAAATGTGTTTCATTAGAAGCTGAAACAGGAATCTGGTCATGGGAACCTCAGCCGAGATGCTGCAAAAGGATTGTTTTGGGGAAGTTTATCCATGGAGCAGTTTGGAGAACGGAATTAGGAACTAGTACAGTTTCCAGTTAAAAAAAAGGAACATTATGTAAATATATCCCAAGATTATGTACTTTATGCAAGCTTGATTGCATATTTTAATGGGGCCATAATCATTAACCATATCTTCTTAGTATAATTCTATTTTTTTAATTAAATCCAAATTCTTGGTGTTAGACAAGAATTCTGATGTCACATTTACAGTTCATTAGAGTCATAATTAAAATGTGCAGCTAGTCTGGAGAACTAGAGAATATTTAATTTGTAAAGGGATTTTATTTCATTGCTTCTGTCTGGGTTTCTATAAATGAATTGTAGATGTAGCAACTACAAAAGGTCATTAAACAGGAGGATTTAGTTCCTTTTCTAACATGTCCATGGATGTGATGCATAATACATTTTAAAAATCCCTGTGCTGTGAATGTTACAGATTTGTCTCCACCTCAGTCTCACAGGTTTTTTAAACAACAGAAAGAAGAAAACAATGAGGTATCAATGTTATATCAGAATTGTATAAATGCAAAATGAGGTCTTATCTATTTTTAAGTACTTACTCTAATTCAAGCCAGGAAACAGGAGAGAACCCAGCCCTGACTTGTCCACCTTTGGTGACTTTCTATCCTAAGCCGAACAAATATTCTGCCCAAGTACTTCTCAAAAAGCGAAAATGAGTAAATAACACCAGCAAAGAGGTGTTTGGGAAGGACAGTGATGAGTACGTGTCTTGCACAGCAGAAATTCTCTGGAGAAGATGGTTGTCATGAAAATTCAATACACGAAATCTGTAGGCTGGATTAAATCTGTAGACTGGATTTTTAATCTCTTATCAAGGACGGGGTGGATAAAGAACAGTGAGAACATGATTTTTTTGGGACTCCTTTGGTTCCCTTTTGTGCCCCTTGAAGAACTGGAGTCCTGATCGCTGTGAATCACAAGGTGGGAGCGCTTGAGTAACCAGGGAACTGATGAAGGTCAGGAGAGCTTTTCTCCAGGGATGTTTTCTCCACAGTTACGTTACGCTTATTCCAGTTACATTTTATGCGAGCCTTGTGTTTTTCTCTGCACCTTTTCTTTTCAAGAAATCATCAGTAGAGCAAGAAGTTTACAGAGGTAACAAAAATAATCTCACTTAAATTTCTCATATATAATTCTTTTTTTTCCAAGGCAGATGATGTTTTGAACTTTCCATTTGTAGAAACTTGATTGGGTTTTACTCTTCTTATTTTTATTTTTTTCATTTTATTTCAAATTGGAGTGAAAACCAAGAATTTAGTTTTGGTTTTGTTTTGTTTTTGGGTTTTTTTTGAAACATCAATGTGAGAGCCCCGCTTTTACTTTTAGTTTGCTTCAGTTTAGCTCTGGAAATCTTTGAGTCACTGTTTGTACCCTCTGCCACCAATATTTGCAGTCCTAGTGAATGTTTCATTACAGGTTCCGCTGTGGAGATACAGCAAATATCTAATATTCAATTCACTCATTAAATGAATGACCTTTCTCATTTATCACTGGGAACTCATAAATATTTAGTTTCCTTTCTAGATTACCTGATAATGTAAAATAAATCACGTAGAGTCACAAGCTTTACCTTTATGTCAACTAATGAGAGAGCACTTATAGGAGAAAATTAATAGTAATAACAACAACACTACTACCATAACTAGTACTAATCCTACTAATAATGCTAATAATACTAATACTACCAATTCTAAGGATACTACTACTATATTTGATATGATTGAAATAATCAATTTATAGTAAGGCTGTGCAAATTTAAGCTCCAGCTACTCTCCAGGACAAAATATCAGGTAAATTTGATGAAATGCCGCAGCATTTTTCAGAGTAACAGGTAGATGAAACCATCTGTCATGTGAATATGACACTATGCACACAGAATGTCTGTGATAACTGAGGGGATGATTCAGTTTCCTCGTTTGTCTGACAGGAGTTTTGCAAAGGTGTGACAAAAATTCGCAGTGTAGGGTTTGCCTGGTTAATCTGTGTCTTTATCACAAGTGAAGTGCTGATATTTCCTTTATTGGGTTTGTGCCTTTCCAGGTTTTTCTCTTCAGTGGCGGTGGAGAAATGTGGATTAACTTCAGAAACTTATACTGGTTTACTTTGAAATTGAGGCAGGTTTTAAAAAAGAAATAAATTTGTCTTTCTTTTAAAATCTACATCTATTTAAAAGCGTATTTTCAATCATAAAATGATTTATTTTTTAAATTAGATTACCCTTATTCATACTAATAATCTTACAAATCATTACAACTGCTCTCGTGTCTAACTGAATTAATTGTACAGGGATTGTCTTTTTAAATTTAAATGAATTTTCCTCTTCTTGAAACTAAGAATAAATTGCGGTGACCCAGGTGGTTAAAATTTTCCTTTTAATGGGTTTTAGATTGAATTATAGTTAATATTTGTTTCTATTCTTCTAAAAGCAAAAAAAAAAAAAAACTTCTTAGGTATAAATACAATTTAATATCCTGTATTATAGTTTCAGCTGGGTTTTTTTTTTAAGTGCAAAGCAATTATAGTGCCCTAACAAGATCTCTGAGCTGAAAGCAGATCTGAGAGCAGGATTTCCATAAAGACCTGCTTCCTTGCCACTAATTTTGGTGACGGTTGTGCTGTTGCTTCACAACGAGAGTGCTTTGGTCACAGCAATGATCTAAGAGGGTCACAGACTGAAAATGGATCAAGACCCTTTTTGACCCCTATTTAACTCACTGCATGTTGTGTTTTGTGAATTTGTTATTTGTTATTTTTAAAAACCTAAACATTCTAAAATTAGTCCAACCACAAGCAGAAGAGCAGAGGATAAGAAGCTGTTTTTACTTCCTGCAGGCGTTTGAATTAAAAACCCAAGTGTCCATTTCCCCCAGAGAGAAAAATCAGTGTCTGGATGAAAGCAGTGAAGGGCAACTCTTAAAAAAAAATAAACAAGGCAACTTCTGATCTTTTTTAGAGGTAGTAGGAAGCCACACAGTTACTGTGCTGGCAATTGTGTGGATACAGCAGGTTTCCAAAAGTGAAAAAATATCTGGATCACGTATTGATCTGCTCCTGCTTTCAGACTTTTGGCTTCGTTCTGCGCAAAAGTTTACACTGGAAAAAAAAAAAAAGGAGGAGAAAAGGGCAAACTTTTGGCTTCTCTCATTCAAATATGCAGGTTTGCTCTGCTGTGGGCCGGAAAACACGAGTCAAATAATTGATTTGAAACTTTTCTTTGCATGTGGTTGGGTCACAGATCGTGTTCAGCAAGGAGTACAAGTGAGGATGTATATGAAGAGAAGATGATTCCATATAAGTGATATGGTGAGTTGTGTTTATTCTCTACTATCAGACGTTTTACTCTGGGAAAGGGAGAGAAGTCACAGTCCTTCGGATTAGTGACCTGAACTTTCATGGACAAACCCACTATTTTTTTGCCTCTAAAGCGCAGAAAATTAATACCACTGGTGTTTCAACAATGATAAGATATTTTTATAATTAAATAAAATGAGAGTCTTTCTGGGATGTGCAAGACATGAACTGTACGAGATCTGTGGCTGCTGATGGCTCTCAGAGCTGTGGGTCTACATCAAGCCCAGCATGGGTAAGAGGTTGTTTCAGTCTTTTTCTTTGGTCAGAGAACATCATCAATCCCACTGTGCAGCACCTCTGTCTGACCTTAATGTGGGAATCCAAGTGAAATTGGGTCTTTTCCTGGAGAGCCAAA
This sequence comes from Pseudotriccus pelzelni, assembly GCA_035584735.1. Lineage (NCBI taxonomy): Eukaryota > Metazoa > Chordata > Aves > Passeriformes > Tyrannidae > Pseudotriccus > Pseudotriccus pelzelni. Next base: position 2,774,553 of record JAWMRA010000009.1, on the reverse strand, counting down.
GCTCACTCGTGGTGTAGAGAACTTCCCAGGGTGAGAGTTTCCACTCTGTGTGAAGAACCAACCTGCTTAAAATCTGACTTGTTAGATAGTTGCATTGTTATTTCTGGGAGAAGAACACGCTGCTAGCTTAGATTTGCTGCTCAGGCCTTGTGGTGATGATTAGTCTGTTAGGTTTTAAAGTAAAATTTCACCTTGGGCAGACTGCTGTCCTTTCACAATTACAGGCAGACTTCTCCTCGTGAAAGAAGGCTATTTCTGGACAAAGTGGTGTTCCTATGGGAATTAGACTTCCTGTGATGTTCCTATGGGAATTGGCCTTTGCATTAGATGGTTTTTGGTCTTCAAAGACACAAAATAAGGGCTTTGTGTCTCCAGAGTAAAAGCTGGGCATTCAAAACCCACATTTTTACAGGTATAAAGAAGGAGTAAGACAAGACAGGTGAGCTCTATCAAGGGATCCTATTTTTCTGACAGTAGGCAAGTGAGAGAGCCAAAAGGATAATATTTATGGAGGTGTGAAAAACCCACAGGACTCTGCACTTTCCATTTTCTTCTCGCTGTGTTTGCTGACTCCATCAAACAGTGCATCTTAATATCACTTAAATTTTTCCATAACATCAAAAGTGTTATAGAAAAAGTAAATTTTCTCCTCTTCTAGAATGACAGACTTGAAAAGTACAATTTTCTTTCGTCCGTGATATATTTTCTGAATACAGTTTGGAATTATACTACTGCAAACGAGAATATAATTTACTGATCAAATGTTGAATTAGTGGAAGGAAAAATGAGTGCTGCTTGACTAAGATGGACCTGATGAGAAGTGGTGAACCTGTCATTAGATCCTTCAGGAGAAAACCAGACTTTGTTTTATTTAGAAGGGATTGATCAGCAGCGTTTTTCAAACCTGTGGTATTTATATTAGTTTACCAGCACAACGGGGTTGTTTAAGAGCTCTGTCTCAGTAAAAGCAACATCCTAATTATTGCCAAATCACTGCAATTGCCTGGTGACACTTGTGCCATTGTATTCTCATCAGGCCTGACCTCACACTCTGCAAGGTCTGCCCAAGTGTTGACTGAATTGGTCATTTATTGATCATCCCTTCGCGCTAACGCAGTTCAACATTTCACATGCAATTGAGATGCTTATTAATTCAGAGCAAGGTGGCAGATTGATCCCCACGGGAACCCGCTGGAACAGACATTACATTACCAGAAACAAGGATACTGGGGAGGGGAAAAAAACCAGGGGGAAAAAATAAAGGTATTGAGCTTTGCATTTATAGAAGGTGTTTGTGATATTTACAGTCTTCTAGTCTTCCGAACACCATCAGCCCTTCAACTGCATCAGTATTTAAAGAAACTTATAAGTGTTGTGTAGTGGAGTTTCAGGTAAATCCTGAATAATAAAAGCCATAAGTAAATAGATAAATAATAGACTAAATCTTTATAGACTGTGAAGATAATAGATAATATCGAGTGATAAAAGCCTTCTCTGAGCAGTAGCAGAAAGTGACTTTCTAAGCTTTCTTGTCTTTGATATAGTGAAAATATCACACCCCTTCCATCTCTTTTCAAGGCAACAGTGTTAAACACAGGCAAAAAAAGTTTAGTATGCAGTGCACAGGGGCTTAGATAAATTGCCTTCTGCTTTATTTGGAAAATGGTCTTGAAATGGTGCTCGAACAGAATTGTCTTACTCTCAACATCTGCTTTAATTGAACTCTGGGGACATGGGGACCCGAGTTTTAATTTACTGTGTCGTTAAGTAGAAAGGAATTTAAAATCTTATATATCCGCTCTGTTTGGTTGTTTTGAAATAAATTCTCCGTTCCTTCTGCAAGCAGGTTCTCAAATATCGACTCACAAATACACACACATCACATTATATGTCTTTTCAAAACAATATACTGTAAACCAGAGTTGTTTCCACAGTTAGGAATTTATGCAGAGGTCTCAGCAGTTTATTGGGAGCAAACTGTGAAAGGCACTGCATGGAAAAGTGTGGGTTTCCAAACTGATAAAAATCTGTGCAGAGCTGCTTTGTTGGTGGGATTTAATGGCATTAATTTATATTATATTTGTATTAATTTCACAGCTACATCTGAAAGAATTACCCATGACGGTTTTCCTTCCTGTTTGTTGTTGTTTTTTTTTTAATTACTAATTCTACTGTTAAAATTATTAGCTCTTAACAATAATTTACTGTTAAAATAACTATTTAAATTATTGAAAGCATCTGGATTTCAGTAAAATTTTAATTTCATAGGAACAATTCAGCAAATTTCATAGAAGCGATTCGGTAATTGTTACTGAAGAAAACAAATGGACTTAATATTTCAATTTGCATCACAAATCACTAATTCAGCTCCACAACCACCAGCCCTTAAGATTATTCAATGGACTTTAATTATTTTTCTTGACTTAACCAGATTGAAAAGACATTAAGTGTGATATCAAAAGCAAAATGGCAGATATTAATGAATTTCTACAAATTAAATCCATGTCTATGTTGTTTAAATGCTGATGATTGATTTGCTCTCTCTTTTTTCTATATTGAATTCATATGTAAGAAGCTTCCAGAGATCTTGTGTCTTGATGTTTCAGAAAGCACAGTAATAAGTGGGTTTAAGGCAATGAATAGTTTAGGGGCCATGGTGGGATTTAGATGAAGGTTGGATTTAATGACCTTGGAATTCTTTTCCTCTCTTTCTGGGTCTGTGATTCTGTGAGATATTTTCATTTGGTGAACAAAGAGGGGGAAATTTGAACTTGATTTTGTGGCAATTTTCCTTCCTACACAATTTAAATAACCACATCCACTGAAAGGGAAGACCCAGCACATCTCAGGCTGTAATTCCTTGAAATTATTTCCAGGCAACAGGCTGCACAAGTGGCCTGTCATAAAACAAAAGCCAGTTAATTAATTAGTTAGACTTTGTGCTTGCACTTTTAAAACCATAATTCACCTCCTAAGTCACCTTTAAAAGACCAGGTTAGAGGTGTGTTAGCCTGGAACTAAAGTTAATCTTCAGGCCTGAATGCCATTAAAATAAAGTGCTTAAAGGAATATTTAACAGAGGTGCCTGTGTTGGGGTCACTGGTGCTCATGGATTGCATTAGTGCTTCAAGGAGCTGAATTCTGATCAATTAAACACCATCAGCACAGGGGAAAAAAAAAAAAAGGGGGGAGTTTTTAAATTAAAAGGTCAATTTAAGTGTTGCCAGAGCTGCTGGTGAAGTCACACTTCTGGGTGCCCCTTGAGGGAGATGTTTTGGCAGTGGTGGGACTCAAACATAAAGAAATTATGTGGCTGCTACTGCATGGGAATTACAAAGGAATTATCTACGACACTTCTGTCTTGAATAGGCATTAATTTATGTGATTAATGTGTTTACTTTCATTAACATATTTTGCTTGTTATAATCATTAGTAAAGTAACAGAAAGACTTATTTATGAATTTACTAGAACATACTAGAAATGACCATTCTTATGCATAATTACATCCACTGCAAGCATGAGCCTGGAACAATGAGCCTTCCTACAATGCAGGAAGGAAAAGGATCATTTTGGCCTGTACCTGAAACCTCTTTCACCTAAAAAAAAAAAAAAAAAAGCTTTATTATGCTCTTTTGTGGTGTTCAACAAATCAGGGGTTTATTGCAAGTGAAACAACAGCCACACATCTGGTAGGAGTAAAGATATAAAAGTATTAGGGATCTGTCCATATATAGAAATGTTGACAAATAAGGCAAATAATTAACCACCGACTTATTGCTCTTTATTAATTCTTTATGACAATTACAAACTACTTGGTTGAATTGATTTGTAAATCACTCCAGAGTGCCCAGGGAGGTGTGTAAATGTTGGATTTATAGAGCTCTGCAGCTCCTTTTGTCCCCGGCAGTTCCTTGTGGCCTGTGGGACTTTGGTTTTCCATCAGGAGCTATTCCTGCTTGGTCCAGTTGGGAAACTGGAATAGGGACAGGCATTATATTATGGGAAATTCAGTCTCTGGGTACAGTCCTCACTGAGGTAAATACTGATGATGTGGAGTAATGGTAAAAAAAAATAAAGAATAAATTCTCACACTGCTCTGAGTGAAATGTGAATCGAAAGAACTTTAACATTAATTCTTTTGAACACTTAAAGTCAAATCCATAGTGTTTCTCCTCTGGTATCAGCACAACTGTATGAAGGATATATTTTTTTGAGATGTTATCTTTTTATTAAACAATAATTCTGTTCTCTTTCAGCTCTGCCTCATTCAGGATCTCCAGAGACCAGACTGCTCAGTGCAGAGATTTTGGACTGCTGACAGTAGGCACTCCCAGTGATGGAGGAAATGTTGGTGCAAAGTGTTCTGCTGTGAGGGCAGGTGAAAATACTGATCTCAGGTAAGTGCCAAAAAACGCAGAGTCTGTTGAACTGGGAGGGGATGCCCACAGGCCACACAGCTGCTCCCGTCTGATTCCCACGGAAATTGCTGCTGGGTATTCAAATGCCCGGGGTGAAAAGACTTCCAGCTCTTTTACACACACTCCTCTTACATAACTCACTTCACTGCTGGAGCAGCTGTCCCAAAAAACTCCAATTGTCACCGCACTATGGAGCTTTTTGTTAAAACTGCCCTACATGTCAAGGCACCCACTGACATGGCCTGATGGTGCTCACAGTAACGCCCTTTCTCTCCTTCACTTTCTATCTGTCAGCCCAGAGCTACCGACTGAAGAAAAGAGGTTGGGTTTTTAAAGCCCCAGAGCGATTTTCAGGGCCTGGCTGAAATATCAGAGGATTGTATCACAAGAAGTTCTGAGGTCCACAGAGCCCAGCACGGTCCACGCAGGGGTCAGACCTTTGGGCACCATCACAACGACCTCGGGGTCGTGGTTTGCCCTTGTACAAATGCTCATTCAAAAAACTGTAGGGCTTGCAATTCCTGCCAGCTGACGTGTACTGCTGAACAATGTGTTTTCAGTTATTTGTGTTGCATAAGTGAAGCTAAAAGTGCACACAGACACCCATGTAAACACACGTATTGAAAGTAAAAGCGATAAATAATATCCTCTGGTTCTAAAGAAGGTGAAGCAGAGAAACCATATTGCAGGGAACAGTTACTCTCTTCTGATTTCATATTGATTTAATGCTAACTTTGTGCTTTTGCTCTGAAACAGAAATTACAAAAATGTCTCCCAAGTGAAGAAAAAGCAAAAAGTTTATTGCTCAAATTTATTTTAGTGTTTAACGCTTAGATTCTGTCCTGACCTTTCTCCCACAGACCCCATTTGATTTTCTTCTCCACAGTGCTCATCCCACAATGTGTCTATTAATATTAAACATACACTTTTGGGCACTCAGGCAGCCTCAGCAGGTTTTATGGTTATAACCAAAGAGATGAAACTGTTGTTTATCCACCCTTTACAGATTATTTGCTGTTTTTTTTTTTTTAAATATTAAGTTCAGGTTATACCTTACATTTCCTTCTTCATTTCCCAAGCCTTAAGGGTCTATGAACACCATAAAGTCAGAATGCAGACATACATGCCTTAAAGTAATTGTCTATCTTTTCCCCACTCCCCATCTCTATTTAAATTTCCTTGTAAGTACATTAAATCCATAAAATAAAAAATTGCTTCTAAAAACACTTAAAATTGGTTGTGGCTGGTAGTAAATTTGGACACTTCTCACAAAATCCCCAAACTTTAACAAATTTCTCATTTACCTCTAACCTGGTCTCAGTTAAGAAATATGTTTTCTACCGGAAGAAAACTTCAAACAGAGCCCAAATGTTTTGGTTTGGGTTTTATTTGTTTACTTTTTTTTTAAATTTATTTTTTCTAGAATGTTTTGATTGAGTATCTATTTGGAGGCCAAGTACAAATTTAATTACACTGTTTTACTACTAAAAATCCACCGGGGCAGATTCATGAACCAATTACCTCAATTGCCCTGTGGCTCCTTTTAGATTTAGTAAATACTTTCATTTTTTATCTACTGCTTGTGCTGTAATGGAGCAGATGGATTTCAGTGCTCTGAACCAGTGGTTAATTTTCTGTTTTTTTTTTTATTTTTCCTTTTAGTCTCAATAAACTAAGCAGAGAGAGCTATTAGCTGGTTGTAGGAACTATCAGCACATCTGTCAAATTAAATGGATATTTGGGCATTGCAAATGCCCAGTTACAAGTCTGCAGGCTGTGCATGAGCCACCAGATTAAGTGAAGATTGGTAACAGTTGGTAATCCTCAGTCTTTAGTATGATTCTTACATTTGTAGCTATTTTTTTTCATATTTGTTGATTTTTAGGCAAATTGTTTTCTCAACTGAAGTGGTAGACAAGAACAGCAACACAAGAAAAATAAACTTTAGGTGTAGTTGTCATCCTTTAGTGCAATTCCTGAAGATGGCAGAAATACTTTGGGTATTTGAGTTTCAAGGGATAATGCAGCAAACTAGAACATCCCTGATGGCATCCGAAAGGTGAAGCTGGAATTTCTCAGAATTAAGATTTAACTACTTTTTTAAATGCAACAAAATATGGTGAGAGATTAATTAAAAAGTAACAAGAACAATTTTTGGAGATGCATGTGGAAGAAGAGTGTATGTTCAATATGCATCAATACACAGTTATATACTAAACACAGTTACAGCCATTTTGGAATTGTCACTACCAGAGTAGTTTTCTTTTCAAAACTAGGCTTCTTTAGTTAGATTTTAAACACATAAATAAATTGTGTTTCAAAAATACTTCAGTTCCAGAATAGCTGTTAAGTATGAGTACGGTAGGATGTCCTTTATTATACACTGAATTCTCTTTAATTGCTTTTAGTCTGAATGAAAAAACAGAAATGAAAGACAATAAAAGGATAACCTTTTCCTGTAAGCCTGACAGGGAATAATTTGCAATCTCCATTCCCCACTGCACTGCTGGAATGATCAGGCTTTGTTTGTTTGAATTTGGTATTTATGATTATAAATTATCTAGTCATAACTGAAGGCATTTGCATAAGAAAATTATCTTCCATCAAGTAGGATTTTACTGCATGTGTTTTAATACTGTAACAGCCTGTTAGCACTGAGATAATTAAAGGGATACTGTAAACTCTAATTTAGTCTAAAAATAACACAAAAAAAAAAAAAAGAAAAAAAGAAAAAAGCTGTTATGGAACTTATGATTATTCCTATATATTCTCACAAACTGAATTTAAAACTAAAAGAGCTAAAATAAATAAAAATAACTAAAAGCAGCTACTGCATCACTAAACCCTAAAAATTATAGAATCATAGAATTGTGAAGGCTGGAAAAGACTTTTAAGATGATCAAGTCCTGCTGTCAACCCCCATCAGCATGTTCAGCACTAACCCATGTCCCCAAGCGCCACATCTACACATCTTTAAATCCCCCAGGAATGGTGATTCCACAAGCACCACATGAGGGAATGGGATTAGCTGAATTCAGTGCCCTTGACCCATGACTGCTTGTAAAGGTACCCCAAAGTATTTTCCTGAATCAAGTCCTAATCCCTACTTTTTTTTTTTCTTTTTTTTTTTTTTTTCCAACTGGATGCCCAGCTGAGAGTGAAAATTCCACCTGATAAAGATGGGAAATGTTTACTTTTTAACTCCATATATTTTTAAAGCCTTTCCCAAAACTCTCTCGAGCTAATAAAGCTCCCTAGCTGGGGGTTAAAAAAAAAAAAAAAATCATTTTATTGCTTTTTCTCCTTGGTTGTTTATTTTTGTCTTGTAGGAAGGGAAAATATCTTAATCTCATTGCTGTGGTGTCTGTCTGGAAAGAAGTTAATCTTTGAGCTTTGCCCCTCCACACCTCTCTTGAAAAAATCTTTAATCCTTACACGAGTCCTAGTGCCATGGTACCTATCAAAGAGGCTTCATACCAGGTCAGAGTCCTCCAGCATCAGTCATTAAAGGAAATATAGCACAGAAAGGCTGTGCCAAGAGTCAAATTCTTGTGCAGTTGCTGTGGTTTGTTACTGTAAATGAAACACAAAATCACAGAAGGTTTGAGTGGGAAGGGAACTTAAAGCTCATCTCATTCCACCTCCTGCCACGGGCAGGGACACCTTCCACTAGCCCAGGTTGCTCCAACCTGGCCTTGGACACTTCCAGGGCTGGGGCAGCCACAGCTTCTCTGGCAAATCTGTTCCAGCCTCCCCATCCTCGCAGGGAATTCCTTCCTTCTTTCTCTCTAATCTGATTTCCACCCATAAGTCCCATGACTTCTCCTGGGTGAAATTCCCAGCACAGCTCTCTGGCAATCACAAACTCCCATCTTGCTCCATCTGATGGTTTGGTTTTTTTGTTTTAAGTGGCTCGATCCCACAAATTCCTCATCTGATTGGTCTTTTTGGGGGCCACCCAGGCAGGAATGAACAACTGGGTCACCAACCCTGCGCTGCTGCTGGCCCACATTTGAGGACAGTTCTTGCAGTCAGCTTTTCAGCATCCCCAAAACATCCCCGCTTGTCTCTGGGGCTGCTGTGACTCTTGAGACTCCTGTCACAGAAGCTCCAGCCCCGGCTCATTGCTCTGGGTGTGCCACCAGGACGAACAGGGAGCTCTTTTCCTGCCAGCTGCTGATCAGCTCATGCCTGGAAGCAGAAAAATTGGGTGCCCTGGTAATTCCACTCCCTGCTCCTGTCACTGCACGTGCTCTGCACCCGTGCTGGAAATGCCTGAGCCTTCCTGGGGCTGCAGAAACGTGTTGGTCGTTTCCTTCTCCTTCACCCCAAAGGCAAAGAATTTTCTGCTGCCTCTGGAGGTTTCCCAGGGTTTCGTGGCTGTTGAATCGGGGTCATGTTTTGGATCACAAGGTTCCAGTGTCTGTTGTTTCTGGTTAACGGGACATTTGTCTTTCCCCAGGCAAACATCCCCTGTCTTAAAGGGACAGGCTGGAAAGTCTCTGAGGCTCCTCCAACGAGTAAAATGTTGTTTGTTTTTTTTTAATTTACACCCCCATGGCAGGGAGTGACACTGGGTGGTTTTTAAGGTCCCTTCCAACCCAAACCATTCCCTGTTTCTGTAATTCTGTGACTCTGTGATTCTAGGAACATCCTGTCCACACCATGGGCAGGGACACCTTCCACTAGCCCAGGTTGCTCCAAGTTCTATCCAACCTGGCCTTGGACACTCCCAGGGATCCGGGGCAGCCACAGCTTCTCACCTCAGTCCTTTAAGACCAAACTCCCTTATTTTGGGACTCCAGGGTGATTTAAAAGGTGCCATTTGCTTCCACAGGCCCCAAACCAGTACAGTTGTTCAAAGCACTGGTCCAAAGCCCCAAAATCATTCCTAGGACAGAGGAAAAAAAAAAAAAAGCAGCCTGAAATGGGAATCTGCACGTCTGATGAGCTGGAATCTCCCAGGGTGGCTTTGCTTGTCTTTGAGGTGTGTTGAGCCTGGCTGATGCACAGAACTACGTCAGCAGGGGAAAGTTCAGGGCGGGATTTTTCTTTGGGAAGCAGAACCCTGAGTTTTGTCTCTTTTCCTGCAATTCTCTCTCTGGTTCCTGAGCTGAAACAACCGGCAGTTCTAATCCTGGCGAAGGGAATGGGCTGGACTTACCAGCACAGGCACCACCACCAAGTCTAGTAAAGAATTAAACGGGATTAACTTGACCACATTGTTGTATCACACACTCCTGGCTCCGTAATCACACGTTCCCTCTGCCTAAACTGAATTGTGTGCCAGGGGAGCTGAGGTGGCTGTGAGCACTTTTCACCTGCGGCAGATACGAGGTCACACCACGGCAATTTAATCCCTTTTCATTGCAAATGAAGCTAAATTGCTCCGTCTTGCCTTCCCCTGGCTCGAGGGGAGCCACACAGGGCCGAGCTGATTAACAACCCCGGGCTTCCCTCAAGAGCTGGAGTGGCCTCGATTTGCTTCGCCTTCATTTGCTTTAGATAAACTCAGCCCCTTCAAAAAGTTCATTGTAAGTAATTGTCTCTCGAGTGTCTTGTTGAAGAGAAACCCACGGGGGGGATTCCATTTCCTTTGCTTTTCTCTCTGCAAACCTTTTCTTCCACCCAGGACCAGCTCAGAGCAGTCCCTGCAGAGGGTGGGAGCAGAACCAACACAACCCCATCCCAAAGCTTCTCCCGATGTGTTTGCCCGGCCTCGACCCTGCCATCAGCTGGGCTTCAGTAGCTGTTTACATTCAGCTCCAATAACTTAAGATAACGTCCTCTTTAAGTGCTGAACTAACGATCCCAGACCTGGCATGTTCATCAGGACCTTCCCCCCTTGAGCTGACACTCCTCAGATCATTTTCCCTCTCATTAAAGTAATTAATGTCAACGCTGTTGGAGAGACCTTCAGGCACTCAAAGGCAGAGCTGATACTAATCAGCCAAGCAGTGTCCACATTTGCGGTGCTTTTGATCTGGAGTTTAATTGCTGGCAAGTCTGACACGGAGCCTGCTCTGAGGTGTTCCTGTAGGAGCAGTTCCTGGGCTCTGAGGGAAGGGGGTGTCCCCCCCGAGGCCCAATCCAGGCCCTGTGGTATTTAATTTATTCCTCAATGGCTCGGATGAAGGGGTCGGTGCCTCCTCAGCAAGTCCACTGACACAAAGCTGGAGGAGAGGCTGATCCCCCGGAGGGTCGGGCAAGCCCTTCAGGAGGGTCTTGGCGTGTTGGAGAGACGGGCAGAGAGGAACTGTCCCAGGAACAACCCCAGGCACCAGCACAGGCTGGGGGTGACCTGCTGGAGAGCAGCCCCGGGAGAGGGACCTGGGGGTCCTGGGGGACAACAACGTGTTCCTGAGCCAGCAGTGTGTCCTGGAGGGCAGTGGGATCCTGGGGAAGCACCGGGAAGAGCATTGCCAGGGTCGGGGAGGGGATCCTTGCCAGGGTTCTTGTGAAAGTTCTTACGGGGCTTTTGGAATTTGGTGTTGTGTATCCTTGGCTCAGACCTTGGAAAGTGGCCAGGCTTTGACAGGAACAGTGTCCCCTTGCCTGTTTTCAGCTGACCACCTTTCTATTGAACCTCAAAGCCCAGGAGAAGCTCAGTTAATTATTTCCAATTTTTTTTTTCTTTTTTGGGACAGCTGATTAAAAGTGACGGGGGCTGTAATGAAAGCTGACCGGCTTCCCAAAACTCGAGATGAAAACCAGTTGGTTTTATTCCCTGAGGCTGGAGAGGGGAAAACTGGAATTAAAGGTAGGGGAAGAGAGAGGAACAATTAACAAAATTTCTCATCAGGGTCAATTATGAAAATAAAGCAGCTTTATTGTAGAAAATCAGTATTGACTGTGGAAGAGTTATCTGAGCGTGGTGCAGTTGGTTATTTTGTGCTGGAAATCAATGTCATGTAAGGATTTTGAAAAACAGATCATCCTGTTATTGCTGTTACTCTAAAAGCAACTCCTGCAGTCAAAGCACTGTTCCAAGGCTGCTCTCAGTGGATGCTTCCAGCTTAACCTGGAAGAATGTGACTGAAGGTCTGCAGCTCCAGGACAAAAGTTTGACTGAGCTTTACACAGCCCTGATTTCAGTTTACACAGAGAAATCCTACTCCAGTCACTCAGCATTTCTTATCAGGGGAGATGAGATGCTTGCTGAATAACTCTGAGTCTTCTGCAGCTGCCTGAAGTCCTGGCTCAGAGAGGAGCTGCTGCGTCTATCAGATCAGGCCCGAACTCGGTGATAAACATCTCCACACATCCCAAAAACTCAGCTTGTTATCACTTGTATGAAGTTGGTGTTCTCAGCAGTGATGTGGGAAAAGAAACAGCTCCAGGTCCTGCAGAGAAGGGGAAACACAGAAAATGTCTTGTGGCCCAGCCTGGTTTCAGGAGTTTGAGGAAACAAAAAAAAGGAAAAACCCTTTGGGCTCGAAGGGTTGGTGTGATGTGAATCCTGGAATGGTTTAGGGTTGGAAGAGAAGCTGTGGCTGCCCCTGGATCCCTGGGAGTGTCCAAGGCCAGGTTGGACGGGGCTTGGAGCAACCTGGGCTG
>JAWMRA010000009.1:2678587-2762477 GCA_035584735.1 Pseudotriccus pelzelni | reverse complement strand
TTATTGTACCTATACACAGCAGTTATAAATGCTCCACACTTAATACCTAAAATCCATTCTAATGGCATTTCTTTTATTTTTTTTTTTTTTTTTTTTTAATATCTATTTCCAAGACAATCAGAGTGTGATTAATTAAGAACGAATGAAGAAGTTCTAAATTTTACATTAGGTCTCTAGTTAGGATGTTTTATTCTAACAGTGCTATCAAAGAATCACAGAATGGTTTGGGTTTTGAGGGGCCTTAAAGATCATCTCATTCCAACCCCCTGCATGGGCAGGAACACCCTCTACTAGACCAGGTTGCTCCAAACCCCATCTACCTCCTTTCCAAGCTCTGGATTTTACAGGAGTTGGATTAAAAGCTCAAACTGCTTTAAAAGTCGCTCAAAGGTGGTTAAAGATCTATAAGTTCTTGAAAGTGCCTCGGGAATGCCAGGAGTATTTGTGGGTGCTGTGGGATGGGGTAGTTTACTGTCACCTGGAAAACAAAATTACATCACCCTTTAAAAAGTTCCTAGAGAGCCAATTTCCCTCTTCACAGCAAAATGTATTTCATACAGGTTTTGGTTTTACTAAGTTAGATACCTGGAAGCAGAATTTAGCCTGGAAAGGTTTTCAGTGAGTTGTTTGCCAGGAAGTCTCCCCATGAGGTGGTTGGATCAGAGGACCTTCTGACTTCAGCTGTCTCGTGATTCTGTGTAAGGGACAAGAAAAGCAAATATATGTCAGTGTTGTTTTTTTTAATCGTTCAGCTGTGACTTCACTACCAAAAAGATGCACAGCATTTAGGTGCTCACATTCACTGGCGCTGGAAAGACTCTTCATTAAATGCAAAATTAAAAAAGAGCCAAAAAGAAGAAGAAACCTCTCAAAGTCCCAAGACAATAGATTTTATTGATTGCTTGATCTAAACAATCATTCCTACATACTTATCCCAATCTATTTCTGACCTCACTGGTGACATGATGATGCTTCAGTGGTATTTTCTCTTTATCAATACATTCCAAATAAGTTTTTGTGAACCCTTCAGGTTTTGCAGGCTTTTAAGATTTTACCTTCACCTTTCCCTTTCACTAACAAACACTAACTCTCCACTGAGCAGAATTCTTTAAATATTTTACTTTCATCGTAAGACTGAGTCAGAATTTCTTTTACAACTTCAAAGTATTATTTCCAGTAATTCTTCTCTTCACTTTTACACTCATCCACTGACATCAGAGGTCAGTCCCTTGACCTCTTCATCATTCTCTGATGTGTGTATTCTCTAGGATTCTTTCTGTCGTTTGATCATTGATCGCTTTTCCCCCTCTCTTTTCAATAGATGTGCCAATACCAATTAATCTTGAACTGCCTGTTATTTTGTGACCTTTAAAAAGGCCACGTCTCATGATTTATTTGCTGCTGCTGTGTGTGTTTGGATATTGTTTTGCTGTGGTAGAATCATGGGTTTTTCTCTGCTTTGGTAATTCATTTCCCTTTTTCTAAATGAAAACCCATCAAGACATATTGACATTCTCACTCCAGTGGAGACTGCTAAATGTTATCTGGAGAACTGTTCTGTTTGATTTCCTAATTTTAATTGCTTGAGGCAATTCCTCCAGCACTTAAATTAATTATAGTGAAGGAGACTTCTAGACCCTGCAGAGAGAATGTGGCTGTGCTGTGGAGAGCAGCAGGAGCTGGGATGCAGACGGGGATGGGGTGGGAGGGGAGAGATGTCACATGATGGTGATGGTGGTGCAGCACTGAAGGATTTTGGAGAGGTGGAAGGCAAGGAACAGAGAAGGAGGAGCTTGTGGATATCTTCATGTGGAGAATCAGAACTCTAGTTTTAAAAGGTAAGAGGTGGTTGGCTCTTTTTTTTCCTTTTTTTTTTTTTTTTGTTCTATTTGGTTTCCAGCATGTATTTTACTGATTTTCACTATTACTATAACATTGTTTCTTCTATTTTTTTTTTTTTAATAGATGAAGTAATTCTAATATTTCAAAAGTAAATGTCATTTTTTAGGTCATTTTTTAAAGAAAAGGGTGGTTATCTCCTCTCCCAGGTAAGTACAAGTATTCATGTTTTTATGTTACTGTGTTTCTCCAGAATGTAATAATCATGTTCTTTCTCTGTGTAATTTGAATAGTTTTCACAGGAGACATCTTTGCCTGCAGGGGCTGGAGAGGGCAAATATTAATATAAATTTAACTATTGGCAACTACTGCTATTTGACCCTCTCATAAGTTCTTGTCTGTCCTTTATGTGGGGTCTGAGTCCATATTTCTGACTGACTTGCAAAAAATGAAAGCTAAATATCAGCCCACCAGAGTGTGGCTTGGACAGCCAGAGTTTTCATTTCTTTCAGACCTCATATACTTATCTTAATATATGGCACCTTGTTCTAAGGATCACTTTTACAATTTATTTATGTAAATCACTGGAATCAAACAATTTATTACACTGTAAAAAAAGTACCACGGGCCAAAGGTGGAAGTCCTGTCTCAAAGGAGAAATTATAAATGAAAATAAAATCACTTATTTGTGGCTATAACATTGATCAAATCCATCCCAGATGAGACATTCAAGGCATGATGAACCTGACAGTGAATTTTTCAATATTAAGCCTCAAGATTTTGCTACTCACACTGAAGAAAACTTCTGTTAAGGTTGTTTGACTTGCTGGGATTTAGCCCAGATCAAAGTGTTCCAGGTTCAGCCCAGTGTGTCACTGACTGACAGACAAGTGTCACCTGAGGAAAATGAAATGCATCCAGGCTGATGAAATCCTTGCCTCATGGTCATTCCTGTGGAGAGCTGTATTTCTGGGGTTATGGGCATCAAACTGTTTTGAACTGAGCTAAGAATAACAGGAATTTAACATATCCTTGCAGGCTTCTCCCCGAAAAGGTGGAGACGGAAAATATTAGTTCCTATTTTCTTCTCCTGAATCCAAAAGCTGACACTCTTAAGCCAATGTTCAGAAGCTAAAAAGTATGTTCTAAGCCCAGTTTATAGATAATCACCCCCTTCTCTGTTCCAATGTCCAAATGGGAAAATTGCACCTGCCTTTGCTACCTGACCAGGTAAGGAGGGAATTCTCCCTGTGTTTTTCTTCACATCTCTAAACAACCAGGCAAAATTTGCTGAATGAGGCATTGTGGAGAACCTTGGCCTGGAATAATGGGGGAAGCAGATAAAACTCTGACTATTCCTTTGTGCAAAAGTGTTCAGTGTTACGGTGGTCTTGTGTTGGTGGCCACTGAATGATTTTTTGGCCTTTTAACAAACAGCAGGTATGTCAAAACTCAGCTCAGGGGTTGTAAAGCAGCTGCTCTGCAACAGGAGTTCACCTGAGTTCAGACAGGGTAAGACAACATGGCCTGAAGGTGTTGGCTTTAAATCAAGCTGAATTTCATCACATTCACTGTGAACTGAGCACACACGTGGAGCAAGTGAACTAATTATTGAACAGTGTGATTTAGTGAGACACATAATTGGTCTGTGGGACTGGCTCTTCCGGCTTTTTGTAAAGAAGAGAGGAGGAAAAGGTGAAGAAAAACACGTGTTCAGTGTTTATCCCATCTAATGGACTGCAAGGGCTTGGATAGGAGAATAATGTAAAAAATGTCCTTCTCTTCTGAGAAAACAGAGGCTTGCACTTGCTTTTACATCTTCTCTGACTCTCTGAGACCGTTTAGACCTCTAAGTCTGCAGACCAGATTTCCAAGACAGAAAAATTCTACTGACACAATCCTAGAAGGTGCTCTGGAGAAAAAAGCCCCCAAACCACAGAGTGTGGGTTAATTCCAGTTATGTTAAGTATCACCTTTAACATTCACATTCTGTGGCGCTCAGGAGGACTAGTCAGAATTCAGTGCTGAACATGCAGAGCACAGGATAAATCTTTGTATGGTAAAGCATAAGCAAGAACTTCTTAAAGACAGAAGTGACTTATCATCTCCCTACCCAGATTTACAGCCCTGCCATTATCCTCAGGAGTAATTGTCATTTAGTGTCCATATCCACCTTGGAAAGAAATGGCACAGAGCTCTCCAACCACAACAGGCATTTGGAATGTGCAACCTGATTATTTTTCTGAGGCAAAAAATTACTTCCACAAAGTCGTACACAGTCTGCCAACCCAGGACAGCTGACAGGTAAGACTCTGGATTTTGCTAAATACTGGAATGTTTGCCCAAAAAAAGTATGTTAAAGCTAAAAGAAACTTGTGAAAATTCCTCACAGACCCATAATTACGTGTTCAACAAAAAGCTGGATCCTCTGATGAGGAGGGATTTTTCTCCCAGCTCAGAAGTTCAGAGAGAATTGTGAGAATTGTGAGAATTGTAACTAAAATGCACTTCACTTTATAATAAATAAAGTAACAGGAGTTGTTCTACAGCCTCGTCCCTGTGACGGAAAGGTTTAGTCCTGTGTATTTCCCTGGATTAACAAATTTTGGGAGAGGGAACAGCACTGACATATTTTCCCAATTCAATTACCCTTAAGCATTTCTGGGAATCAATTTTACATTGAAACTACCTGTGGCTCCCTTGGCTGTGCCGGGTTTTTCCAAGTCATGCCACAGCAGCTGGACCTTCGTAATTTGTAATTGTAATTTTATTTACAGATTTGACAATTCCGGGAGGGAGACAAACCCCTTAAACTTGTCTGTAAAGTTATTTGGGAGCAAAATCAACGTAGCCACCCTCCCAGAGGAGACCTCTGAGAATCACTTTTGTATAACATACTCATCTCGGTAAAAGAGACTGTAAACATTGTGATTTCAATTGTGATGGTTTGCCAAGAGGTAAAGAAATTGAGACTACTAAAGAAAGCTTCTAACGCAGATGTATGAAGGAAGAAAAAAAATTAAATAACTGAATTTATTCCCAGTGAAAATGCAAAAGGCTTTTCATCTAAAAATAAAATGGAAAATAGGGAATAGATAGTAATCACGAGGACCTGTTTAGTACCAAGGGGGATCTTGGTGCAGAGCAGCAACTCCTCTTTCCTTTCCATCCGTTGAACCTCGAGGCAGTTTTATCCCACTGGGAGCCCAAGGCAAGGCCTCCAGAGGTGCTCACGTTGTCCAGGTCACACTTGGGCCGTCACAAATTTCTCCTAAGGCAGGTTGTGGAACAAAATCCTCAACATACGTGCTCCTTCTTTAGATGACACAGACATCAAAGAGAGCACAGTTGTGCTGCTGGTTGAGGAGAGGCAGCAAAGCTGTGTCATCACCTCTGTCACCCCAGAAAATAATGAATTTAAGGCCTCTGCAAGGACAGGAGCCCATTTCAGCTCTGGGTTTCCCTCTCCCGAGTTAACATTCCTCTCGCTCTCTCATTCATCTCTGACAAGCCCAATGTTTAGAAGTCAAAAGACTTATGCACCTCTGCAAGAAGGTCTGATTTCTAGATCAATAGTGTCCTTCTAATGCACCAACACAATCCATCCTGCACTGTCAGGTTATCATGAATCAGGAACGTGGGAATGCAGCCTGAGCCCTTTGTTACCTTTGGCAATTCATCCTGCATTTTCAGGTCATTTCTTCTTTAGGTGTTTCACTCTTTTTTTTCATGTAACTCCACAGTAAACACTTATTTTGTTTTTGTTTTTGTTTTTTTTTTTGGCAAGGTGCCCAGGCTTTAAGGGGAAAGAAAAAGAAAAAAGAGAAAAAAATTCTTACATCCCCAGCCCTTCAATGCTAAAGTTAAAACTTCCAAACTGTTACCGTCATTTTTAAACCAGAAGAGTTGCCACCTTTCTAAGAACACTGGTGTGAGAAAGACAACTTTGTAGTTCTCTAGTGTTTGACATTTTATGTGCAACAAATATTGACTCCAACATTCCCTTGACAGAGCACAAAAATTCATTTTGTGAATTGTATTGACAGCCTAAGCAGGTTCTTTCTTTTCCCTTGAATAGGCTTCTCTTACTTATTAAGTCAGCCTTGAGGGTTTTGAATATTTACCTGTGAAACTGAGATCTATTTACAGCACAACAAGCATTTTGATAGGCAAGAGACATGGGATGAAGGTTACCATGCAATCAAACTTATTGTAAAACTTCAGAGAACACTCAAATGATAAGTAAATGTCCTTGTACAACAGGCCCTACATCATAAAATGGATAAATCAGCTTCAGGCAGACTCTAAAGGGACATATTCCCAAGTTTGTGACTTCCATTTACCACGATTTTCGATCCCCAGTCTAAGTCTACTTCGTGATGTTGAGGAAAATAAAGGGAAGTTCAAAAATTCAATTCAGTTAATTTTACCTGATGAGAAAAGAACTTCGGATTAACTATAATAACCCCCACCATTTTGTACCAGCAAACTCACCAATACTGCAAACACACCCCATGCCTTTAATTTTGATGACAAACAGAGAAGACAGGAAAATTATTTAAAGAATCATAATTTGATTGAAAGCTCTTCTGTATACCACCTTTAACAGCTCACCTGGAATATCTCAGCTCTCCCTGTGTAACAAGTTTTCCAAAGAGGGAAAACTTAGGTTCCATGACTGATAAGCCAGATTTCAGAGGACTGACTCTGTCTCAGCTCATTTGGATCCCATGCCCTAAAAAGACCAAGAGACGCTTTCTCTTTGCTTGTGGAGTCATCCATATGTGCCTGGATAAATGGAGATAAAATTGGCTGCCTTTTTCAAGGGCTAAATCAAGAGACTTCCAAAGTCTTCCGTTCTTTCTACAGATCCATCAACATTTTCATGAGCCAACTGTGTTTCTCTTCAAGCTGCAGTTGATTCAGTCAAACAGGAGAAGTCTGTTCAGATTCTTTGTAATTGGGAGGAAGTGAGGGAACAGCCACTCTTCCTTAAAATCTCCTTGGTGAGCTGCAGCTGCGGCAGCCCGGGGAGCTAATTAAACCCAATCCATAGTTTTAGGTTAGGTGTTTGTCTTCTAACCTGCTGCTTGCTGTGAAAATATATGTTTTATCACTTAAGTCTGCTCTGCAATAGAAGTGCAGCTTTTGGTGTATCCCTTGGCAACCCTGTTCCTGTGACCCCAGAACTCCTCTGATCAAGTCTCTGAGTTTATGCAGCAGGTTCCACCCTAGGGTGGCCCTGGAGAGGCTCCCTGGGAAGAGATCTTCCCTCCTATCACCTTTCCTTCACCTCTCCAGTTTATTCTCTGTCTCAGGCTTCCTTCAGCCTGAACTCTGAACTCTCTGAAGCAGAAATGCCGTTGCAAAGATACAGTGAACGAGATCCTTTATTAACTGAAGGCTGACCTTCTGACCGACTGTGCTTCCCGACCTTTTCCTGAGGGGACAAGTCCCCTTCTGCTCCGTTTAGGCTCATCTGGCAGAAGGAGTTTGGCTCCTCCAGAGCTGGAGAATGAGAAGCTGCTCAGCTGAAAGTTGATGTGCTCCCTCCTCTTCCCTGAGGGCAGGAACTGCAGGTAGCAGTGGAGCTCATGAGGAATTGCTGCTGGCAGTTCCACCCTGTTCTCTCTCTGCTCTCTCACCTCGAGGGACTGGGGCTGCTGCTACCATAGTCCTGAGTACAGTCAGAGTCTAGAATGAAGTTCAAACATTCCTAACGATCAGAATGATAAAAGAATAAAAAAAGTGAAGCCTGTAGAGTGTCTGCTGTGAAACAGTCTGAGCCCTGCAGTGTCCTTTGACTGAGGGAAGCAAAGTCAAGGAAATCCCATGCCAGAAGCTCCAGTTAAGAGATACCTTCTATTCCATGGAATATGTGCTATTAAATATATCTGTGGATCATGAAAATTAAAAAATGCTCCCTTTTTTTAAAATTTATAACTACCTCTAAAGTAAATGCCTTTTTACATTAGAGCTGGCTATAAATACACAGTCGGTCACAGTACCCAATGTATTCACAATCGTGGGAGAGTTTAATGTTTGCTAAACAAGTTTCCAGGCATCAAAACAAGTAGTTGAGTAGTGAAGGAGTAAAAGCTTCTTGTGGCAAAGGCAGACAAGAAGTAACCAGTCTTAGAGAGACCAGGACAAGCATTGTACACACGTTTAGATATGTAAAAGTGCAGTGCTGAAATCCTGCCATAGTCACCTGGGATAACCCAAGAATAAATCCAGAGAAACAGATATTTCAGCCCACATGAGAGGATCAGGGACTGCTGATAGTTTACAAACAAATGGTATGTGACTGTGGGAGACCAAGTCCAAATATTCATCAGCACAGTCAAATGATCTGCACCAAAATCTAAAGAACACTGTTACAGGACAAGGTCAGTAAGATCAGGATTGGAATTTTCAACTCTTCCTTTGGAACAGGAAAAGTAAGAGAGCATTTCTGTGATTCCAGGAAAATTTAATCTTTTATTTTAAATTTCTCAGTCCCAGGTTGCTAGGAAACATTTGCCGTATAACTAAGGGGGAATGAAATACATTCCAGTGTTATACAATATCCCAGTGTTAAGTGAGGAGCACAATAGCTTAAAAGCCATCATTAGTGTCAAGAACTGAAAATACTGCAACATTCTCCATTCATTTTAAATTTTAGGGACTTTCATCTGGAATTTAATTTTTGTGTCCTTGGAAAACCAGAGAGCCATGCCTGAAAAAGCTCAGTGACAGCTGTATGATATCATTGGAAGATCAGCGACTTTGTTTTCAGAGTAATTAAAGGTAATCTATGTGGAAAGCAGCCTTTAATTTTTACTCTATAGCAACATATTTATTGGTAGTGCTAATGGTAAATAACATTAAAGGTTAATTCTGATGTTGTAAATCAAACTGAAAGAGAAATAACACACTAGCTGAGGCCATATATATATTTATCCACTCAAAAAAGTCACTAGCTACTTAACCCTTAGATTTCTAGGACTGAATATATGTAAAAGGCAAGATAAATGTAGGGCTTCATCAGCCATACAAGAAGTGGTGGATTAGGAGGTGGAAATGCTGGAATTTTAAATGGCACTAAGCTAACTATGGGCAACTGAACTGGGCCTTCAAATATTCCTAGATTATGGTGAGAGCTTAAATATTTAGTTCCTCTAGACATCCACATCCAGCTCTGAACCTGTCAAATGAATCCCTCCCCAGTCTAAAAGATGATAAATGCTGTCACATTTAAATCACTTTACAGCCACAGAAATAACCACACAAAGATTAGCAAATCTACTTTGGTTAAAAATAACATGAACTCAAAGAAAAAAGTTTCCTGCCAGTCTCTCTCCTTAGTTTTCAACTCTATCTAGACAAAAACATTTTGCAATATCAATTTGTTCTCCTTTGTATAAGATAATCAGACAGCAAGGTTTTATTGTGCTGGATTTTTTCTCATTTCCCTTATAGAGGTCATTTATTTTTTCTTCCTTCTCTCCACAGTGCAAACCTACAAAAGAGAAGAATATTCATCTTTTCCTGTTTTCAGCTTCACCCTGGTATGGACATTTTACTTATTTGTGTGGACTGGGTCACACAGAAGGTATGAATAGTCCAGTATTTTATCTCTAATGGTGGCCAATAATTGATGCCAAGGAAATAAATAAGGAAAAAACCCCCAGTAACAGAGTAAACACTTGTGTTCTTAGTTTACAGCCAGCTCCTGCTCAGAGGTTTAAGGAGCCTTGTAGCCTATTCATTTGTACCACTTTATTGCCTGTCTATTTTGAAACATTTAATTGGCAATGCTTGGCCATGGTGAAAAATGTTATCTTGGATAAACCTCAGCTGGATACTTTGTGCACTCCCATTTGGTGTCAGAAAGCCCAACCTGACCTTCAGCATTTCTGCAGATGTACTTTTATTAAAACAGTAACACCAGCTTTTTAACAGCCTAGTCAAAAGAGAAATGTTTCTAAGGGGAAGGTGAACTCTTAAAAAGCAGCACTTGTCATAAGTACAATATATGTAGTTTTGTCTTACAGGTTTATCAAGCTGTTTCTTGTAGAATCCAGGAGAAACCTGAGACATCTTTGCCAATCTGCTGTTTAAATAAGGTGGTTAAGTAAGATGTGCTAAACGTGGACTCACTCGGTACTATTATTGTGGTGAAAAGTTCCCCTTTAGAGTTCACAAAATGCCTTCAGATCATTTGCATCTGATCCTTCAGGACATCACTCGCAAAGCAGATACTCTGTATCAGTAGTATTTGATACTCCAACCGGCCAACAGCGCGTCCTCCAAAATCTCAGGACTGTTTTTGTTCCAGGGTGGACAAAAACATCCTTTTTTTTTTGGCTAGCAGTTCAGATCCAGTAAAGAATTTGAAAGAGAATTCCCGGATGCTTCCAGCACTCGAATGAGTGGCAGCAGACTTCAGAGCTGATGATGACTTTGAATCTGGGAGATAAAGCAGCTCCTGACATGATTTCGTGACCATCCGACAGGGATGTGAAGCAAATGCAAACAGCAAACAGTGCCCACACTGCATTCTGAAGGTTGATTTATTGCTCTTCCCCATAAGAATGACACTTTCCCTCCTTAGGCTGAGGGTTTAAGGTGAGTCCTTATCAACTTGTCATTTGCTGGTGATGTTTCTACTAAGTCAAGCAAACCAGGGAACATCAGATTTTCTGCACCTTAGTAGGGAAGCGCAACCTGGAAAACTTAAAAATTGAAACCAGAGAACCCTCCAGAAGCCAAAGATTTCCAGTTTGAAAGGTAAGAAAATTCAAAGTAGAGATTCAGGGTCCTCTTTAACTTGGCTGCCATCTCTGTATGAACTGCTGAATTCCCACAGGAGAGGAACAAGGAATTAGAGGCTCTAAGAATGTGTTTTACACTGGATAGATCCAGAAACTTGCTCTGACCTAGTAACCTCTGTGATTTGTTTCTTGTGATTTTCCACTTCTTTTGATTTGCTTCAGAAAGGTACATTTTATGTCAGTGTTTAACCTTTTTCAGCTGAAATGGAGGTTGATTCAGCCAAAGGAAACATTTAGTAGGAAGATTTCTTTTATTTACTTAAACCTCAGTAGATGACTTGGAATCTGAAGAGCTCTTTCTTGGAGGTTTTATTGTGGTTTTTTTTTCCCCTCAGAAAAGTACTTTTCAAAGACTCACAGAGAGGTGAAAAATACTCAAAATATTTCTAAACTCAGTTCATTCCACATCTGTGTGGATCTCAGGAGAACTGAGATCTGTCTAAAAATCCAACTGTATACAGGAAAAAATCTGGGGAAACCCTTGCTTGATATTCAAGTTTCTTTGCAGGAACTTCGTCTGTCAGGTTTCAAAGGACTTCTGAGGCTTTTGAGATTAAAAGGTAAAATCTCACTCCTACCCTCCTGAACTTTACAGCACTTCCTTTGGAACACACTGGAAATAGATGGACCATATGGAATTTTGATAACACCTGACTCAAACACTGCAAACTGAGAGCTGAAAAAATGAATTTTCAGAACAATCAGATGTTTTATCTTTATTATTTCTGCCTCAAGCCACACTTTTCCATACCTTACTTAAAAGCCCAAGTTAAAACCCCAGATTATTGATCTTTCTAGTACTGGTACAAAAATACATTGGCCTTTTGTGACAACAGAAAATTCCAACTTGTGGCAGTTTCAGTAAAAACACCGAAGAGATGCAGCAAGCAAGAAACTTTGGAGTGATGTTTTTATTTGGAGAGAAGCACCTGTATGACAAAATATTTTTCCCTCTGCTCTGATAACCAGGGGTTAACGACAGAGAAACCAGAAAGGGACTTTCTGAAACCAGAAGGGACTTTCTTTCCTTTAAATATGAGACTACAGATGTGCTGCAGGAAAATAGCCCAGAGAAAGTGCTCTGAAATCTCAGAAAATGTTGGAGCTGTTGAACAGTAGCGGGGAAGGGACAGAGCCCTAAAATTGAGCAATATTCAGAGAAATAACTGGGTAAACAGAAAAGGAAGAAACTACACAGACCTAGCAAAGGATATCTTGGGAAGCAAGTGATAAAAATAGGGTGCTACAAAGCAGTAGGATGAGGTGGCTGTAATTATTAAAGAGAGGTTGAGAAGAAATTCCCAGAGATTGTCCAAACCAGAAATTCTACAGATTTAGGATTGGGGCTGTAGTAGATTTGGCACTAGAGCATATTGTTACGGTTGTGCAAACTGTTTAAGAAATCTGCTGTAGTTGTTGAACACTCCAGAGCTGAGAGGCTGGTTCCTTTCCCAGCTCTGTTCTAGCAATTTGTTATCATGACTAAGGCTGGCAAAACCGAGGCCCTTTCCTTGACCCCTCACGTTCCACAAACGTGAAAATCCGTCTAAACCCTAATGAGTTAAATCTCCTCCATTCCGACTCAGAGAAAACAAATTGCTTTTTGATTGAGGGCCTAGAAATTACCCGACCTAATTTATGCGCACGAAGCTCCGAAGGAAAGTGTTTTACAACAAATGATACCTCCAACTTGTCCAAGATGTCACACTTGAATTACTGTGCTTAAAACACTGCGCGGTTTTGTTGCGAAAGGTCAAATATGTGGGTGGCAGAACACGTAGCACTTATTAACTCAGTAGCTGAAATGTTAGTGCAGATACTAACTAACATCACAAATTTGACTGGTAACATCTTCTGCATGATTTGTTCACTTAAGGGGAGTAATTGAAAACAGCAGAGAGTACAAAAGAGGACTGGTTGTTATTCAGGCTCTTTTGTGCCTCTTTTTTCCCTCGTGGGTTGGGTTGTTCAGCTGACTTGGGTTAGGAAAGAGGTTTCTGGTTGGTTTGAGCAGGTTTTGGAAATATTTAGTGGTTTCTGTTTGCTTGTTTGGTTGGTTTTATACTTATTTAATGTCTCAGTCTCCATGGTTTCCTTCCTTGAAGTCTCTTTATGCATTTTACAAACCCCTAAATCTTGACCCTCCAGTTTGTTTGTTCTTTGAAAGTGGAGGTTGGTCATCATGGAGGAGCCCCCTTTTCCAGGCTGATCACAGCAGGTACCACTTCTCTGACAATATTCAGATTAATAGTAACGTGATAAGTGAAAGAAAATAATATGTCCTTGCACAAACTGATCTCAAGAGGGTCACCTAAATACTCCAGAATTCCTTTGATACCAATATGATGTTTCCTATGGAGATGTTCCTTGATTTCTATTTTTTATTTAGCATACATCCCTTATTTCTGTTCCTGGGTAGTATATTATGCATAAATGTAGGCTTAAATTTGAACCTCAGAAAATATGAACGCAAAAGATTATTAATCTATTTTTATTACCTGTCCAGTTGCAAAGAGATCCTAGTTTTTGATGCACTTCTGATGTGGCAGGAATGCTGCCACGTTGCTTTCCCTGTCTAGAACCTATCCCTGGATAAGGGTATGATGTTGAAATCTAATAGTGTGTAGTATAATTATTATTAATTCAAGCCAAATTTTGAAAGAACAGGTAGTTCAAAGTGCATCTGGATTTAAATAAGACACTCTATAACTGCTAGGATATTAAAATCATTCTGCTATTGGGTTGTAGAGTTAAATTCTGTGGAGCCAGGAATTAAGTGATTATTATAGCAGTTGGCTTGCATGAATATTGGCCATAAAGATTTACAAATTACAATATGGAAGAGTTTTAAACTTTAACATCTTACATTACTTTCATCACATTCAATAAAATGTTATATTCTTCCATGAGATTTCATCTGTATGCAGAACTCCATCCTCTCCATCTTCTACACATGTCTGATGAAGTGCAGATGTTTTAAATCATCCTGCCGAGGAGTTTTCCTCATATCTCCCTTATTCTCTTCATCAGATTTCCCAGTTCCCAGAGGAAACTCTTGGGAAACTGTTTAGCAATGTTTTAGGAATAAAAAGTGCGTGGAAGGGAGTCACAACTTTCTCTGGCTCAAACCAGGCCATTTAATTATACAGCTAAACTGGATAAGAGTAAATATACTACAAATATTATGTATCAAGCCACACTCAGACTAGTGCTAATGTTCATGTTCTGGATAATATCACAAAGCAACTTAGGCTTTGATGATCCTTGTGAGTCTCTCCCAACTCAGAATATCCTGTTATTCTGTGATACTAAAAAATTCAGTTACCAAAGTGTGCAAGAGACTAATTAAAAAAAATAATTGGGTAATCAAATGAGCTTTCATTTTTTTACCATTACATTTTTTTTAATTAAAATTCTTCTGTTACATGAGAAAATTTTTAATTTCTCCACAAAGTCTCTTCATCTTGCACATTTATGGAATTTATTTTCATTTATAAATTTAAAAAAAATAATCCTTTAAGGATGAAATGTGTTAAGGTATCAAAAAGATCAAACTGGGGGATCCTCAAAGATTACCAGGTTTGACTGGTAGTTATCAAGACAAGAAACGTTGAGTTTTATGGAACAAAACTAAATTCCCAGAAGGCAAACACGGGCTTAGAATCCAGAATTACCTTTAAGGAGTGTCTGTAACTCCTAACCACATGTTAAATGGATGTATTGGGGTCAATAGAGGAATGATGTGGCATGAGTGGCAATAGGAATTAATTTAATTGAGATGACAGCTGTCCTCTAGCTGGCATCCCTTGAATAAATGATTGGATTTGATTAGTTTTTCTCAGGCTGCAAGATGAGATGAAACTTTATATTAATTCCGAGAACTCTAATTTATTTGAACTTCGCTGACGACTCCTCTGTCCCAGCTGCAAGTCCTTCCAAGTCAATTTGGCCACGTTTATTTACCTGAAAAATCTGCCTTTCTGCTCCATCCTCAGCTTTCCAAACAAGGAACTATCGGTTTAGGTCATGGGGCTGTGGCCTGTCTGCAATATTCATGTCTTTGGTGGTGTCTTTTCAGCTGTGGGTGGTAACGTGAGTAGACGTTGTTTAAACTTGCAAGGTTATTTGAAATGCACTCTTTTATTAAGTCATATTTTAACACAGTGGATATTTTCTGCCTTCTTCCAGATGTCCCTGAGCAAGGCGGAAATCAAATGGTGTGAATTTCTCAGAGCAGATGAAAATTATTGTTTACCTGCTGGAGAGGTGAAAAGAGCCTGGGCTGACACTCAGCATCGTTAGCTGGGAAGAATCCTCACAAAAGTCAGGAGGAGTTTTGAATAAACACAGACAGCAGGGCAATGTCCTTGGAGGTTATTTCTGTTTCAGATGAATCCTCCTATTCTGCATTACCACCTGTGCCCTCCCTTGTCTGACAAATTAAAAAGAAGCATCCCAGATATTTTAATAAAAACCACAGAGTGCTGCCAATATTTTAAAGGACATGGCAGTGCCACAGATTATTGAAATTCAGAGTGATGAATAACAACTATAAAATATTTCAGTCTCTGATGCTATTGAACAGCATGATCCATCCCCTTAAAATCAAATCAATAAATGCAAACCAGAGTGTATTAATATTTTAAAACAATAACAGAGCTGTAACATGTTTATTGGAGGAAGGATCAAAGAGCAAATAACATATCTGGACGTTCACCTCTTGTTATGATACTAAAAAGCACTTGAGTTGAGCAAGGATGGACAGAAAGTATCACGAACAAAACTTTATTCAGTAGATACTTTGCTGTTGGTTTGCTGAAAGACACCACTAATCCTGCCTTCTTTATCCAGTTCTGTTGACAGCTTTTATCATATTCCCATGAAGGATTGAGTGGTGTTGACTAAAAGGATTCAGGCATATTTCCATTATTATTATGCTGGATGTATATTAGTAGTTTGACATGATAGCTTATAAAAAACCCACTTCTATATACACAGTTTGCCTCATTCTCCTGCAACACTATTAGAATCTATTTTATGTGTGCAACTGTCTTTTATTTTGGGAGATGAAAACCTTTTGTTTTCAATCAGAGGAATCCTTTCTAAAAGCACTATTGACATCTGCTGTCAACTGTCATCTGCTTCATAATTAATAATCCAGATGTTAACACAGCATTATCTAAAGCAAATCCGTTTATTGTTTGATGTTCCAGATGAAACTTATGACTTCTTGACTGCTCTTTCTCATCTTCAAAAGGCAACATGTTTTCTCCCAGTGTCTGATGTAATACTGCTGATGTGTGATGGGTGTTTATTGACTTTTGCATTACTAAAATTTCACCCTTTTTTGTCACACTTCATTTCCATCTCTTGATA
Organism: Pseudotriccus pelzelni; assembly: GCA_035584735.1. Lineage (NCBI taxonomy): Eukaryota > Metazoa > Chordata > Aves > Passeriformes > Tyrannidae > Pseudotriccus > Pseudotriccus pelzelni. Next base: position 2,746,446 of record JAWMRA010000009.1, on the reverse strand, counting down.
AATATCCCTCTCTTCTTAGTCAGATGGAGGATTAGCTCAGAGATAGTGGGGTCTTCCTCTCCTACCTCCACAGGGCAAAATAGTTCCCAAACTCCCTTTTAGAATCATCTCCAACATCATCTGCTGTCTTGCCTGAATTATCTTTGCTCTGCCCTCTTGCCCCAGAATTTCAGCTTTTGCTTGGCTCACCAGACACTTCCACCCACTCTGAGATGGATCTGGAGATCCCTCTCAAAACCCCTGATCCTTTAGTGAGTTAAGAAGGCACCAGTTTAATGAGTTTAATTTTTCAGATGCGTCTCACAGTGGACAACACTTTCTGTGTTGCTGAACTAAAGCTGAAAAGCAGAATTTACGCTGAACAGCAGGAAACAGGGTTAGAAAAGACCTTCAAAGATCTTGTGTGTTGTTTTGCCTTTAAAATGTCATCCCTCATATGTTCTTCTCTGTGTTCCTCATCTTCTCTGGTTCCAGCATATGTTCCAGGGCATATGGATCTGTGTTTCCTGCAGAATCTTATCTGGTACTTTCCTGTTGACATTTGTTTTCTTGGAACAAACAACTCGAGAATTGTCAAATTTCCCGCTTTGTGGTGACTTTACCTCAAGTTGCCACCTTTCCCCTTCTGCAGAGCAAGACATGAAGGTGAACATCCCTGTTTCATTCTCAGCTGGACCCCAGATTCTGAATGCTTTGGCTATATTTTAAAGTGCTTTGAGAATTCTTGTCTTATATCCCACCTCACATTGAGACTGGTCAGTTCTTGTGACGTTGTGTTTGTTAATTTTGTGTTAATAAAGAAGAATTCTAACTAACAAAACATTTTTATGTGTAACATTGAGTTGGGTTTTTTTTTCTATCCTTTGTTATAGGAAAGAGAAATCAAACGAGCTGCAAAGCAGAGCCATCTGACTGTGCACAGTGAACATCATTGTGTGCACAACAGCATATTATATTAGCTAATAAATATGTGTATTATCAAAATAACTATACTAATAGTGGCCACTGGAAATTGCATCCATGATTTTGCCTTATTGATTGGAAAAATGACTTTTCTATTTTGTCATAACATTATTTTCACATCTGCTTCCTTGCAGTAAGTGGTAGGGGCTTGATTTAAACAAATTAAGAAAGAGAAAACCCGTGATTCTTATTTTCGTGGTGCAGATATCCATCCAGCAAAAGGGGAATTCAAAGGCAGCAATTTTTCATGGATTGCCAAACCACCATTGGCTGCTATCACGGTATTCGAATTTCAGTACAACCCATGAATACTGATATACAAGTCCAAGTGCTCCCAAACTCTTCCTTGAGCTTGGGATACAAATTTCCTGTGCCCTCAGGAGCGTGTGGGTTTGATGTAAGTGCTAGAATTTGTCTTTGATTATTTTCAGAATAGGAGCTGGAAATATTTTCTAATTAGGGAATGTGTCACAGCTTGGAATTCTTTGATTAGAATTCCTCGTTTGGCACCGTACAAGGTGGTGGCTTCTGGCTTGCAGAGGGAGAGGATGTTTTGCTGTAAAAGGTGCTGTGGAGGTGTCAGAAGATGTTGCTTTTTGGGAGATGAATATGCAAATGGAGGGTTCGAACCCAAAAGAGATATTGTGTCTTGGGAATAGTTCCTTTGTTGTTTCCTTTCCTTTTTTCTTTTGGGGAGAGAGTTGTTAGGAGGCTTGGAGTAGCAATTACTATGGCAAGTGTTTAAAATATTCTGAGTAACTTCTGTTGAATAAAGGACATCTTCTTGAGATTATAAACCGGTGAACAAGCTGCAGCTTAATGAAAAGGATAATTAAAAGTTGCATCAAATGTTTGCAGTTTTTTTACCTTTTATTCTTCTGTTTCAGGAGTTTTTCTTCTTATTTTTTAAAGGAATCCGAAGTCCCCACTTTATAAAAGCAGTTCTGAATAATTTATATAATGAACTGACGGGAACAAAAATGGAATTTATAACTCAGTGATATTTCCCTGCTTATTTTGCAAGAGGAGGAGAAGAGTTATGTGACAAATTAACTGTAAAAAGGAGAGCTAAAATGCTTTATAGTGAGTAATAAGTAAATCACAATGGGGTTCAATATAAAATGTGTTTCGTGAGAAGTATTAATAGGAGCAAAATTTGATTACATAGAAAATCTGTTGTTGTTTAGCATTTAGTACACATTTCCAGGTAAAATCTGATTTTAGCAGGCATTTGCTAAAGTATTTGGAATACTCTGCCTCCTACAGCAGACATGAAACTTGGCTGGAAGGCTGATGTGGAGCCCTTAGTTAAAACCGTTTCTTCCAGTAATTGTCTTGTAACTTTTGTTTAAGTTTAGGAGCTTTTTTTATGATTATTTTTGCCCCACATGTATTCAGATGTACCAGTTCACTTTCTGCCAAAAAAAAAAAAAAAAATCCACTTTAAACGTAAGTGACTCTTAAAAAACTGAGGAGTTCAGGCAGCAGCTGTGAGAATGAGCCCCAGCATTCCAGATCTGCCTCATGGTGAGATTTTCCCCGACGTGTGCCCTTGCTGGCAAACATTTTGCTTTCAATTTTATCTCCCTGCCCACTGTACACCTCTTGCTTTATCCTATTTGTTGCACAACATTTACTAGAGATAAATATAGTGCAAGAATACATTGCATTTCCTTCTGATGACACAGTTCAGGACTGACCTTCAATTCTCCTGTAATCTCATTTCAGATGTTCCTTGGGCAGAATTTAGTGAATTGTGCTGAATTACACTGAGCTGGGGTGGCCTGGAGATAACAACAGACTAAATATGTAAGTTCATCCTGCTCTCTTGCAATCTATTTACTACTTTCAGCATCAGAGGAATGTAAGGGAAACTGCAATGTAGCCTGTGCAGGGTTTGTTGTCTTTATACCTAAAAATGTGTAATAATAACATGGTAAAGCTTGATTCCAGACCAGCTCCTGTGTATTAAGCTGTGATCAGAGCACACAAATATGGTTCTAAGGGAGAAGCTTTACAAACTGTTTGGAAGGGATTTTAATACTTCAACCTGCTTATGGCAGGACTTTCTTCAACAAGGACAGACAAGACCATGGGATAAATCTCATCCCTGTTTTGCTCAGGTAGATATTTCTGAGCTCCTACCAGACTCAGAGTTATGTTTTCAGGTGGGACTTCAGCTGACATCTACTATACAGAAGTATGGGGTCAAATCACTGTCATTAAATCCCACATCTCTGATAATATTGTCAAATAAAGGCTGCAGGGTTTAACCCCATTTGTAATTTCGCCAGGAGAGATTCCTTGTAATTCTGTTCTCACAGTGGGAAATTTTGTCATTTAATGTGGTCAGAACTTTGGACTCTCCCCCCAAAAAGAGAGATATTTAATAACTACTGAATCAGTCAGTGAATGTGGCACCTCCAGCCTGGGGAAAGGAGGCTCAGGGGGGACCTTCTCACTCTCTACCACTCCCTGACAGGAGGGGGGAGTGAGGTGGGGATCAGGCTCTTCTCCCAGGGAACAAGGGGCAGGAGAGGAGGAAATGGCTTCAAGCTGCACCGGGGGAGGTTCAGGCTGGAAATCAGGAGGAATTTCTTCATGGAAAGGGTGGTGAGGCACTGGAATGGGTTTCCCAGAGGAGTAGTGGAGTCCCCATCCCTGGAGGTGTCCCAGGAACGACTGGCTGTGGCACTCAGTGCCCTGGGCTGGGGGACAGGGTGGTGTTCAGGGAAAGGTTGGACTCCACGACCTTGGAGGTCTTTTCCAACCTTAAAGACTCTGCAGTTCTCAAACCCGTGCTGGAGAACACCCTCAGTGCAGATCCATTTACCATCTGAGTGATGGAGCAGCTGCACTCTCAGTGTTGCCTCTTAGAAATAAAGATGTGCAAAAAAATGTGATATATATGTGAACTTAAACATTTTATACAGCTCAGTTACACTGAATCCCACATTAAAGGGGGAAAACCAGAGAATAAAAAGACTCAGAGGTTTATTTTGTACTGATTTTAATGGGGTAAAATAGTCTATAATTAAAAACTAACAGGCTGTTTGGTGTGCTAGCTGGAATTTTTGTCCAAATCCCAAGTTTTGCAGGATCTGGTTGCAAATTGAAATTTTTTAGATACCAGCTCAAACAACTCTTACTATGTTATCTGGATCCTTCCAGCACAAGATTTCCTAAGTCTAAATGTACCATCATGCTGATTTCATTATTAGTTAAATAGCAGAGAAATACAAATCTTTTCCATGAACGTAATTTTTCAATTAATTGAATCATTTGCAACCCCTCCATGTGTCAAAGTTAATCAGAGAGGTCTAATTTGCTCTCAGACAAAGGACTATTTGTGAAAGGCTTCCTGTGGAACCCTGTTTTTCTGACAATTTGTACGTTTGCATGCCACAATCTCCTGCTCAGATTGCAAAAGTAATTATCCCCTTCAGGTTGCCTTTATATTAAATATTGAATTTGTTAGTTAATAAGAGGCATAATTCAGTTCTGTGGGATTGGTAAATCCATCCTGATGATGTGAGTTATGCCAAATATCTCGATTTTTCTTGTATTCTCCTCTGGAGGCAGCTCAGAAAATTGAGAAAACATGCAGCTGGTTTAGCTGAACTCCCCTCTCCTCTGACATTAAATAATGACATTACTTAAGAAGCTGTTGGTGAATCCATAAAATTAGCATTATTGAGCACAAATACCATGTCTTATAAACCAGGAATTATTAACAAGCTCTTTGCTGATTCAGAGATGAGTTTCTCAGTGAAGCCCCTGATTGCAGCAGGCACAGGGTGCGAGGGACTTCAAATTACAGATGCTCTGATCACAGATATTTTCCCAGTTGGCAATATTCAAAAGCACCAGTGTTTTAAATTCTGGACCTTAAAAAGGTTTTAAGAAACCCTTAAGTGTAACTTTTACGCATCAGTGGCACCCTCACTGCTAATGAAAGTCTGGAGGTTTCTAAGTTTTGCTGCACAAAATGGTGGGGAAAGTGGGTTTTTTTTGGCTTCCCCAGGAGGAATATTGTTCCTCTGGGGTGTGGGAAAGAGTGTAACTCCTTTTTAAATGTGATTTCACAACCTGGACTGAACATGTTTTCCTCCCCTAGGAGGGTTTTAGTGGATCATTTTCAGCTCTTCAGTAGGGGATCTCTCCCTGTCATTCCTGTTTCAGTTATCCCACTCGATGAATGAACATTTTATGAGAGACTATTTCAGATGTCCCAAATCAATACCTTATAAAGCAATTATTACTCTGTTTCTGAGTATCCTTTAGTTATATCGGCACAAGTTAATTCCAGCTGGAAATAGCAAAGGATGAAGATGGAGAAAATGATTTACCATTGTGAAACTGCAAATTGAAGTGTGGTTAAATTTCAGTCTAATGTCCCGAATTGTCACAGATTTTGAGGGAATCAGATTCTAAGACATACAAAAAGTGCATTAGTGACAATTTTATTTCTATTTGCATCAGTTTATTAGTGAAATTTTCATGAAGTTCCTGACCCTGTATTTTAGGTAATGTGACGCAGTGCATCTGTATTGTTTTAGTGGAGTTTTAATGGCTGGATATCCCTTTAACTCTTTTCAAGAATTCTAAATTGAGATTAAGGAAGTATTTTGGTGTTTATGCCGCTACTGAATAATTCCAGTTGTCATTTTATTTGGGAAAAAAAAATTAAATAAAAACTTGGGCACGAATTTTATTATATTGGATTGTCCTGCAACCCCAAGCACTCAATAAAAAGGCAGTGGGTATATTTTAGCTCATCTCCAATTTAATGTTGTAGTGCCAACAGTTTTGTGCCAAATTAAGTTCTAAAGTCTCATCAGGATGGAGGAGCCCAAATCTCAGCACATTCAGCTGGTTGGAAAAGTCTGAAGGAGGCAGATTCATTTTCTGCAGCATTTCCACAGCCTGGGAAATTAATTTCTGAGGGAGTCTTGAAACCCAAATACTCTTGCGAACATGACTTTTTTTGACCTGAAAGACTGTAATTTGAATTCAGGCAAATTTGTATGTATGGGACACGCACAATCAGATCTCTTGCCTTGTCCTATGACCTGCAGCACCACCTGCCCCCATCCCTGCACAAACCCACCAGAAAATGGGGGAGAGCGTGGGATTTTCGAAGTGCAGAGTCAGTTTGGCTTAATTCTCTTTTTCAGAGCCTTTAGGGTGCCTGGGTTATGTTTTTTTAACTTCGCTCTTCTGCAAGAGAGAATTGAGTTGTTGTAACCACTAATAAAAAGCTGGAAAAATAACACATGGATAACTTTTGCAGAGATCTGCCCCTGAATTAGATGCCAGATTCGAGATGGGCATGTTTAATACAGGAGCAGTTCTAGGCAGGATTTCTGAGTCTCATTTTAACTCAAGGAAGTTGGTTTAAAAAGAGGAATTTTGTTTATCTTCCAGTTAATCAGCTGGGCTGGTTTCTCTTCATTTTCTCCATTAATCAGTCTGACTTCTTCATGGCCAACTCGCAGTGGAGAGGGTTTTAGTGTTGGTAAACAAAGTAATGAATGAAACAAATAAAAGAAACCCTGGGCTGTTGAGCTGGGTTATTTCAATATCCCCTTGGATAAGCCTCCTGATTCATTAACAAAGCCTTTGTTGAATGACTAGACCTTTTAAATTCAGTGCAGGGGCTCATCTCTGTTCATTTGGAAGGAATCGTGTTTGATTTAGTTATTTCACATGGTAATGTATGTCACTTGGTAATTTTCCTTGGCTTTCACAGATTACATATTACTTTGCATTTACATTTGCTTTGCTGGCACATATCAACATTCAGGAGTCTGTGGATTAAATATAAATCGAGTGTGCTGCTTGCCAGCCCGATTCCAGTGAATTAATGGCTAAATGTGAACCACGACACCCTGGGAAGGTTACAAAATACAGGTAAAACCGAGAAGCAGAAATTTTCACTGCATGGGGTTTTTCCACAGTTCTCCCCAGAGGTCACCAAGGTAAGCTGGGACATAGAGTCAAATTTCAGGTTAGCTGGGACACAGATGCAGTCAAATTTCCCGAAGCTCATAAGCAGATTTGGCCATGCCTGCCCTGCAATCCAGCAGCAGCACTTCAAGTCAGCTATAATACAATTCAAGCATGTAGTGGTACAACAGTGACATCGTGTAGCTTCGGCTCACACTGACTGCAAACCCACTGTGGGTGCCAGGAAAATATCTGGCTAAATAGCCCAGAGGGAAACCAGCGCCTTCTGCCTCCTCTCAGGAGACGAGTCAGTTTAAAACTGCCTCTGCCTGTAGGTTTGCTCTCCAGGGAGCCACTCCAAGAGCATTAGGCTTGTGCTTAGGTGTTTTTTAGCCTATAGGCAAGGATTCAGCTGGAATTAATTGGCCATGGTGCGCTGCAGCCAGGGAGGATCAAAGCTTGTTGATGGTAAAGTATTAATGCAGTGGTTGTACCTTCAGTTGTTCCCTGTTAGCGCAGCAGCAGTGTGGGTTTGTAAGGAACTAATCCCTTGCAGGAAATAAATGTGCTGCCTTCTTGCCAGCATTTGAAATGGTAGGGGATGGATGGATATTTGCTGGAGCAGGAAAACAGGTGCACTGTGTGATATTTAGGGTATTTTCCCTTGAGAAAATGAGTTCTGCTGAATATTGGTGAGCAGAGAAGAAAATATAAGAAAAAGGAATGGAACAAACTGCAAACAGGACTGCTGACATCCTTTACGTGGTTGTTTATGGCAGACCCAGCATTTGCCACAGCCCCAAGGACTTGTGCTGCAGAACAGTCTCACTGGGGGGTTCACTGAGCCCTTCTTGCCCATGGGCTCCTTTAATGTTAGCAAAGGACCGTGTTCACATCATGTTTGCTTCGTAGTGCCAGAGACTCTGTCTAACCTGCAGAGCAGTTGCATTCTAGGATGTACTACATGGTCTTAAAAGACCAGAGCTCTGTGGTTTGGGTTTCTTCTCAAAAAAAAAATTGCTCCTGGACTTATTCTGATGTGAGTTATCCCTCAGACTTGTGGGCAATGCCCCAGGACCCTGCAGGTTAGGGATAGCTGGCAGGGCAGTGAATCTCTTTGAGGTTGTCACTTTAACACTCCTCTTGGCACCCCCATCATCTGTACCCCGTTATTTGGGTTTCTGCTTCTCCTGTCACGTTGTTTGGGTGTTGTCTGAGCGATGCCAAAGCTGTAACACACGAGCAGCTGCTGCACAGCCCTTCCACACACGGATCTCTGTGCCAGATTGAGTTTAAAATATCAATCTATAGTTCAGTGATAGCCTTTCCAGGGGATATCCACAGCTTGCAGAACTCATTTAGGATGTTTTCTTCCAAAGCTGCCATGTTTATAAATCTGAGAGAAAAACATCTTCACACAATCATGTCAGACAACTCAGATCCTCTTCTTTCTGTATTAATCCCTTCAGTGTTTACTAGTTGGATATCATCTCTGCTTCGCAACTCGTTGTCTTCTTTCTTTCTATTTTTATTTTTATTTTTCCTAATTTAAAATGAGGCAGTGTTAGCCTTCCTAGCTGAAAGTTTTGATCCTTCGGTGTTTATGGCACATTGTTCTGAACCCTGCAAGTGATGAGCTCCAACCTCTGTAGAAATATCACCATAAGTTATTAAGATCTGCACTTTTTGTGTGTTTTGCCTGGAAGGACTTTATGAAACACACTCCACGCTAACATTAACACTTCTAAAGGTTATCTGAATGCACAGTGAGGAGTGACTTCAGCTTCACCCTTTGCTTCAGTGAAATTCTGTGGTTTTTTGCAAAAAATATCTGCTTTTCTGACACGCTTTTTGCCTCAATTGCAGAACTGCTTCAGTTCATCCATTTCACTCACATGGACTTCTTGTCATCTGGATTGTTGTGGAGGAAAATGAGCTGATCAACAGCATGTCTTCCTACAATGTGGTCATGTCCCCTTTGCCTGGCAGAAAGGTAACTTTTTAAAATAGTTCAGTAATTTAGCCTGCTTTTCCCACAATCAGGATGGGATAAAAAGGAAAAGAGAGGCTCAGAGCTGGTCCATGCCCATGAGAATCAACTAAAAGAGTACAGCCACCATGTAAAGCTTTAGATTCAGTCCACCACTGAGCAAGAAATTCATCACACAAATGTTTTGTAGGTCAACAAAGGACTCTTGCCACACTTTGAGACTTCAGGTATGTGTGGTACCAAACAAACTAAACAAGAAAGTTATCTTCAGCTTGATATTTCCATCTCACTTCCCAGACTACTTACAATTAACAGCTTTTTTCCTGCTTTTTTTTGTTGAAGTGATTCTCAAGCAAGGTCAGACCAGAGGAACATGGATATAAACGGGCTCTTCAATTGCAAACAACTTTGTAGCTTTTGCATAAAAGACCTTGGAACGTTTGAACGTATTATTTGCAAGAATAAGACAAATGGCTGTGCACTTAAGGTGTCACTCAGAGAGCCACCACTCGCAGAAGAAGCGAGTTGGAGCATGAACTGCCCGAGTGAGTGAACCAGCCACGCTCCCCTTTGCCCCGAGGGAAAACTGCCCACACTGACCCCGGGGCACCGTGGAGACAGAAGCATTAATTTGGGCAATTACCGCTCCCTGCCTGATGAGCCATAAGCTCCAGAGATATTATAAAAGAGCTTCACAGGAAATGTTCCCCTTTCCTGCTGACCAGGTTGGCTCCTGCCATCCTCTTGCATTTGCTGTTGGCAGATCAGGGCTGGATTCGGGGCTTTGAGAGCTGAATTGGCTCCATCAGGAGAATGACACACGGACAGTGCAGAGGGTTCCTGTCTCTGGAAACCTGCAGTAAGGTCAGTCCTTCTCCAGAGGCCTGGGATATCTGAGGAGGGAAGGGGGGCAGAGAGCAGGATGTGTCTGTCCTACAGAGAAGACGGTCAGTGGTGAGTCACGTCACCTTCTGACTCCTTGCGAACGCACAGGCATTCCAGGAAAATCCATGAAGGGCTGTTTTTTAAGTAATCAATTTGCTAGAAAGCAGTTTTTTGAAAGGTATCGAGGATAAATGCAAATGCTGGTGCTATGTGTTGAACTAGAACACAGAGTCCACTCGGTTTTACTTTCTTTTTCTTTTTTCTTTCTCTTTTTTTTTTTTATTACTAACTTAGCTTGGATTCTTGTCTTGCTTTTTTTTTTTTTTTTTTTTAGGCTAGAGGCTAGACTGTATTTCATTCTCACGTCTCTTATTTTCAGGTTACTGAAATAAAAAAAATGTTCAAGTCTCAAAAACATAGTCATGCAAATTTACAGAATATAGACACTTTCAAAAGTTTTCTAGGAACAACTACTCACTGTTTGCCACCCTGTGCACTTATTTGTGGTTCAAAGATGTCAAATTTCTGCTTTTTCTGAGCTGTTAAAAAATTGTCCTTGACTTGAAACTTGGATTAGGCATTTTCAATATATTCAGAAATAAGGAGGGAAAAAAAAGTGAAAAAACACAGAGTTACACAGGGCCAACATCATAACCAAATAGGTCATTCTTTTAGATTTTTTTACAGTTACCCTTCTGCTTATTTTTCACAGCATCACATCAATCCCCGAGGCTTCTGCCAAGAATCTCGAGTCTTATTTAAGTTTAATATATGTTATCATTTAAGGTTAGCTTAGAGTGCATCTTACATAATTATAAGCCAAATACTTTTATTTTGCTTTTTTTTTTTTTATCATTATTTAGAGATTCTCCAGGCCATGTAGCCTGTCCTTGTGAAAATGTACCAGCCACCAAAGCAATGACTAAAATGACTGTACTTTGCATAACGCCAGCAGTCAAAAACCTTAAAAGCTCAATAATACAAACCATTAATGGCTGGCCTTTTTCCTGCATCCCAGCTCCTTTAGCAGATGTAATATTGTTAGCTTCTTCTGTTCACAGTATATTAGAGATGCAAGAAGTGGGGGCAAGAGACAGATTTACCAAACATGAAAACGGCCCGTAAAAGAATATTCACCACAGCAGTTAGGGATGGCTGGAACTTGGGGTGGGCAAAGAGTTTTATAAACAGAGCCATGATTTTGTTTTCTAGTTTTCTAGAAGTTAATTCAGGCAAAGGGCTGTATTGCTAAGTGCTGGTGCTGTTCCCCACCCTGTGGGTGGAACCACGTCGGTGGCAGGGCATGTGACGCCTCGCGACTCGTGGCCGAGGGAGCTTTCCTGGTATTCCAAGTGGTGGGAATCCTGAAGGATTGTTCACTGGAACAGCTGAGTCCCAAGTGGTTCAGCATGGCAAGGCCTTGTCTCCACCACGGTTCCAGCTGGCTGGGGACCATCAAACGAGTCTTGTGGCCGCGTCACCCTGGGCGATGCTGGGCCGCGGTTTTGTGCCCCTGGTTTGGCAGACACGGCTGATCCTGCCAGGCTCCGTTTTGTTGATGCTTTGGGTTTGCTAACCGAGCTCCACTCGGTTAGGCTTGGATTCCTAAAAGTGGCATTTGGTCTGCAAAACTCTTAATGAGTGGGGGGATGGAGATGACAACCTCCCTGAACACCCCTGCTTCAGTTAAGGAGCTGCATCTGCTTTGCAAGTTTCCTTAATTAAATCTCACCAAATTGCTGAAATGTCTTCATGGGATATCCTTTACCATAAAGCAAAAACTGAGGTGATGCCAGTAAGTTAGTCTTGAATCGGGAACAGAACCCAATCTTTTCTATTTCTTAGTCCTGCATCATATTTATTAAATCGCTTCCTGAAATGAAACAGAAATTGAGTGCTGGATTCTCATCTGACAGGAAAACCAACCAGTCTCAGGAGCTATTAGGGAGCCTGAAGTCAGAGAGACTTGCAGTATCAGAGTAGATGGTTCTGATTCCTTTCTTAAAATCCTTTGTTGCAGTTTATATGGATTGACTGCCTAAACTCAGTGCTACTTAAACCAAAAATGGGCAGTTGTAACCCTGAGGTTTCTTCTTTTGCCTCCTTTCATTTTGCAAACAAATTGAAGGAGCGGTGTAACTGTATAATGGCGTGATAAATCACTCAATTTACAGTTGGCAGAATAAAATTAGCATTGCCATTACTTCATAATAGGGCATGGCCATGACTATGGAATTGATTTCAGAGCAAGGCTGATCCATTACAATTTTGTTAATATTGAATTTTAAATAGGATGATGAATTGCTAATCAATGCAGTTAAAGAAGCAACTTAGGGGAAAAAACTACTGTTTACTTTCTAAATTGTGTGTCATTTACTGTGTCATTTTGTTGGGTTCCATGTCGGGAACTTCATATAAATAATGCTACAATTACACCATGGACATTTGTGCAATTCAAGAGGAGTCTTTGTCAGGCAGGGGGAGAAGTTTTTAACTCATTTATATTAATTATAAACTTCCACCATTGTTGGTGCACTAAGGGCTTGCTCTGGAAAGATGGACCAATGTTGTTGTGCTGTTTCACAACCCAAATGAACTATTCTAATAAGAAGTGGAAGGAAATTTTGTTCAGTTCCTTCTTTGTGCAAAATACCATTTGTTTTTCTTGGTTGTGTATACTCCTTATTCTGACCTATAGATGGAGTTCAGATTTATGAGTTTATCTTAAACCTGAAGAAGGTTTTAGTCAGAGAAATTTGTCTTGCTTTCTTGCTTCCAACTTCTTTCTCTTCTGGTGGAGAGGCCTTGACACCTGAGATACCTCCACTGTGTCTCATCTCAGAGATGTGTTGAATTGACCAGATAAAGCTGATGGATGCACATTCTTTGCCAGGAAGTTTCTGTGAAGGTGGAAACGCAGAAAATATAAACTGGACTCAGCCTGCCCATGGACTGGGAACAGAGATTTCTTATCCCATGTGTAAGTCACTGGGAATCTTCATCCCAAACCTGCAGTACCTAGAAGAGAAATGGAAATTCAGTAGCACAATGACGGCTCATTCTGGTGACCAGCGTAGAATCATAGAATCGATAAGATCAATAGAATCACTAAGATCAGTAGGATCCATAAGGTCTTGGAAAAGACCTCCAAGATCATAAAGTCCAACCTTGGACTGAATATCACCCATGTCCACTAAACCACATGGCCCAGTGTCATGTATACTTATTTTTTGAACACTTCCAGGGATGGTGACTCCATCCCTTCCCTGGACAGTCTGTTCCAGTGCTTAATCACTGCATCAATGAAGAAATTTTCCCTGAAATCCAACTTGAGCCTCCCCTGGCACATCTCAAAGCCATTTCCCCTTGTCCTTTCCTTTGCTTGATACAAAAAAGAGAGCAGAAGGTACCTCTTGTTAGAGTGGGGAGTTTCAATTAAAACCTGAATATTTGGAAAATGCTGCTTTCCACCTTTCTTTACCTTAAGCTGTTGTTTTCACAACTCCTGTAATCAAAGACCAAGCACAAATGACAATGAAATGGCAACTTGCAAAATTCCCGGAGAATTGAAATTAAATCAGTCGCTGCATCAAACTGAACTCATTAAGACGTAACTTTAAAAAGTACATTTAATCTTTCTCTTCACCTACAAGATCCTCTTTAATATGGACAGGATAATAATTATTAATCATGTCTCCAATGAATTCCCACAAAGGAAAAGTGCTCCAAAGTGAACAGAATATGTTCAGTCTCTTGGAAGGAATATTGAATAGGACTAAACAAGCTTTTTGCTCACCCTGTGCACTTTCATTAATATTAGTGGGAGTCCCAAAGATGTTCTCTGACAACTATTGGAGTGCTCTCTTGGGAAATACCAGCACTCCTCAGAGGAGTGATGTGAAAATCCTTTTCCTTGGGCAGTTTTCCTTAACCACTGGGTTATTCCACAAGCATTCATCTGAAATCACTTGAAGCATTCAACACACATGAAAACAGATGTGCCACCAGCCTTTGTCAAGTGTTCTTGGACTGCATCCAGCAAACAGGCTTCCAAAACAAGGTACTGCTCAGCCTGAATAGGGAAGACAACACTTGGCCTCAGCATCATGGAAATATATTTGTCATCCCGATCTGCAATGACATGGGAAAACTCTCCTGCTGCAAAGAACAGCCATTTCACTGTGGAGAGCCCTGGCATTTGAACAATTGGGTGCCTTTTCAACCATTTTGTGCACAGGTTTCACAGTCATTTTTCCCTGAAATGTGTCCTTTATTTCTGAAGCGCTCAGATACACAAACCTAAAGCAGTATTTCCCATCACTGAAATACTTTAAAAAACTTAAAATCATTGTTTTTTCTGTCCTGAAAATTGCTGCCTTTTGCATCATATTTTCTACCACCACAGCCCCTCAACTTGTAGATTTTAGTGATCTGCTTAGTGCACCAAATTAGTTTTACAGATCTTTAAAATGGCCAGGTATCAGTTTCCACAGGCTGTCTTTCAGTTCCTGCCACTGCTTGTTTGAATAACTAACATTAGGATCACTCAGAATTACAGTCAGTGAATTTTAAATGTGTATAAATCTAAACACAGAAAGTCTATTTATAAAATACTCTTAGGAGCAGTGTAGTAGACTGCAGGAAAAGAAAGCTCCCATCCTGCTTCTTGATGCTCAGAGAGCTGAAATCTGGGATCAGGCATTGAGGGGATCCCACAGAACTCGCTACCAGGGAAATTCTCATTTGCTTTTGTAAATGTGTTTTTATAAATTAAATTTTTTCTAATCTTTAAGGTACTGAAAATGTCCTCATTCCCAGGTTTATCTCAGCAAAGAATAAATGTCTGAGTGGCCCTTTGCATGACAAGCTCCAATCAGACAGTGGGGTGATATTGTCCCAGAACTGGTGGATGATTCTCCAGTAAGGATTTGCCAACCCTTGCTGAGTTACTTTGCTCCTCAGTCTTAAAATGTGACTTATTTTATCTTCTTAGGGTAAAATCAGGCAAAGCTCCTAGTAATGTTTATGAAGGTCAGAGCTTTGAATATTTTTTCTCATGGGAATGTAGATAATATTCTGGTTTGGGATAAAAAAATCACAAGTATCTGAGAATCGCACAAGTTTTTGGAGTTGGGCTTAACTAGGAGGGAATTAATTTTATCCTGTGACATTTTCTTTCTGCTGGAAACATATCTTTTAAGTGTGAGGATTTTTTTCTGCAGCTAAACCTGGACAGACACGTAGACAGGCAGATACATTGCCATATATTCCCATTTTCCAGGTGTCTACCAAAGATCCATCCAGTCCCTTTAATGAGATAACCTGAGAACAGTAGATCAACTGGCCTTTAAACCTCCAAAGATGACCAGGGAACATTTTTAAAGGGATAAGTTATTTCTTTGCTGTCAGGAAGGGGTGGACCAATGCTTGAGAAGCAGTGCATCAAATAACTCATTCTTGGCATATAGAATGTCAGGATTAATAGACACAACATTTTCTGTGACTGGAAACTGTAAACAGAGAAATAAATACTTCTTGTGTAGTTGGAATTTATTCATTTGTCATTGTTTCTGCTTTTCCTCCATGACCTGTAGAAGTACAAAATCTCTGTGTAACCAATTAAATCAGGACTGTGCTAACAAATCTATCCCTTTGGGTTACTCTCCAGGAGAGGTTTCTTCTTTATTAAACACACACTAAATTACTGCAGGAAAGTCAAGCATATATTTCACAGCAAGATGAAAGCAGGCAAATATCAGGAGAGATATTTCTTTAAGATTTTAGTTAGAGCTTTAGAAATTCTGCTCTCCCAGGATGTCCAAGTCATGCTTGGTGCTACGGGTGTCACATTCTGTGTGTCTCACCACAGCAAATCCTGACTTTCAGCATCACGGGGATTAGACTATTAAAGGAGTTCTTCAGCAGCAGATTCAGGAATTATACAGCCTGGGACTTTGGGCCAGTCTAATTCTGCAAAGACTTCCCAATGAAATTCTTCGACCCACCTTTGTCCTCCAGGGTGAGAGATGAGCGGGTTTTGCATTGTTTCCTCTGTGCTCTCTGCTCAGGTTTTAATGAGCGCTTGGTTACAAGAGCAAGGACAAGGGGGGAATGGCTTCAAACTGAACGTGAGGCCCTGGCACAGCTTGCCCAGAAAAGTTGTGGCTGCCCCATCCCTGGAATTGTCCAAGGCCGGGTTGGACTGGGGTTGGAAGTTATTTTCGGGATGTTTCCTTACCAAGTACAGATATAGAAAATGGCCTGTTCGCTTTTGTTAAATATTTCATCTGGAAAACATGAGGCTTATTGATAGGGACACTTTTTATTCCAGTTTGAGGAAATAATTCTTTCATTTGCTAAGTATTTTTTATGCTAGTAAAGATGCCCAGTTACTGAACTACAGTGAATTATACCCGGGATTTTATAAACTTCGTTGCCTTTGTAGCCTTTGTCAAATGAGAAACTCGGTATGTGTTGTGCCATTCAATATTTTTTCCATTGATTGCAGTGGTATTTCAGATGAGTCTCCAGGGAAAGAGAGTAACATCCTTTTGTGCAGAAAGCCATCAAAACCAGGCAGCTTATGATCTTTATCAGCAAAATCATTTGCATTTCTTTTGCTACGGTATCAGAGGGAGGAAAGAGGGACAGAGAATGGAAAAAAAAAAAAAAAAAAACAAAAAAAAGAGTAGGGCTGTTTGGCAGAGGTTCTAAAGCAAAGCCTGAAGTGTATTTATGGTTATAATTTTGCCCAGATCACTTGGTGCTCTAGCACCGTGCTGCTGATCACAACATAAATCACACTTTAATTTTAACCTTTGCAATCCATCAATAGTTTCAATATCAAATATAATTCAGCACTGACACTATTGGTTTACAGGTAAGTGGAATAAGAATGGGGGAGACTTAGTAATGGATTAGTTGGCCTGTCAACAGAGGCAGAAAGATTCATGTTGTCTTCTCTATGTTTCTATCACATGCACGAAGCTATAAATAATGGCAACAGCTAATCAGACACAAGAAAGATATATGCTGTCATCGAAAATCAGTTATTTCTCCCATCTAAGCTTTAAAAATTTAGCCACTGAAAAGGAATCCATTTAATAAAAGAGCATTTTGCCGCTTGTTTTGCCAGCCATATATATTTAACAGGTTTTCCTTTCAAAGATTTAGAAGAATTATTTTCTTTGGTCATGGTATAGTAGTTCTGCTTCTGAAGAAGTGCTTATGCAACTCCAGGGAATTAGCAATGTTTTTGGGAAAAGAGCATCTTATTTGGCCAAACATTTGCTTTTTCTTTTCTTTGAACGTGGTAAAACTGGAATTTGGCTTATTTTTCTTCTAAATGTAAAAAACACTAAACTTGTCTGCAGTGAGTTTTCTTCATCGAAATTTTTCACGCAGGTACTGGAATTTTGAAATATGTCTAACCTTTAAGTTTCCAACAGCTCCCTGGATGTCTTCCTCCACTCTTACCTCAGGAATTCAATGGGATGAACAGGAGGCTAAATCTGCTTTGTGGTGGTGTTGGTGAAAGGTGGGCCTGCAGAGGCTGATGAATCTCTGCCTTCACAGGTATTAAAAATGTAGCTGGATGTGACCACAGGTGACCTGATTTAAGCTGGAGGTGAGCCCTGCTCTAGGGGAGAGAGTGGATCAGAGGGCCTGCAGAGGTCTCTCTCCATCTAAACTGTTCTCTGTGGTGACCTGTGGTTCCTGGTAAGAAATTTCATATTATCTCTTATTTTTTCCTCTCCATATATCCTAAACCTGTGTGTTTTTTTAATTACCTCCAACAGAGGCACAAATGCCCTTGAAGGCTCTACTTGGGATGAGAAGTCCTAAATACTCAGAGTTTAATTCTTCCTTGTCCTTATTCAGTCTGTTGAATGAACTATTCCCATCATATTAAATTTTTATATAGAACTACTAATTCAGTGTTGATAATAATAATAATAATAATAATCTCTCTTGTGCTAAACCTCACGCTCAGAATATTGACACAGACATTGTATTAAGTTTATGGCTCGTGGTGTAATGTCAGTATGAATGAAAAACACCTGGAGAAATGGCTCTGCGTTGGTGCATCTGTGAGTGAGCCTTCTTCCCTCTCCTTCCTCTTCCCAGGGGTTACAGGGATCCCTGGGAAATGCTAAAACTCTGCAGTGACACAGTGACACACAACCTTCAAAACAGTTCAAGATCTTTAAGGGAAATGTCTGGAAATCTGCCAGTGCGGGGATTGTCTGCCCTGATGAGATTACAGAGTGTGAGGGCTGTGAAAGGCACTGAGAGTCTGAATTTTCCTAACCCAAGTTATACAAATACACCAAATATTTCTGTTTACTCTCTAGGAATGTCCTGATCTCTATGAGAAGTTTGCATTTGCTGTTGTTTTTCTTTTTTTTTTTGAGGGAGCAATTGATATTTTCATGGGGGTTTGGGTTTGTTTTTTTCTTGCTACATTTCAACGTGTGTTTAATTGGTGGGCTGGGACTGCTCTAAAAAATGTCCACGATACCTTTTAGGAAAATCAGTCTCCTTAAAAAATGCTCAGGTGTGTTATATATGGGTTGAAGAAAGTGAAAGGAATCCTTGAAAGACCTCTTGCTCTTGTAGGAGGACACTACATGCAATTTATCATATATGAGATCTTGTCATTTAATCCAAATGCTGCTCCTTCCTTCCTTTCCTTCTTTTCTTTCCTTCCTGCCTTCCTCCCTCCCTCCCTCTGTCCCTTTATAAAATCCTAGACAAATTAAAGTAAAATTAATCCAGATCTAAACCACCATAAATGTTGAAAAAAAAATAAATCACGTTAAATTGAAAATCAGAGTCTCCCGTAGACGGATTTTATATAAGATTTTGGGGGCTGAGCTCAGAGTAACAGAAATACATGGTATCAACATGGTTTTTGCATTTTCCAGTGGTTTGTGTCACATCATGGAATTAGCCTGGATGTTTCCCATTTTTTCCTCCTGAGGAACTTTGTCTGAGGAGTTCTGTGTGATATCTCTAACGTGAGGTGACATAGGCAAAGTGTGTGACAGTGCCATTGACTTTGATTATAACCAAGATAGTAAAGTGGAGCAAAAAGAAGTTTTCATTCAGATCATGATTTCAGATGAAAAGATCTTCTATCAAGATTACAGAATGTACCCCACAGATTCTGGTGGCACCTGTAGGGGAGGTGAAATCACAGGTACAGATCAGAGCCTTGGTGAAGACGAAATGGTGATAGGACAGAGCTTGGGCATGTAAGGGCTGCTGCCTCCTTGTCTTTACAGCAGAAAATGTCACTGAAATGAACTTTTAGAATGGACCTAAGCCCTGATTTTGAGCCTTTGGTGCTCTCTGGATAAATTACTGCTTATGAAAGGCTTTATTACCTTCTGGAAGCCTGACCACAAGCAGGAGTAGGTAAAAGAGAAGTGCTTTTCATCATTTCTTTGAGAACCACGGCACACTCACAGCACAGGCCAGTAATTGTCCATCACTTCTTCTCTGACACGTTATGGAAAAAAGAAAAGGCATTAGAGAGTCAGGTAAAGAGACTAATCTTTTTGAAACACTGCACTCAAGCTAACAGCTTGTGTTAGAGGAATGCCATACCTTATGCTCTGGAAGCAGTTTAATCCGTGACTTGTATGCAAGAGTTGGGAAATTTGAGTGCAGAATCTCCTACAATGCCTCGTGTAGGTGGTTTGAGCTGTAGGGAATCAAGGATAATCCCCTGGTTAGGTCTCACAGTGCTTAGTGTGATAGATCTTGGGTGGGACTTGCCAGTAAAACACAAATAAAATTACATTTCAGTACCAGAAATTCAGTGTTGAGCGCTCTCTTACCTAAAAAGAGATCAAAATTATCCCCAGGATTCATTTTGAATATTCATGGTTTGGCGGAGGTTCTGCAGAGCTGGGACAGCTTTCAATTGTATCATGAGGTGTTTTGTCCTTAAAAAAAATCTTCACAAAAGGTAGGAAGAAAGCTGATTGTTCTGGAATGGCTCCAGTGCCAGCCGCTTCATATTGTTCAGCAGCAAGATTACCAACTCCTACAGCTCTCTCCTTTTAAAAAGTCGCTGAATTCATCTCTGCTCCCAAAGACCAGACCATAAATACCAGTGCCTTAGATAAAGCCAATGCATCATTTCCCCTGACATGTCCTACAGCATCCACAGGTTTGGTTGGAAATGGTTTGGATGGCAATTTCAGGCTCTCAGCTCTGAAGCAGAGGGTGTAGATCTTGTCAAGGCATTGAAAGAGTAAGAAGTTGCTGAATGTACAAGAAAAGGATGGTTTATATGTTCTGTTATTTCTCCTCAACTTGCAATTGCAGGGTTTTTTTTAATTGCTTCTCTTTGTTCTTTGAACCACCATTGTTATCTGGAACCGGAGTGGTTTTTACTTCATCTTGAGATCAGTCCTCAAGAGCACAGAATTAATTTCTCCTTTCCCAGTCATGAGTCACAATTTACCAATTACTGATCCTGTGTGTGTCTCTCCACAAACCCTACCCTAAAAAAGTGTTGTTGCACCTTCAGTGACATCAGATTTTAACCTGTAATCGGGAAAATACTGAGAGCTGTCAATATTCTTCAGCCTGCTTTTGTTACTGACAGCTATTGAAAGAACACACTGTTAAATGCAAACGGGAAAGTCTTGCTGCCATGTTCCCTAGGAAGTTATCAGCAATCACTACCCAAGCTTGTAAAACATTAAATCACTTGTGAAAGGTGGGAGATTAATAAGAGGTGCTTTAATCTTCTCTTCACTTATTGCAGCGCAAACAACACGATGTGCAACAGTGAAGGAAGGGAGGAAACCAAACCTTTTCCCCCTTGAGCTAAATCCATCACTGCCTGAAAAGAAACTTCAGCAGAGTCACTGATAGTTCAGAAGGGCTCTGGCAGATTAAATCAGTCCCAGGGCACATGTGGAATCACGTAACTCCTGGAAACCAGCTTCCAAATCAGCGCCAACAGTTTGAATGAGTTCCGACTGCAATCACCCCAAAGTCAGTCCCTGCAGCAATCCAAGGTGGTCCAGAGCAGGACACACCATGTGCTGGGGCAGCTTAAGAGCTCACACACCAGTACTGGCACAATATTTCACCTCCTGCTCCGTTCGAAACGTATTTGAGTCAGGTCTGGAATCAACACACTCAAGGCTCTGTTTGGGCTATGAACGAACGGGGCTTTAACGTTTCCAGGTAGCCAATTTCTCATATTCTATTTATATTCTACATAAGGCTTCTGTTCAGCATCCATTGGGACAATCCAGTCAGTCATTCTTGTCTCTGGTATTGGGAATTTTTAACTGTCAGCAAAGCAGGAGCCTTTTCCAGGCCCTAAGAAGTAGTAAAACTTCTTTCTCTACTTCTCTCCATCTGCCATCTTCAGTTTTCTGTCTTCCCAGGTCTCTGCACAGCAGACAATCACTGCCATTAAGACAAAGCACTTTCTTTCCTGAGATGGGAGAGCTTGTACAGAGAAAAAAAAGGAGAAAGGGAAAAACAATGGGATATTTCTCTGCAAAGGGCACCTGTCTTTTACAGAGGATAGAGTGTTGCCAGATGAGCTTAGCAACATTATTAATCAATCTGTGGAGACATCTATCTTATTTTTTCCCTTTGTAGGAAAAATCTTTAGAAGAAAACAATCCAGGCCGAGGTAGAGATATAAAACTGCAGCATCAGTTGAGGGGGCTACTTTTCTCCTCGATAAGTCAGCCCTGCTCTCTCCAGTAGAAATTCTTTGGGGAAAAAATACACTTTCTGTTTAAGTTGGTACCAAAATACAGGCCTTGAGAGTCTGTGGGTTTATTTGTTGTTTAAAGGAAGTTGATTATTTCTTTGAGGGGCTCCACTCACCATTGTAATGATAATAATAATAATAATAATCCTATTTGATTGTTTGGTTGTGTCAGGACCCTCAGGTGAAAAGCATCCCCTTTACTGCAGGTGCCCACAAACGGCAGTGAAAGACTCAGGGAAGTTTCTGTGCTAATAATTTATTCTTTGCAGAGGTGTGTTTTTTTTTTACTCAGCTGTTGGGAATTGTAGAGAAGTGCGTATCAGTATATCAAAGCATTCTACCAACCCTGTAAAGCAGGGAGCTGACGCTTTATTGATGCTTATTTTAGGCTGACAGAAAAACCGAGTGATTCACCCAGATTCCCCTTCCCCCCCTCCCTGCACCTCCCTGTGGCTCCTCTGCGTGTCCTCAGAAGGCATCTGGCTGCAGAGTTCTGCAGAACGGATAGAAAACGCTTCCACCAGTGTGGGATTTTTGCCTTTCTTTGTGCTGCATTAATGAAAACTCCCACTGCTGCCAGGGGATTAGGATGGATGGATGCAGGACGTCGAGGCAAAGCCCACCCTTGACAGAGACAGATGCAGGGTTTGATGTCTTACAACCCCTTGCAAAGGTACTTGAAATACCCGAACAAACCCAGTGAAAACCCAGAGTGAAAACTAAAAACAATACTGAAGTTTCCTTCAGAAAAATACACCTCATTTTGGAACAAAACTAAGGAACTATTCCAGAGAGACAAAGACTTTTCCATAAAAGTCTCCGCCAGAATCTTATTTTCTGCGTCTCTAAAACAGAAAATATGTCATTGAAAGAAAGACATTGCCACTTAATTCGAAAGAATATAAGTAAATAAAATACTTATTGCCCAGGCAATAAGTAAAAAATCTCAGAGGTAGGTATATTGAAACTATTGAGTGAGGTTTTAAGAAACATTTGTCCACTGCAAAGACTGTTAATTTTTATTGGCACTGCTATTGAAATCTCCCAGGGATGTCAGCAAAAACCCCAAATTTTGTATTCTTTTTTTTATTTCCATTTATTATACATTTACCAATATCCTCATGAACTCTTTATTCCTTGTTTGTAAGTTTTTCTTGACTGTATCACACTGGAAAGTGAGAGTGACAGTTAATAATTGTATAGGAAGGGCCTTCTTGACATTATTATCATTGAGAGCATGAATACTAAAGGGAGTATAATAATAAAGTAGAATAATAAAGTGAATATCTTTCTTCTCCTTGTCCTTATCAGTATTAGCAGCTCTTTCACAGTGGCTCCTTAAATTCTGTTTTGCATATAATCCATAGATGGGCAGTGAGCCTTATTTTCAAACTGTGTAAGGGAGAAGATAGGATCAGACACTTACAAATTTCCATATAAACCCATTTTTTACATGTTAAATTTTCCTCTCCCTTCCTCAGCTGCTGGAGAATGAAAATGTTCTGGAAAATATCCGTGTTCCTTCTGGCCCTGCTGCCATCAGAAATCCTTGGCCAGTCCTGTTTGCCACTGCCCTTGGTCACCAGAGAGCAAAGACTTTCAGAAAAGAAAAAGCAAAATCAATAGGAATTTAATCTGATTTTCACTCAGATTCATTGCCTACCCAACCTTCCTTCCAATCAGTTAAATTAATGGTTGAGAACCCGAACTAAAGGAAAACCGAACAAGTTTGGTACTGGTAAAGCTCTGAGGCAAAGGGCAGAAAAAGGAAGGGTGCTTAGAAAAATATGGAGAGTTCAGAACATTGGATTAAATCCAGGGATTTGTGGCTGAAAGTGGATAAATGCACAGCATTTCTCTCAAGGAACAGGAAAAGAGAAAAGAGTAACAAGCAGAAACAAAATACAGGAGAGAAGGGAGGGAGGGCAGCAATGCAGAGCGGATGCTGAGAGACAGCAGGTCACAAATTAAATATAAGTGAAATGTGAGGCTATTAGGGGAAAATGCCACAGCTGTTTTGGAGTGCATTCCTCACGAGGGGAGAAAAGGGATAATGCACATTCCCATATCCTGCCTGTGATTATAACCAGACTATTGTGTGCACTGGGGGAGAACCACCAGGGATTAATGGGACGCTGGAGGTGGCCAAGCAAGAGGTGCCTGGCCATTCCCTGCTAACAGGGTCCTTGGAAAGTCACTGAGGGTTTTCCAGTGATCTATGATGCTCAGAAGGGAATTCAAAGGATGCAGGAAAGGATGCCAGGGAGAGTTTGGAGAGGGAAGATTCATTTATAACCCGGACAGGATTATGAGAACGGCCTTTTGTGTTGGTGTGTCGTGGCAATAATTGACTCTTAAATTTGAGGGCTAAGGAACAACTGCTCTCCTTGCTGAGCAAGAGTTATGTGCTCAAAAGAATCACCAGAAACTCAAGAAGCAGCTGAACATCAGTTCAAATAAGTGATATTTTCTTCACTGCCCCGAATTTTCCCTCTTCCTCCACAATTCTCACCGTTTCCCAGCACTGTTTTTGTATCCAGTGAAGAAGGTACGAAAGCAAGGTTGTGTCAGTCAGGAATCTAAACAAATGTTTCATTTTTTGGTGTGAATTCTCTCGTGCTTTGGAAGATTTCAAGTTAGGGAAGTGGAAGGTAATTGTAGGGCTTTTGACAAGTCCTTGGTGTGCCTCAGAGATGATTAAAGTCTGTCAGACAGGCCCACTCCAGAAAACCTGCACTGTTTGTGACACTTCAGATTATTTTCCAGTGTAATTAATATTTTCACCTCAAATACTTTGAAAACATTTCATAGTTATTTAACGGTTATTTAACAAAAAGAGTTAATTTATGAAGAGGTCAACAAGTAACATACAGTCCCTGTCTTTAAACTGACTGTTCTTTAAAGAGCTGAACACTTGCTCTTGTATTCTGTAACAAACATGCTCAAAGCTTTCTCGCTGTCCTTTGGCACTTGGAAAAAGGAATCTCAAATCCTCTAAAACATCCGAATTTAAAACCAAACTGATGTCCAGACTCTTCCTTCATTTTCTGCTTTAACTTTCCACGTTCTTTGAGATTGGCCTCTTTTCCCTTTGCCCCTTTTCTCTCATCAACATCATTCCACAAATTCAAAGCGTAAGAGTTGGAGGAAAAAAAAATTAAGGGAAAAATCTTGTAAAATGTGAGTGGTTCTAAATCTTCCAGTCATACTGTAAGTCACCTTCTAGGCAAGCTACAGTAATTTTTTAATTAAGACTTGTAATTTTGAAAGATATCCCACTGATAGGATCAGTTAGTCACTCCAGTCGGTTCAGATCTCTCAATATATTTCTGGTTTCAAGTTTATAATTATGCTGGAAAATGCAATAACATTCTGTTGCATGATAGATTATACTTTTATGTGTTGAAAATTCAATATTCTTGAATCTCACTCATTTTTTACAGTCCTCTGGAAAGGAAGAGGGTGATGAAGCCCACAAAGCCCTGCTTTCCTCAGCCTTCTTAATTCTGAGCGCTGGAGGCAAAATAGCTTCAAAATTACCTTGTAGATACTTTCTAAAATCCTCTCTCCCATTTGTTTTCCACTCAGATCATACTTTTATTGCTGTGAAATAAATAAATACATTCACATTATGCATATAACTCGACGATTTCCTTTGAAGTGTTTCTTACAGGCAAAAAGGCTTTGATAAGGGATGTCTAAATGTTTACAGATTTTCACTAGAGCTACTCTGTGATATTATCATGTTATTTTCTCGTACTGTTGGTTTTGTTTGGACTTTTTGTTTCATTTTTTTTTTCCTTTGGTTTGTTTAATAAATACTAATTCATAGAATCACAGACTGGTTTGGGTTGCAAGGGACCTTAAAAATCATCCAGTTCCACCCCCTGCCCTGGGCAGGGACACCTTCCACTAGCCCAGGTTGCTCAGAGCCCCATCCAATTCTTGGTGCTTTATTTGGGATGCAAGAAAAATAACATTTCTCAACAGAGTTAATTCATTTACTCTTCATTCCAAAGAGCAGTAAAATAACAAATGATTAACATAAAATAAAAAATTATTAACTAACAGATTTAGGTGCACAAATGGACAAAGAAGACGACTTTTTATGTCTTTGCTGCTCTTCTGAGCAGTCCTTAATTTCACTGTTCATCCATTGGAGGCTCAGTCCACCAGTCCTTTGAGTCATTAAATGTTCCAGCCGAGTTGGACGGGGCTTGGAGCAACCTGGTGCAGTGGAAGGTGTCCCTGCCCATGGCAGGGGGTTGGAATGAGATGAGCTTGAAGATCCCTTCCCACCCAAACCATTCTGTGACATTTCCAGCAGCTCCTCCTCCCCTGGCAGCCCTGCACGATCCATGTGTGCAACGAGGGCCTTACCCCCCAGAAAGGCACAGCAGAGCCGCTGTGGCTGCTGTGAGGACAAGATAAGGACGGCAAAAATCCAAGCAGGGGAGTTCAGATCAGGCTGCAAAATCTCCCGCAAACGCAGAATAGTTTTGCCTGAGCCCAACTCCAGATTGCTGCCACCGCCGTCTGGGCGGCTTAAAGCAGAGTTGATTATCTCCCCATGACACTGCAGTAGCTTTGCACCGGTATTTTTTTTTATCTTTTCCTCCAGGATTTCCATTGGTTTTGATAGGAATTAAATCAGCTTCTTGCTGTTTCCCATTTGTATCCTTACTCTTTAAAGATGTAACGTCAGGAGCAGGGGGTTGGTCCTGCTGGAGCTTTGCACCCCGGTGGCTTCATCCACATCCTTCCCTCAACATCTGCTTAATAGCTGAGCTCCTCTTAGACACTTCAATTTAAATAAAAATAAAGAATAGCCCCTAAGCTGTCCCTTTTGGAGGAAACTCCTCATTAATATTTGTTCATATTCAGGAGATGTTTGCTTCCTAGAGACAGTTGACATTTAAAATTCAATCAATTATAATCTCCCCTCGAATTTTGTGCTAACAGAATCAAGCACGAGCAGTGCACAATGGTTAAATTATAAAACAATTAGGAATAATAGCTCCTTTAGGTCATAATGTTGTTAAATAAAATTAAGCTTTGCATTAATTGTTTCAGATGTTTCAAACTGACAACTATTTCAAGTCAGACTTCAACAGGTTTTGAGGTTGGATTTTGCACGTTAGGAATAGGTTGTTTCCCGTATGAAGAACAGCTGGTTTCTAATCTCTGGGTATTTTATCCATGTGATTCACTTACTTGATTCTTTTTTGCACTTTTTAAGGAAAAATATTTCGTCTGATTATGTCAGGAAAGACCAAGAATAATGTGAAATACACAATAACAAAATAATGTGAAATGAAGAGAGAATTGCATAATTTTTTTTAAAACAAATTAACTAAAATTCAGTTACATTAGAAATTTAATTTTTAAATAAAAAACTCTCAATGTTTTATTGTTACATTTTGGAAAAGAGCATGAATTTGTGACTAGGCAGGAAACTATTAGAAATTATTGTTTATATCTGAACTAGGAGTCCTCTGTGACAGAAACTTTGAGTAAAGCTGGGATCTCTTTCCTCTTTTTCAATAGCCACTACACACAAACAGCCAGGGTGTTTTATTAAATGCTTCATCTTTAAAAATCAGTAGTTACACAGTGAAACCCTCTTGACTGTTTTCCCCAGCCATCTATTGGGAGCAAAGAAATAAGAGAGGAATATAAGAACATTAAATTGAGTGAGTCCTGTAGTTAAAGGTTTTGTAAACTTACTTTATGGGTTGTACAAGCTCCAGAGAGAGTGTTACAACCTGAGCCAAGGCAAGACAGTTTTTACTGGAAATCATACGTTTTTCTTATCACAAAAAAGTCTATTCCTTCTACAAAAGCGTTTATCCTTTTTTACAAAAATGCTCTGACTTTTCCCCCAAACGTGAATAAACTTTCTGACTTGTTGATTTTTTTTTCCCATTCTTTTTTTTTTTTTTCTTTTGAATTACAAATTAAATGCAACATTTCGTGTTTCCCCCTCTCCCTGGCAGATCTCAGTTTTACCAGTTTACCAGAAGAGTTAACTAACAGAGTTTTTTTCCTCCCTTTTTAGGACTTAACCTTTTGTTCTTCTTTTAGAGCTGATCTACTTGAGTTGGAGTGGAATCACCAAGCTCGCTCACTACTTGAACTCAGGACGTTTATGTCATGATTAAGGAGGATAAAAATTAACTAACTAACTAATAATAATAATAATGATGATGGCAATAGCCCCAAAATATCTCAGCAGCCCCTTACACTGTAGGGATGTTTAAGCAGCACTGAATATAATCCCAAAGAGGCTGCACAGTCCTCCTGGAGCTCTTGGAATGTGTCTTAATGATACTGGGCGAATGTCTGTGTCTTGCAAATGTTTTACAGCAAATTGCATTCTAATTTTAACAGAATTTCCCTCCCCTCTCCCAGTCTGGATGATGTGGCTGTCTGCAGACCCCTCACAGTCAGCTCTGACTTGTGGTGGCACCTTCTAACGCGGCCCCGTCGCTGACAGAGCCATCACACCATAAGGAGCTTCAAGTGTCATCAGGTTAAAATCTTGTGCACCCCCATCCACGGGAGATGTTAAAGGCCTCTTGAACCTTGGAATTATCTCACGTCTCTGTGTGTCCAGAATTTCTGTGGTCACTGGGGAACCTCTCAGAGGGCAGTTTTAACAAGTGCCTGCGTGTTTTATCGCTGATATCGCTGTGACAGCCTCGGCAGAGCTGTAACCATTTGTTGTCTCCTCGGGTTCTGCCACAGCAGGTGGCACCTGTAGGAAAGCTCTTCAAAAGGCAAATTGCTTATTGAAGGCAAGGGGTGGGGGAGAGAAGAAAGTTTGCATAATTACACCTCTACACCGAGCGAGAACAACCAACTAACCTTGGTGATAAGCAGGATTTGGGTATAAGCCAAATCGTAGCCCCCAAAAGAACCTTTAGCTTGCTGATGGGTCCTGTCTTCTGTCAGTAGAGGGGAGGTAAGTCTAACCCTCATTTTTTAATGTTCATTTGCAGGCCTGCCCAGGGCTGGGAGCCACAGAGGATGTTCAACGCCTCCAGTTCCTGAGCAGTAACTGCAAAAGCAGTTCCTGACTGCAGAGCCTCACTTGTCCCTCCCCACTAGTGTGTCCTTAAGGGTAACACTGGGGTTGAGTTGGAGATATTGAAGAGTTCTTTTACAAGGGAAAAATGTATCAAAAAAATGTCAGATGGCCATGGGGTCCCCATTCTCCAGCTTTTCCTCTTGCCTCTTCAAACAGCCTGACTAGCTGATGTTTCTCAGATCTGAGGTTCCTGTTAATAAATACAAATTTACATATTGCTCTGAATAAATCTTGAGCATTTCCTCCTGGACACTCAGTCAGAGACTCTCACCCTTTTTAGGATAAGGGGAAGATTGTCTTCCCTGTAATAAATCATATGCAGGCTCCAGGCAGGCACTAAAATATGTGTAAGGCATTGGTCATGTCTTGTCCAATTTGTGTTAAAATTTAGAGACAAAAGCTACATGGGCAGAGCATGGTTTGGGCCAGGCTTTAGATGGACTTTTTAAAGCTTTGCTGGGAGCAGGATTTAACAGAGCGCAGATTTCACATAAAGTATTGATCTCGCATCTCCCTAACTTGGAGTTTTACTATCTTTAATCAACCTAAACCCCATGTAGTTATTTTTCTTCTCTGATTTGACAAGCAGGCTCACATTAAGGTAGAAGGGTTATTAATACTGCGAGATGAGCTCAATGTATTGCAAGGCATTAGAGAGAAAGATGGCCAGAAAAATAAAAAGGTGATATTATGGGAACTGCAGGCACAGTTTATTGTGATGACTGCTGAAAAGAAAACCCAGGGAGCAGCTGAAACTGTTCACAGTGTATATTATCAAGAAGCAAATCTCGTGGACTTTGAGTTCAGCTGTTGCCACTTGCACCAAAGAGGTGATGAAGTGAAATATGAAGAGCCACAGAGCCATCAGCCTCCTGTCCAAAGCACATAAAGCCTGGCTTTCACCAGAGTAAATGGCACAATATATTAATGGTGTTTAGCCAACCAAAAGAACCAGTGGATTTTCACTCAGGTTCTCCAGTCACTTTTATGTGAGCAGTGAAATAGTGTTTTCAGAAGTTTGAAAGAGATGTATCTTGGCAATCCCTGGGAATGGCTTCTCTACTGAGCTCTGCTGTGATTTATATGAATTAGTATCAGTCTGGCTTGGCTGGGAAATTAAATACTTCGAGTCCCAAGATGTTCAGGTAACTTTTATTCTTAATTTTCTTTTGATAGGTGTAGTGAGTACATTTAAAAGTGGAACAGTCGTTCAAATTTTTCACAGAAAGTACAACTATAGATTTTTCTCTCCTTTAGTCCTTAGTGTTTTTTTTTTCCCCCTCTTTTCATGTAATAAAAGCTGACTACTTCCTTTCTCCATCAAACATGCTATATATCTGCCTTTCAGAGGAATTTCAGAGGAACTGTGCCGTTCCTGTTTAGGAAAATGTGTAGAAAATGGCCATCTGCAGTCCTGCTTTTCCACTTGTGAGTATTCCAAGATTCTTGTAAAAGGGAAAAAAAATTAACAGATACTTATTTAATAACAGGTTGTAGTAAGATTTTTCATGCCTGGATGTCTGTGGATTTCAGGTTTTTAGTTGTGGGAGTTTTTTAGTTTGGTGTTTTTTTTTTTTTTTTTGGGTTAGAACTGTGATTGGTTTGGTGGTTGTGTTTTTTTTTGTGGAGGGGGGAAATTCAGTGAACAAACTGTAACTGTTGAAACCTAATAAATTCTCTGTGAGGATAAAATGCTGCATTTTTTTTTAATAGTCTGATCATGTCCAAATCCACCACTACATATTTCTCAGAGCAGGGAAAAATAACTAACACTGTATCTCTGTACCATATTGCAGAGACCTAGTGCTGTGCTGTGGGATTCTGTTCAACAGCAGGATTTGATTTAGAAGCTGGAAGTGCTTTAAAAGTGAGAAAGCAGAATTTCGTGTTGGTGGGAGATATATCAGGGTGTTTTACCATTAGCTTATCTCTGACTCTCATTGGCATATCCATAACTTTTGGGACTGTATGAGAAAGAAGCAGTAAAACTGCATGGTTTTGGCACTGAGACAACCTGAGACAAAACAATTAGAAAGGAGCTTGCTTCAAATATTTCGGGGAACTCTTGTTTTAGTGCAAATGTTGTAAAGCAAATATTAGTGTCCCATCACTGCAAGTGATGGACTCTGACATTAAGATATTCCAGTTTCTTTAATCCAGGAGTGGGTAGAAACCCCTTCCTAAGTCCTTGGGGGAATGATCCTCACTCTTGGAAGAGCAGCCATCAAGCTCAGGCTTTATCTTTCATTTACACTTTAAATAGTGGAGGCAGTTCAAAGGTTTTCTGTGTAGGTTCTCCTGTGGCATTTTCAAAGCCAGATATAATTGTAAACAGTTTGGGGGTTGTTATTTTCTGAATCAAACTCTGTGCATGAGTCAGAAAAGATGGGGAAGAACAACCTTAAGCTAAATTTAACCAAAAGCTAGACTTTAATTGTTGCTAATTTGGATGATAAAGCTCAAAGGAAGTGCAAGAAGTCAGTGAGTTTGTTCTCTTGGTTCAAGGCAGGATCTGCTTTCCTGACATATTTCTGGGGAATTTTTATGGAATCTCAGTCCCTAAATCCTTCCGTTGGGATCTCTGTGCATGTTACAGAGGAGAGCCTGACTCCTCAAGCACCTCTCTCACATAAAGACAGCTCTTTTGTGAGCAAAGGGCTGTCATGATTAGCACAGCAGTAACCTCACAGCTTCACAAACATCTTCTTAATCCAGAGCTCATCTTTTGGAGTTGTACCAGAGACACTCACAAATGTGGGATGCATTACAATATTCCTAATTCAAACCTCAAGCTGTACTTTTTGCCAGTCAGCATTATACCCTTGAGCAAAGCAGGAAAACTGATTTGACCAGACCTGAGTCTGGTGACTTTGCATCTGAAGGTAGAAAGTATTTCTACCTTTCAACTACTTGCCAAAGGTAAAGACTATCCCCAGTAAAATGATTTAAAAAACCCTGGGACAAACCTGAGAAATTTCCCACTTGTTGGAAAATTATTTTTGTGCAGAAAGTATTATTTTTATTTTAAAAAGTCCCTTCCTTTGTTACCTCTATCACCCTGCACCAAACACAAACATGATGATTTAAATTAGGGAAGACTTTAACAGTCCCCTAGTGAAGACTGATAGAAAGGATTAGAAGAAAAAGTCTTGAGTGGGGGCAGAGCAGTTTGCACAGAGCTAAGATAGCTGAAGTCAGGGTGAATTTGTGGCTCAAGTTCCACGAGATGTAGTTTTGTGTTATTCACCAACCAGTCACAGGATCCCAGAACGGTTTGGGTTGGAAGAGACCTTGAAGATCACCTTTTTCTACCTCCCCTGCAGTGGGCAGGGAAAGCTTCCACGAGACCAAGTTCTTCAAAGCTTGACCGTGGTCATTAGTACGGGAATATTTGCACTCGTTTGTGCAGTCCTGCAAGATTTTTGCGATATATAACTGAAAAATGACTGATGGAGGTATTTTTTGTCAATCTGAAATACAGCGGGAGCTTTTCATGCGGCAGAAGCAACCAGCATCCTCCAGGGCCATGGGTGCATCAGGAGATGGGAGGTTATCTAATGGATCATGACTGATACTTTCTCCAAGGGATTGGTGTCCTTGGAAGGTTTCATGGCAGAAATTGTGCTTTTTGTGGGATACAGCGAGATCACAGCGCTGGGCAACATAAATAACTCTGTGTGTCAGGCTCACATCTCACCCCCCCATAATCCAGGGCTGTTTGGACATCGAGGAAGAATACAATTTATAACAATCCATCAGCCCTGTTTCTGCAAACCATTGTGGATTAGGCTCACACTTTCTGTTTGCTCAATTTGCCTGGCTGCAGGCTGGGCTGAGGAGCCTCTTACAACCCCCCTGTAACAGTGTCTGCTAAATGGCATAATTTGTTACATGGCAGAGAGGGGAAAGGGAGGTTTGTGGTGGAGAGTTCTATCAATAAGTGCTTCAGTTTCAATCACAGGTGCATTGCTTTTTTATTTCTTCACATAAAGTGATAATGAAGAATGATGACCTCATGTCTAGACCTAAGGTTTTAACTTTGTTGCAGCTCTGGGGGCTTTAATGTTTTTCAGAAAGCAATCAATCAAGTGCCAAAACCTCTCTGGCTAATTACCTCTGAGACTTTCTCAACTCTCCATTCTTTCCTCCTAGAAATGTAGTATTTATAAATTGCTTTGCTGAATCACAAACTGGGTTATGGCCTGTTCTCTTCTCCACCTTGTTTTACTTCTGCTCTGTACTTAATGGAAGGGCTGATGTTGGGAATGGCAGCTTTGGACAGTGTTTCTTTCTCATCGTTTCCTCCTGAACACTACTGGAAAAACCCATATTTATCTCATGACATAAGAATATCTATTGTGAGTGTCTTGGGGAGGGAACCTGAGAAATGTAACTGGTGAAAAACCAGTCACCCAAAGACTTAGTCGTGGCCCAGATCTGGTGAGATGAATTTCAACAGTGGTTTCTTTGACTAAATTTGAGATTTCTTTAAATCCTCAATTAACCCAGAGGTGTTTCAAACAGAGAAATATGTAATCAAGATTTAAAAAATAAGAGAAAGAAAAGAAAAAAGCTGGAAAGGACTTCTGGAACTCTAGCAGTTCAACTTTCTGCTTCAACTAGGGCAAACCTCAGAGCTACATCAGGGAGATCAAGGATTTCTTTGGGCAACCATTCCAAGCTCAGTCCTGTCACAGTGAAGAGCTTTTTCCTTCAGTCTTTATCTACTCTATCTACCCAATTTGCAATTGGGAACCATGGACCACCAGTGCAAAGATCTCAGCATGAGCCCAGGTGAGCTAAAAGTGAGCTACACAAGATGCTGGTTTACATCTCTATGTTTTGGTCCAGATTCTTGAATATATTGATTTTTTTTTTTCCTAGTGCTTTCAAGAACTTTTTCATCAGAGAGAATATTTGAAAATGTTCCAACACCCAGTGGCAGGAATTAGGTGATCTTTAAGGTGTCTTCCAACTCAAACCATTCTGTGATTCTATATAATGTTTCTAGTTTGACCAAAATGAAAATGTATAATAATAAAATAAAGATCTAAATATATGGGGCTGAGCTTCACTCAGTTGATTTTGGGAGTTAGTAGCTTTTCTGTAAACATTAGTGGAACAGATTAAATGACAAACCTAACATTTCACCTTGAAGTGGTGCTCACACCTAGGAAGTCTGACCAGAAGCACCAGTTGTGAGAAACTATCAGATAAGAATATGATTGTGGTCCAAGAGAGAACACTGTTGAAAAGCTTTCATTGCACAGAAAGAGTCCACCAAGGCAGAAAGAAAACCAAACTCAAAGCCTGTGGGCTGAGGATCTGCAGCAAAGCCCATGACTCTGTTGGACAACAAGCAAGGGAACCCTCAAAGCACATGGGATGGAGCTGATTGTACAAGAGAGCATTGAATATCAAAGTATTATTTCCATACTATTGCTAAGAAAAAGTCTCCAAAATGCTATGAAATAGCTCTGGATTCAAAACCCAAAAAGCAAAAATGTCTGTGTCATTTTAAGCCACTTATGTGTCATTTTAAGCCACTAAATAATCACCCTCTACAGCCACGAAAGAAGAGCAGGGGGAAGGCAATGAATATGTGAACAGTTTATAGAAAATCTTTATATAAATCCTTTGTGTGATGCAAGGGAAAACTCTCCATAGGAGGTTTCGTGTGACATCAGAGAACATGAAGAATTTCTGGTGGCTCCATTTCAAACCCCAGCATTGTGAACCTGCAGGACTCTCAGTTCTCTGCCAAACAGAAAGATATTTTGAAATGTCAGGATATTTATAGAAGGAAGCAATACATACATTTTTATACAGAGAGGAGCTGTTTCTTTCTCTTTGAGTTTTAAGCATTCAGCTGTAACCATGGGGCTGTACAACTGCGTCTACCTTGGTTTTTAACCACAAGGGGATTTCCTTCGAGCTGAATTTTTGTGTAACCCTGCAAAGACTGAACATTAAACAGATCACAGGATAATTCAGATTGAAAGGGACACAAAGAGGATTTTCAGTCCAAATTCTTGCCTAAAATAATTATTGTGCACATTTTCTTGCCAGTCCACACACGAGTGAGAAAATTCAGATATTTTTGCTCTATGTTTTTTCCAAACTCAACGTTGTCCTGCACAAACGCTTCTGAAATAACAACTGGTGGAAAAAAAGAACCCACTGAGCTTTTCTATTAATACATTTAATATATGTAATAGTTTTTGTGACAGTGAGACTTAAAATGATGAAGGGCTTGAAGTTGATCATTAATTTAAATACAATGAAGTAAACACGCAGTTTGTAATCAGATGAAGGATTTTTTTTCCCCAAATAAACTGAAGTATAACTCTAATGTTCTTAGAGCATCAACAAAATCAGGGAATGATTGCAACTGGCATTTATAACAAGCACTAGTTATGGTTGATATATGAGATAATTATAATGCTTTGCAGGAAAATCTAATAAATCCCTGAGCAGTTACTCTGTAAAACCTATTTTTATGGAAATTAGGGTATGAATATCACATCTATTACAGCAAGAGGGCTGCACAGGCAGCTCTGACAGCCTCAATCTAAGGCAGTGTCCACTCCTGAAAGGTAATTGTTTCTGAAGTTCTGCACACAGAAAATACCTGGTGTTCAGTGAAGGTTTAATATTAAAATATGAAAATCTTCAAAATTTGCTTGATGAACTTTCAAAGATTTGTCCCTGTTTTGACGTGGAGGTTTAGAGTCTGGACAAATCATGGTGGGTGCAGTTTTTGGGGCTCAAGAATGCACCAGGGGTACTAGTTTGAGTGAAATTTCTGACTTATCCAGAATTTTAAGGTTTATTATATTTGTTCTGATTAACGGTTGTCTTAGAGATGAGTTATAATGAGCAACACCTTTTATTTTTATTCTAAATTAAATTGGAAAACCCCTTTTTTTTTTAAAGAGATTACTAAACTGGAGTTAATTCTGATTTCCACAGCCCGAGGATGGGAATCTTGTCCTCAGTCTTCCATTTATGGTTCTTTAGCTTTCATGCATATGAAAAGCAAAAGACAGAATATCCTCTAGAGAGCTGACAGATGATTGTGAGAATAACCTGTCATTCCTAATCTTAGTTTTAAAGTGTTTCTTGAATGCTTCGGGTCCTTCTTTTTTTTTTTTTTTTTTTTTTTTTTCTGCCTGGGAATGCTCTTCAAGTTTTCATCTCTGAGAGATGATGGAAAGTTATTAATATGACTTTATGCTTGTCTGAGTTCCCCAAGGACAAGCTTTCAGTATTGGATATCCAAGATAGGCATCTCTAATCCATTTTGCATCAAACTAGAGCTGCATTTGCACATTTGCAAAGGTTATAACCAGTAGCTCGATGCAGATGCCTAATTTCAAGCGCTGTAGCAAATGGCTCTGGAAAACAGCCCAGTTTCTCGAAAAGTCACATAAACATCTTCCTAACCTTGGACATCAAGTTCCTCTGAAAGCCACAGAACCAGGGGATTGCTCAGGGGCTTCCTGGAGTCAGAGGCGATTGAGGAACTCAGAAGCAGTTCCTGTGAATTAGGGGAATCTCAGCCCTGACGACTGTCAACAAGCTGATATTTTAGCTTTAGTTATCATTTTTATCACCAATATCTTAGGACTTCTAAAGTAAAGATGAGTGGAAAACACCCTTCAGGAAAGAACTCTGAGTAGATGCGCCCCTAGAAAGAAGCTTCACCTACAATTTCAATTAATATTTCTGCTTGATCCCAGTTGCTCAACTTGCAATATATTTTCTTCTTTAAGTTTTTTTTTTTTTTTCAGTTCAGTCATCTCACTCCAGACATTTCTTACACAGCTGACTCAGATGCCCTGTCTCCCTGACGTGCGGCAACACTTTTGTCCCGGCAAAGAAAGAAACAGAATAATTAAAAATAATGTGGAATTTTAATAAATCTTTGCATAAGATCCTCAGTTTTTGACTTGGAGAAGCTGACACACTGCCTTCACTCGGGTCTTGAAGGTATTAATTCCCTTTGAGTCATTCTCTAAGCCTTTTGTTAGAGTTCCTCTTCTGTACCTGCTTTTTTGAGAGAAGCCATTTCCCTACAGAATAAGAAACTTCCAAATGAGAAGTGATAGGAATCTTTGACGAGCCAAGTGACTACCACATGAAAAGAAGATAATGGGATATATTTTATCTGGATTGAGAAGCATCTGCCAAGCACATCTCAGAGGAGCTGTCTGTTAAGAGGAGTTTAGAATAGATTGTTTACCCCATTAAATATCAGCAGAAACTCTGCTTTTGCATTGATTTCCTCTATCTATATCCTCAGCTGGGAAAGCACAAAGGGATTTCAGAGAGAAACAAGAAAATATTACAGAGTTGTGTAGGAACTGGAAGAAAAACTAGACCTGTGTTTTATTGCATCAAATTCTTTGCTGTCCTGTGTTTATACTCTCCTGGTAATTTCCCCTACACAGTGTCTATAATTAAAGAGAAGGATTAGGGTCTGGATACAGAACCTGTTACTTCTGGGAATTGTTTTCTCAATAACATTGAAATCCAGCCCATGGATATAGTTTTATCCAAGAAGGGAAATAAAGTCCAGGCTGCATTTCAGCTGGGGGGGGGGGGGGGGGCCGGGTTTTTTTTTGTTTGTTTTGGGTTTGTTGAGGGTTTTTTTTTCATTAATAATGTAGATCTCCAGTTTCTCAAAAATATGAACATTTATTAAGGAGACAGATCGATCAAATTAGTCACATGCTCAATCACGTTGATAAACTGAGATCTCAGTTGATAGCAGGGAGAAGAAATTAAAGCTGGGGCATTCCAAAGAGCAATACTGTGGAATTAACATCTGCATAGAAAATACTGGTGAGAGCCTGGCAAAAGAAACTGTGTTTCTTCCATTTTAATTTCTTCATTAGATTTTTTAATGTATTTCAATTCAAAGGGTTTAACTGTTTTTGTTTTTTTTTCTTCAAGAACCTTTCTCAAAGTTCACAGAACCACTACAGAATTAAAGCAGTTTGGTGGGTGCCATAGAATACATTATCTCAAAGATAATATTTTAGCATGAAGAGCTTTAAAAACTTAATCAGCTCACCAGCACACATTCCTAATTGATCTCTTCCTCCAGGACTGCTCCATTTTCTTGACCTTTTAATAACTGATGGCTTTAGAGAAAAGACTATTCACAGTGCTCCTTGAAAATCAGAAAAAGATCCAAGGTATAAACGCAACATCTAAAGAGGACATACCTAAAGCAAGTCGTGGCCTTGTGAAGTTCAGCTTTCCTTGTTCTTCTCGGGTCTTGCAGTAACTCTGCCGTGGCCAGAAGCTGGAGATGGGGATCAGCTGAGTTCTTCTGTGCTTGAAAAAGCTCATTTGGGAGATATCAGTCACCTGCTGCTCCCCCTGTATGTGAGTCTGGCTTATTTACTTTAAGTATTTTAAAGATAACATCAAGTCTGTGCCTATTCTGACTTCAGGTATCTCAGGCTGCTAAACAGCTGCAGGAACAAATCAGTGGTAAAGTCTTTTTCCTCACCGATAACATCACATGTCACTGATAATTCACAGCAGCATCAACAGCAGTTCTTCACTGAGGGGGGGAGGCACAGGTTGCCCAGAGAAGCTGTGGCTGCCCCTGGATCCCTGGAAGTGTCCACGGCCAGGCTGGACAGGGCTTGGAGCAACCTGGGCTGGTGGAAGGTGTCCCTAACCATGGCAGGGGGTGGGACTGGATGATCTTTAAGGTCTCTTTCAAGCCAAGCCATTCTATGATTGTAAATCCCACCTAACCAGGAAAAAAACTACCTGTGCTATCATATATTCCATGTATTCCCTATGAAGATTTGGGGTTGCTCTGGCAGCAGCCATACACAACGAATTTATTCTGGTGCTGAAATACATTCACAACTCTGTGGTCACTTAGTTGGACAGCACAGCCTTCCCAAAACCAAAGGATGTGTGAGCTCTTTGCTCCAAGGGCAGTTGGGATGGAGTGTTTGGTGCCCCCTCTGGAGATGGAGCCGAATAAAACACCTGAGAGGGGACACTTCTGTCAGCTCAAGTGAAGCAGCAGCTTTGAAGTGCTGAGAACTCCATGGGAAGTTTTAATATTCTTGCTTAGATTTCACTGAAGGGATGAGCCCTTTGGAAACTGCTGAGTATCCCAAGTCAATAGACATAGTTCATTGTTAAATCCATTGGTACAAACACCTTACAGATGTAACTTCTGTTCACTTGAAACCCCAAAAGAAATGCTGTTCCACTTCTGTCCCCAGTGTGCAGTTCCTTGGTGTACACAGTCGTCTGGGATGGGGTTGGATTAAGAGATGTGACTCAAATCCAGACCCATGATGCAGAGTAAAACTCTGACATCTTAGGGATGCACTAAAGCTTGGGGGGATTTGTGCTAGTGAGGCAAAAAGGAGACCCCCCACCCAAAAAACTTGCCTACTCAGGTCCCAGGTGGTAAGTGGTTTGTCCATGAAACTCCCACAGAAATTCTTCTCATACCTGACTCTTTCAGGCCCATTTATTCTCCAAAGTCTCTGATGTTGGTATGTTAAGAAAGAGGGAGATTCATCAATTATTTTGCTTGGAAAAAAAAAAAAACCTCTTAACTTATAGAGGAGCCTTCAAAAATGAAGTTTAATAACTCCACAAGTTTCAAAAGCCAAATTTTTCCAAACCCCTGAGTATAAAAGGCCTTAGGCATTAAAGCAATGGCAATGGTTCCACCAAAGCAGGGTTGTGTTCTCTGCACATCAAATGGCATCGTTAATTATTTCAGTTGAAAAGCACTTCCTTTTGATGAGATTTTCCAGAACAAAAGTTTTCTTAAGTGTAATAATTTGTATACATAATACATCTTAGGAGGAGTGTCAGATCACAAAGTGATGGAGGCAACTGGAGCTTCATCAACTCATTATGCAGGAACAGAGAGTGGGAGATGCCGAGATATGAAAAGGAATGGGAAATTACCCCGGAACAGCGGCCTAGATTTCACCCTTTACAATACACAATCACTTCCTAGGACATCTGTGCATTGTGTGGTGTCCACTTTGATGCTCTTCCCCGCTTTAAAGAACATGAAATCTTGTCTGGCTTCCACTGAAGTCCAAGGCAAAGCTTCTGCTGGTTCAGTAGGAGAACAGAGCTCATGATTCCCCCTTCCCCACGGGAAACGCCCTGGGATTGTTTGCCACATTGGCAGTTCAAAAGCATTGTTCAGAGCACAGACTACTCAGAATTTGTGAAGTGAAAAGTTTTTGAGGGTTGAATCATGAATTATATAACTGAGGAAACTGTCTGTGGAAAGCTAATTTTGAATCACTAAAGGGTTTTAATTCTTTTTTTCTTCTTTTTTCTTTTTGGAGGTGGCCAAATGTTCATGGGTTTGTATGAATTTATTTTTAGCTCTGCTTTCCCTTCTGACCTGACTGGCCACTGGTCTGGTAAAGATTTGCAGCACTTTTCCTGTCACGAAGAAAAGAAAATACCATATCCTCTCAAATTTGGTAACATAGAAATGCTTATAAATATTTCAGCTTTGTCATTACATTCTCATGTGAAATTCTGTGGAAAACTGTGCTTTCAAATCCAGGCTTTCTTCCTTTGACTATTTAAATCCAAATACCTGTGTGTATAACCCCTTTCCTCTAAAATTTCTGTACATTTGACTATTTAAATTCAAAGTGCTTTGTGTACAGTCCTTCTCCTCTAAAATTTCTGCACACCCCAATCAGAGTTGGGTTGTGAGGAGAACAGTGATTTGATTAGTTTTCACTGATTTAGGTACAAGTCGTGTTATGCATCAGACCACTGAAAAGGAAAACACATGGAATTTCACCTGGAGTTACCAACTGCATTGAAGTTGTAGCTATTACACTTATCCACTTTGGGTTTTTTGTTCAGAAGTTTCACATTTGTTTGATATTTATACTTGATCAACCTGTAACGTCATAAACCATAACACACTTCAGTGTGTAGACGTGAGCTGTCTCTCTCCCTTCAAACACCCTGCCTGTAAACTTTTATGATTCAGGACCATGAAAAATCAATGTTAGGATTACAGGGTAAATAATTTGTGAATATCCAAATAAATAAATAATTGCCTGTAATCAGAAAAATCTCTTTTAATAGAATAGGGTTGATTAAATTCATTTAACACAAAAGGCCAGATGCTCGATGGATTTAACGCTGTTCACACAGAAACTACTTGAATATTGCAAGTAATAATTGGATAAAGAAACTTTCTATGTTCTGCACTTCTGAAAGGTCATTAAGAGAGAATTAATACAGGGGCAGTGGGCAGGAACAGTTGGCAGATCACATCCTGGCTCCTGGGGGGAATGAGCACACGAGGCTCCAGGAACAACTCCCTGCTTCGTTCGCAGCACCGTGGGGGGCATAAATTCTCCAAATGAGCAGCACAAATTCCTGCCTCTGTGTTGTTCCCAAAGTAAAGCTGGAATATTCCAGCTGGCTGCAGAGGAACAGCTCTGAGGTGGCAGCACAGGAAGGAAGAAGAGGTTTGGGTTGGATGCTGGGAGATTTTTGTCACACTGAAGCGCCTGGGGAGAGCGGGAATCCAGCAGGGTGAGGTGAAGATGCTCCAGTCCTCATTCCACCAGCTGATCCAACCACTGAGCACTCAGGATCACCACCCCCCAAAAGAGACTCCAGCACGACCAGCATCCTGTAAAACTGATTACAACAAAAAGACATTTGCAAGCATTTTACCAGTCTTTTTTTCTTTAAGATTAATTTTTTTCCCCTCCAAGTTTCGTCATGGGGTGACGCACACGGCAAGGACTGGGAATATTGGTGCTGATCATGATGAAGAGTCTCAGCAGAATTAGGGTTTTTTTAACTTCCCCCCTCCTCCTTCTATACCACACAGTGCAATTTTTACCTCCTGATCATTGCCTCACTCTTTG
This sequence comes from Pseudotriccus pelzelni, assembly GCA_035584735.1. Taxonomy (NCBI): domain Eukaryota; kingdom Metazoa; phylum Chordata; class Aves; order Passeriformes; family Tyrannidae; genus Pseudotriccus; species Pseudotriccus pelzelni. The sequence goes on along the minus strand of JAWMRA010000009.1, from coordinate 2,704,891 downwards.
TTCCCTTCAACAAAACAAAGACTTTCGACATCCTGGGTTTTGGGGGAATGCCTGTGGAAATCATCCCAAATCCCTGCTGAGCTGTTCGGGGCTGGGAGATGCACAGTGCCCAGAGTGTTCCTTCCTCACTTTCAATCCCCTGTTTGTTGACAGCTGGGAAGGAAGAAAAGTAAGGGCAGCTGAAAACATCTGACACCTCGGTAAGCGGACCCTGATACAGAAGTTCAAAGAGAAAATAGTTTCTGTTTCCCTCCTTAAAACTTCAACTGATTTCAGTTTTTGATTTCCTGTAAAAGGTCCAAATTCTTTTGTGAAACAGTCATGTTTTTCCAGATATATCTTACTTTAACAAGAGTAGAAAATCGTGCTTCCAGTTGGGTTTGGTGTGAAAGAAAATGGAGTTTTTGTTTTCCTTTTTTAATTCAGCTCTGTGGCTTGATTTCAGTTTTTCATTTTCCCTGCTGAGATTCATCTAATTAAAGAAATTAAAGACCCACCTTTCTTTTGATTATGATAAAGGAGTAGAATATCTGAGCAGTCAGATTACGGGAAAAAAATCACTTTGCTGATGTACATGTGTATGATGTAGTGCAGACATTATTTTTTTTTATTTGACTTCCTTTATGGCAACTACATAGTCAGAAAATTATATAAATCCTATTTCTAAACTGTAATCTACATTTAAAACTTTCATTTTGACTGAAAATCTACAAATTTCAGGAGTAATCTTCTGAAAGAGACTCACTCTGGGGAAAGGTATGAATAAGAAATGCCAATCTGCTCACCAGGAGCTGATAACTTTTGTATTGGCCTATTATGGACAGAAAACATATGAAACACCTATATATTAACATAATAGTGGATGAACAGGAAAGCTATGGAAATCCAAGGCTTTCTTTGCCTCTGATGGACACTGCAATCTGCAGTGGAGTGGTTTTCAGGTGCATGTTATAACCTAATATCCCTCAGCCACCAGAGATTGCCTGAACATCTGCAAAACCTGACTCTAAATTACTTCCTGTTGTGTTTTATTCACATAAGTTTTTTCTAAGAACCACTTGGGTTCATAAATGGCCTGGTTTTTTTTTCCCCCAGCTATCTTTATATGTTTTTTCTCTATGTTACATGCAATATTTTATGTTGACTCTGATAAATCAATTCGCTTTAAGTGAAGAAAAATTAGAAGCTCATCAAATTTAACATATTAGCAACCTGAAGGGCTTAACCAGGTGAAGGAAGAATGAAGATACATTCAAACTAATAGATACACTTTTGTTTTTTGTTTATCAATAAAACATCTTATTTTCTAATGGAGCATCTGGCTTTTCCCAAAGAAAAATACCAGATGAAGCAAATGGTGGAGGGGAGTGAGTGTGAACCTTGTCACTTATCCACACACAGCAGGTGCTCAGGCTGTGTTATGACATTCCAGTTTTAACATCTACCAGCACATTTTGTCAGATGGTTTGTTGGGTATATTTGGGGTATTTCCCTCTTTTTTTCGCCTTCTCCTCACGGTTAGAAATATGTTTCTGGTAGGAACAGCTTGTAAGGGAAAAAAAAAGAGCAGCCTAAGAGATCTTTCAAGAGTCAGTGGGTCCTTTGTGACAGGTGTCAGACATATCCGTGCTGGCTAAAGAGCAAATCTGTTGTCTGATAGCAGGAACGAGCCAAGGCTTAGCAGATTACCTGCAATAGCTTTATTTCCTATATCTTATGGCAGTTTTATTTGCACAGTGCAGGGCTGGATGTGACTCTTGAAGGGGAGAGGAAAAAAAGATTCAATTCCCCCACTTGCTGCTGCAAGCTCATCACCAGGCAGCGGCAACAGCAGCAGTTCTTAATGTGAGCCCTGTGTTCCCGTGACACTGGGTTAAATTTATTGTAATGGACTTAGAAATATTTTACTGAACAGAATTTGAAAAATGTAATTGCATGGCAGAAAGCAAATTTAATCATGGGCGGCAGCAGCAGCAGCTCAAGAACCCTGTGCAGTTTCAAACAGAGAAACTAGAGAGGAGAGACTGTCAATTTGATCTTTATTACGATAAGGATTTATAATGGAACCAGCACTCCTTGAATTAGCAGCTTTTCCAAAGCATTCAGTACCTGGCTGAAATAGAAGTAGTTTCTGCAAAGAACTTTGAAATAAAGGGTTGAAATGTCTTTTCAACAACAGAAAGGAGATATCTGAATGCACTGTTCCCTTTGTACCCCCAGCAAAGGGGGAGCAACTGGATGGTCTTCATGGTCCTTCCACCCAAACCATTCCACGTCTCTCTTATCTTGAGTTACAAAGCAACAATACCTTTGCTTCTCCATCTGTGCTTAAGTCCTATTTACACAACTCAGCTCACTGCTGAGATATTTTTGAAAGCAGCCAAAGCAAGGTATTTTTTCAATTCCCTTCATGGGAATCTCAATGTTTTTTCTCAACTCCCAAACATGATGATCTCATTTACAACAGGACCATTTGAATTTACACAGAAACAAGTCTTGAAAGAAGATTCATAAGACCCTTGTCTGTCTTGCAAGTTCCAATGATGCCGAACTTCAGTAATAACATTTGGTATAGCATGAAGTGTAGAATGAGTGCTGGTTTTCTCATGCAAATTTGGAGCTGATTAGCATTGCTGTGTTAATAATATTAACAGCAAGTGTTTGGGATGAAATAAAGTGATGTTGTTATCTGGGTTCAGTGCAAAAGTTTCTTTCCTATTTTTGATTTTAGTTTTGTATAAATTCAGCATCTTATCAGACTCCCTCATAGCAGAACACTTGGTCAGGTTCTTTCTTTACTCCTGTGTTATTTTTCAGTACCACTTCTGAGAGAACCAGCTTTAATGTAGCAGAATTACAACAATGCCTGCACAGAACAGATTGTGTGTAAATGCTGTGTACATTCAAGGTAAGAATTTTATAACTAATTTCATTATAAAGAGTTTCATTCTTGATTTTTCTTTAACTTCAAAGCACTGAGAAGCAAGAAGTAAAATGCACATTTTATCTCTTTTTCTGAGAGAGTTCAAATAAACTTTTTAGAGACAACATTTTTCACTAGTTAAGTACAACTGGAAAACATCTCTTTTATCATTTTAATCACCTTTTATCACCTTTATCAATTTTCTCATTAGGAACCAAATGTAAGGATGGACTTGATCTCAAATTCTGACAGAAAAGTGGTCACTGACTGCCATGAATGGCTTGATGCACTCACTTTAAAACAGACATTCCAGATTATATATCATTTTATTTCATATGGGAAGAAATTAATCACTGCACAAAGCAACAAAAAAAGTCTGAGCTTCACCCTTTAGCTCTGAGTAACAAATTGTTTTAAGTAGATTACTAATAATTATGAGTCATGACATGAGTCTAAGAGTTTAATATTGCTATTTAATCACATGTGGATTGGATCCACTAAGCAGCATCACGACTCAGTTTATCCCTATTTCATTATTTATCCTGTGGGGATAACAGTAACCAGAAGGAGCAATGAAACACAATAGAGAACTTCAGCTTATTGATGCTTTTTTTTGTACCTTCCAGCCGACGTTTAAATTGTTCTTTTTAATGGAAAAAAAAATTCTTCTGCTCTGTTCAAAGACAGAACTTGTCCATGTTGCAAAATAGAGCCGGTCAATATTAACCTAAATGGGTCAAATGACAGAAGTGTAGCTTAGTTAAATATTTAAATTATATATGGCTGGGAGAGAGTCTGAAAAGGGTGAAGGCAAGAATCAGTTTTGTCTAAATGAAAAATGACAAAAAGCATTAAACTGCCTTTATGTAAAATAAATGAAGTAAGATTTCAACCAGGTGAATGAGAGACTATGGGTAAGGGAGTACTTAGTAAGTAACTCATTGAGGGGAAAGCTTTATTAACTCAAATTTCTTAGTATTTAATTGCTTTGTTAAGTAGAATGGAAAATTAATTGAAAAACTGGAGACAGTCATGACATTTGACTCCGGTCAAAGTGAAAATGGGGGGAATGAATCAGACAATGTGGGGGGGAAAAAAGGGGAGGAAAAAGTTCAACACCAAGCAGGCAAAAAATGAGGTGCAAAATTAATGTTTTTCAGCCTCGTGAGTATTTCCAGAGTGCTACAGCTCATCAGAGGTCTGGCTTTTGTACCTTCTTGGTCTCCATCTAATGGCTTAAGCACAGAAAAAAATAATCTTTCTCTTTTCTTAGTTTTCAGCTTCATTTAGTGATTGCCTTCAACAAGGCAAGGTTGCGAAAAAAAATTAACATGGAGCTGAAAATTTGAACGTTCTGGGCAAGAACTTCAGAATTTTCAGGGGAGAACAGAACATTTCTCCTTAAAACGAAAATTCTCGCTTCACCTCAAGCCCATAAGCACTTTTGTCTGAAGTTTTAGCAGTTTTTAACGGGGGATTTGGTTTCTTCTGCTGTCTTAAAATACTTGCTGTATTTGATATAGACAGTCTAAATGCAGAGTCTGTTGGATGAAAAGGTGACAGAGATACTGAGGAATGTTTTTATGGCAGTTATTCCACATATAACCACAACTTTATGTGATATATATATATATATGTAAATATATATATTATAAAATACATGCTTTTTATAAATTATTTAGCTTATATTGTGTCCGATATTGTATTACATTCAGTACAGTGTGAAATTGTAATAGATACATTTTCATGTATATATAAATATAAATATATATATAAAGCAATGTATATAATATTAAACATATTAAGAAAATGGACTATCTACATGAACAGTTCCCCTGTCCAGGAATATATTCCATATATTCCATATTTTGGGGAGGAATGGGAGTGCTTTATCCACTATAGACCACACTGAAGCCAAAGGAGAGTGAGACACAAACTTCACTGTACTTATGGAAGTATCTATTTCCTTTTATCTCCTGATACTTAACATGGAAATTCGGATTATAGATACAGTTTACAGTACATTTTTTTTTCTCCTTAGGACCGGTTTTTGAACTCTATTTCTGGGAATGGATTGTCCCAGCCTGAGTTTAAAGCACTCTAATTAATTCTAAGAAGAAGAGAAAAGCTGTTGGGGAATTAGGAGTTCTAAACACCTTAAAAATTCCGGAGTGGGAATATCGAGATTCCTTTGCGTTCTCAGCGTTAAAGACATAGTTTGGTGCGAGTCTGATGGGAACCACTGATGGTCCAACCCCGCTCCCTTGTTCACTCTCACTCCTACCCTGACAAATCAACCCATTAGAGCCAGCAGGACTATTCCACATGAGCAAATAAATTCTGACTGTGCGTAAGACTGTTCCACATGAGCAAATAAATACTTGCTGTGAGTAAGTAGGACAGAAAAGGCCCTTGGTGGCTGCTCTAAGAAACCGATTTAAAGAGTAGTTAGCAAGAGGCCAGGAGAAGTGGGCCAGAAAAATCCCATATTTCCAGCCAGAAATGTGCCAGACCCCGAGCTCAAAGGTCTGGAAATACTCTCATCACACACACTTAAAAAAAACATTCTGCATTTTTCACGAATCCTTAATTTATTTATAACTGAGCTCCACACCAGATTCCCTTTCCCCAAGTTTGTTTTACCAAACAGTTCCTATGCAGGTATAGAAGGAGAAATTCCAGGGGTAAATATTGAAATATATTGGGATTAATTACTTATTAAGGTTGTTTTACATATTTGTGTTTAATGTTGTTGTTTCACAAGGAATAGCCAAGAGAAAAATGGATTAACTCTGCAACGTGTGACCGATGAAGCAGAGGGAGAAAATAATTTGGGGAAACCAAACATTAGATCAGTCCTTGGGTTTTGTTCAAAGTTACAAATAAACAAACGGGAGATGAGAAGATGTTTCACATGGAGGCCTTGATTTCACATTTTGTGGTTTCACATTTTGGGGCCTTGAAGTTGAAGCACTGAGGGCACGTGTGGCTTTTAGGGGGGTTTACTTTTTTATGTCACACTGGCTTTTGATCCCAAGTCATGTTTGCGAATAGTCAGAGAGGAAAATGCCTTCCATCAGACAAGTGGCATTAGCCTAGTTTTCCTCTGGGAATAGGGAAAGAAACCATTTAAGTCTTGGTGGAAATGGCTGGGCGTTACACTGATTTTTGGAGAGCTGCTTCTCTGCTGCATTAACCCCCAGCCTCACCTCCTGAGGAAAGAACAGGACCTGCCGCAGAAACGGTGCTGCTCCTTGCCTGTTTTGTGAGCTCTCCAGTGCTCCTCAGTGTTTTGTGGATTAAAAACCAGAAGACACATGGATTCTGTTTATAACTGAGTGACATGTTAGGTGTCATTAATACATAGAGGGTATTTACTGCACTGTACCGTGACACAAGATACATTTACACTTAGCAGAAACCCTCCTTTATGTCCTACCTAAAACAACAGCACTACACCTGACAGAAAAAAATGACCTGGTAAAAAATAGTACCAGAAAGTGAGTTTTCCTCAAAATACCCTGAATATTGTTCCTTTAGGCTACCCAGTTATTTAGCAGCAGCTGCCGTCCTCAAGTTTTGGCTCAGAAGGATTTCTGACCTTAAAAACTACAGGAATAGAGTCTATTTTTTTTTATTTTTTTTTTAATAAGCCTTGTATCTTTGTAGGTGTAGTTGGGTTTCCTAAAGAGATATTAACTCCTGTTTGGTTTAATATCGTGAGATAGTTCAATAGGAAGGAATTTAATATCAAGTTTGTTCAAAGTTGGAGAGGAGAAAGATGGTAACATAGTACATCCTTTTGGACACAGGGAAACCTTCTGGGAAAGCTTGAGAAATGAAAAAGCATTGATCCCTTTTCTCTGTGATTAATAGACCAGTGAGGAGGTGCTGTTTTGAGCTGAGTTTCTGACCATTTGGGCAATCTTTTCATTGAAGATGAACATTTAGCCACAGGCTGAAGTTTTTCCTGCACCTTTTGTAGACAAGTTTTTCCTGGACCTCTGTAGACAAGCAGTTTATTCTGAAGTCAGGGATCAACTGCACTTTAATGAGAGAGATGGCTAATTCTGCTCTCATTTCTGCAATTGCATTTGCATTTCCATTTGCATTTCCGTTTGCATTTGCAAGGAAATGCAATTCCATTTCTTTCAGTGGCATGGCAGGAAAAAATCCAGGACTGCAATCTTGGACTGTAACACTGGCAAACAATCCACAATGAATAATTCACTGGGTGAGTTCAGAGACTGTTTCTCAACATGGAATCATCATGAGGAGATTATCAGTCCCCTGAATGTATTCATGATTAGGCTGAACTTTGGTGAGTTGTTTTCCTTTGTGGATTAACTGTCAGCAATTAACTGCATGCCTGGTTCTTGATATTTAGTGTTTGAGGGGTGGTAATTTGTGCTGAAAGGCTTTCACTGAAGGCTTCTTTCACTACAGTCTCCAAAGGGATGGATTAGAAGACAGTGTCGAGAGGAGAAGGGTTTATTGAATACAGGAAGATGTTTGTTATTTTCAGAGGAGAATATTTCCCTCTTAACTGGAGCAGACCCAGGTATCTGTTATGCAAAGTAAGGAGGATTGTAATGTATTCAAACCAAGGAATTCTGCTGGGAACTGCAGCCATCTGAGGAGTTGGGACACCTGTGATGGACAGATTCACCTCTGGCAACGAAAGGAAGTGTTATCTTATGTGTTTTAGGGCAAAACATTTTAAACATGACATAAACTAAGGGAAATTACTGAAATATCTGTAAACTAAGGGAGGCTGGACTTTCATACCCCTACCTGTGTTATCAAAGCCATCCCTGGCTCTGAGTTTATTGAGGTGGAACTCAATCCTCACACCAACATTTCCATGAATTACTATTTTAGAATAGGAAAAGTGAAGTGCTGCTGTGACAATATTTACTTTATGTGTGTTTATGTTTGAATCATCCATCTTGCTTTGCACCATCAAGTTTTCCTCAGTCCTAGCAGAAATAGCTATTAGGGTGGTCACATTATGTTTTATTATCCAGTACTCACACTTTAAAATTGTATAACAAAAATAACTTGGTCTTATCTTTCACTTGGGATTTAGCTGAATTCTCTTCAACCTGTGTCCAGCTGAATTCTCTCTCAATAATACAGCTTAGGTTTATCAGATACTATGAAATAAATGCTGCCTTTTAAAAGGCTTACCGCTGTTGTCTACCTCTTTTCTTTTCACTGGCTGAAGATTGCATATATTTCTTTTCCTTTTTCTCTGTGCTTTCTCTGGTTCTACTCAGTTATTACTTTCCTGGTGTGTGGAAAAGCTCAGTCAAATTGCTGAAACTTTTCAGGAACAGAAACACTGGGGGGATGTGGGGGGGGGAGAAAGGAGTCTGAGTTTCTGAAGTGAAGGCTCCATTTCAGAGCAGTCGTGATCTCTGTCGTGATCTGCTCCATCATTTTCCTGCGTGGGTGGGATTTTATTTCTCCCTTTGTGTCCCTGACGCACAGAGCATTTGATGAAGTGCTGGAGGAAGCAGAGAAGCGAGGGCACAGACCAGCCGTTAAAGCTGCGCTTGCACTTGTGGCGAAATCCAAGTTATTCCCTAAGAAATAAGTCCTGAGCCGAGCAGGAGGGTCAGGACACCCCAGCTACAAAACCCCACGGGCAGAGACTTGCTCAGAAAGTCTCCCTGTGACCCGGGTGGGCAGCAGCAGCAGTGCTGGGGAATCCAGAGGGCCGAAAGCTGTGTTTAATTCCTCTCTTGGATATGCTCAGTCTTTTTAGCTCCGAGCTCACTTAAACAATTTATATTATTATTTATAACAGCCCAAAATCAGCCTGATGATGCCATGGACCAGCAGGACTTGTCTGCCTGAAGAAACTCCCAACTCCATAATTATACATAAAACAACATATCCCTAAAATGACATAATATTGTACTACAAGAATAATATACAAGCAGGTATAATACCTAATTCTGTGTAAAAACCATACAGTTTTTTTCCTAAATCCACTGCTTTTCAATGATACACTTACAATATTATTGCATACCTATATGTACAGATAGGAAGAAAACTCAGAGGATTTTTATTAAAACTAAAAAGTCAAAAGAAAAAAGTCTGTGAGACTAAATCTCTCAAGAAAAAAAGCTAGGCTGGAATATTTATGAATTCTTTACAGGCACTAAATAACAGAGTTATTCTGCAGAGACCGAGGGCTAAGTGGAGAAAGGTGAAATGAGATGGAAGACACTTTAATTGAATGTACGTCTGTCAAAATTCTTCCTCAAATGTGGGATGAAAAATGACTGGCTAAACCTCTTAATTAATCAATTCTGGGACAAAAAAATAGCGTGTCAGGCACAATTTCGGTTTTTGTAATACTTGATGGGTTTGAGTTAATTGTAAATTTATTGCCCAAATAAACCTGAAAGGGAGATGAACTAGAAATGATCCATGTATGGGAAACAAGAGGTTGCAATTAAAAATGCCCCTTTCTCTTTCTTGGCTGTGTACAACACCCACTGAAGCAACAGCTATCCCAGAAGGAAAATATAATCCATAAAACACCCTCAGTTGTATTAACACTGTGCAGTGGATCAAACGTTTTTCTGGAAGTAAATTCCTTGCTTCTGATGAAGTTACATCACAGACAAGTTCAGTTCAGTGTATTTAATTTCCAGAACAAGTATTGAGCTGGGGAAGGGTGTTTAAGCTCATAATTGGCACACCAATGTATGGCAGAGAAGTAAATATGCTATTAATTAGGAGCTAAATATTGACACATAGCGAGATTAAATTATATCAAAACATTCAATGTAACTTGCTTAATGCACTATTAAGTATCCAAATATTGTGTGTATGGAATTGTAATTATATGCTTGGATTCTGTACTGATTATATGGCAAGAAAAAACCAGATTTTTCCAAACACTTGGGGCTGGCCTGTCTTTACCCTGGCAGAAGTCAGTGACAGAATTATCCAGGATTTTGCTTTGTCTGGTTGATAAAACTCATCCCAGGGAAATGTTGTGGTGCCTCTCCCATGGACATGGACTTCCCACTGGGATCTGAGCTACTGCACAAAGACGAGCCTCAATTTATTGTTAAAGGAGAAAACAATGTCACTGAGCCTCATCTATGGAGGACTAAACATTTGGCTTTTGATCTCTCTATGTTGGGCGTGTGAGATCAAATTCTTGGCAATGAAAACCCCCCAGAATTCCATAAAAGTAACTTTTTATAGCACATACAGATGTTTTTCAAAACAAAGGCTTAAGAAACCCCTGAGAAAGGTAGACAGGCAGATTTTTCCTGTAGGATTCAGACCCCCACAACAAGTGACATGGGAATTTGCAGCACTCTGAGGACTTTAGTGATGCTCAAAAGCTGAGAAAAGAGAAGGGAATATGAATTATTAGTTTGTGTCATTGCTTTCACAGCCTGCTTCCAGAATTCTTCCTACTGCGGAGACATCAACCCTAACAGAATATACTGATTTCAATCCTTCTCTCAGCTTGATGAGATTCATTAAAAGCTGAAATATATTTTAATTTTTAAATGTAAACACTTTAATATAAATTAAAAATTCATGTAGTTTTTAACATGTGGGGATTTTTTGTGGCTTTGGAGGGTTGTTTTGATATGTTTTGGATTTTTTTGTTGTTTGTTGTTTGGTTTTTTTGCTTTGTTTTGTTCATTTGGGTTTTTTTATTGGTATGGTTTTTTTATGTTGTTCTTTCTTGGTTTTGTTTTTGTTTGTTTTTCCTGGGGAACACTAACGAGATATTTTAAAGCAGTTTTTTTGTCATGGATCTCATACTTTGGCTCTTGTTCAGGGTATATTTTGTTCCTGGTAGGTGAAAAGTTAAGCCATTAGTGTATAAATATGTATAGGTTGTTAATAACATCACATTAGTAGCTTAAGTCCTTCCTGTGTGGCTGATGTAACAAAACCCCTTGTAATTTAAACCCATTTTTACAGTGATAACTGTTATACTGCATACCAAAGTACTATTGTGCTAAAACCCTATATATATGCTATTATCACAGCCACAGGTCTGTGCAAATATGGGTCTTGAAATACCTTTTTAATAACTACTTTAAAATGCTTCCACTTACAGATGATGATTATGCAGGTAAAAGAAATAATTGTGCAAGCATGCACGGGCTGAGGAAAATAATTAGGATAAATAAAATGACTTACACAACAAGGGTAGCCATAAGATTATGGCAGGTCCATTAAAGTCTATGAATATCTGCCCATTGACTTCAATTAGCTTTGAATTAGGCACTTAAACAGCAGGAAGCAAATGGAATATTCTATTTGATTATCCTGGTCAATGAGCAATGAATGCATAAAAATAACCGTCCACAGATCCCGCCGGAATCGGCCTCTCTAAACGAAGCCAAAGAGCAGCAACTTTTCACAGTGTTATTCTTACTTATTTTTTCCCTGCCCGAAGCATTCTGGGTGTTTTGGGGTAAAGAAGAACCGATTTTTATGTCTGCGATGAGTGTAGGTGCAGTTTCAAGGCTGCAGGAGAAGAGGAGTCTACGAGAGCATGATGTTATGGAAAATTTATTTTAAGGAGGTTTGTTTTTTTTTTTTTGGTGGTTTCAAACCATTTTTCACTGCAAAGGATATGCTGAATGTCCACGGAGGAATCAAATGGAAGGGGAGATGTGGAGACTGGAGGCAAACCCTGCAGGGTTTTTTGCTTTGCTGTACTCCTGCTGCGGCTCACAGAGTGACCCCAGTGCTGCCAGCGAGGGGAGACCCTCCCAGAACCGACACAACTAATGTTTAACGGGCTCAGGCAGACAGTGCTTGGGCAATAAATGTAACCATTTACCAAATTTACTGATAGCAGGTCAGTGGTTAATGGAGGGGTTCTGGAGTGTTCCAAGCTGTGCATTCCTGCCATGAATCTCTTCCAAGGTGGCCTCTCCTGCACATCCTTGACCAGACACTTCACTCTTCGAGTGCCACGGGCTGATTCCCGGTGTTAACTGACCCACATTCCTCCCTGCTGCTGCCCCAGAACACCATCCTCACAAAAGCAGGATCTTTCAGGCTGATGGAGAGGATCTTCCTCCTTCTGTATTCCTTCTCAGACCAATTCTTTGCTAATTTCTTCGCCTCTTACCCTCTTCTGAAGTGGTTTTGTATTTATCCCTAACTTTCTCAAGCAGTTGGACTTCTCTGGGTCTGGAAAATACGACCAGTTACATTGTGCCAGCTGCTGTAGGTCTCTAACAGGAGGGAATATATTAATTGCTGCAAGCAAACCATATTTTCTTTTGGCCTTTATTAATCCAAAGTTGATCCAAAACATAAATTTTTGGTCATGGTTTAGAGAAATATGGTTTTGGTGCCAGCTGGAAGGAACAATATTGGAGGACCTCTCTGTTTTCCACTGCTGAATATATTGGAAGGTCTCAGAAATGGCTCCCAAGGAACATTTAGAACTAAGTAAAGAAGAAAAGAACCTTGGTTATCATTCACCAAATCAGTGTTAAATCTAATTTCACCTAAGGGAAAGTGTACAAAATGGTAATTAAATTGTAAAAGAAACATGCCTACTAAAATTGAAGGCATTGTACAGCTTTTTGACACAATTGCAAGAACAAATGAGACAAGGCAGCTTGCTACATCTCAAATATTAAGTACAAAACACTGAGAACAGGAAACTTTTAAATTAGATTATGCCTTAAAGGCTGCAGGATAGGAAATTACAAGATAATAAGTTTGGGGAGTTTATTATTTTTTGTTATTACTGCTAAGGAAACAAGTAAGTTGAAAGGAAGAGGTCAATGCAAGGTGAGATGACTGCTGGGGAAGAGGAGCTGAAAAACTTTTCAGCAGCTCAGAGATGTAGAACTGGCAGAAATACCTCTGGTGACAGTGCCAAAGGCAAACAAATACAGTGGGGCACTTTTGGCCACGAAAACACCGGGTACACACTCCCTACCCCTTCTCAAACCCACAAACAAGGATGGCTGAGCTTGGGGAGGGGTTTTGCACCTCGCTGGGCTCAGCTGTGCTGGCCACAGCAGTTAAGATGAGGAGGAGGCGCTCTAAATTGAGAATGTGTGGGTAAAGGAGTGAGATGTGAGCTCAGAAATGGGCCACCAGGGTGAGGAACAGCCACTCTCATCCCGACTGGAGTTATCGCCTGCCGTGTCTGAGGAACGACGGGGCAGCTGCAGTGAAGTATCGTGGATGTGTTCCACAATAACAATTTACATATTGATTAAAACCCATAATTTAGATTGCCTCAGGTTGGCTCGGAGCTGTTAGACTGATACCTGGCAGCCTCTTAAGTGGGGATGGGGGAAAATTACCTGTACTGTCAATAGCTGTTTACCTATATTAAAATAATTAGCAATCAGAGTGTACTCCACTGCCTCGCACACAGGGAGTCTAATTAACTTTCTCCTCCGGATTTATACATCCAGTAACAAAGAAATGGAAAGCCATCCCTCGTCCTCCACCATGGGAATGTGTCTGTCTTTATTTTGGAGAGGCACATGCCGGTTCAAACAAGGACAGGCTTTATGTCAGGGATTTGTCATCGTGTCTCTTCAGTGCCTCGTGGCCTCACGCTGCCTTATCCAACAGGGAACGTTATTCCACATGTTCCACGGGGGTGAGGCACTGCCACGACAAAGCGTTCATCTCCATTAAAAATTTAAAAGACACGCAGCCATTTTCACCTGCTGATTCATCTGTGGCCCTTCCCAGCTCAGGCAGCCCTATCTCCCAAGCTATTACAAATTACTGGAGAGCCATCCTTCAGTCCAAATTCCAGCAGCAGAAGCTGGAGAGCAAAATTGCTTCATATAAAAGGATGAAGCCCAGCGCTCGTCTTTTCCCACTCAATAGATCACTAAAATGAAATAGCACGACTCTGCTGTTCTCTGCAAATGAGTGTCAGGGGCTTAAGTACACTGGCCACCAGATATTATTTTGTTCTGGAAATGCATCAGCATGGTTATGTCTTTCTGTGGTGGGAGCCTTTTGACTAATCCTGTAGCAGTTTGTGCAAAGGCGTCAAATCACCAAAAAATGTTGGTTTCATCTGTCCCCCAACACGTGGATTGTGTGGTTGCCCCTTTTCCCTCACACAGATACTGAAGCTTCTCCGATGGCATTGAATTCACACCTAAATAGCACTTAATAATGGTGTTTTTCACTGAGAAAGTTATTCAGCTCTTTATATATTAGTCTTAATAATGGCCATATGAATAAAAAGATGACAAGAGGAAGCTCAAGAAGATGGTGCAGTTCCTCATGGTTAGACTGATAGAGGAACATTTACATATTTTATTGTTCGGTTTTAAGAGAAATGCAACTCAGCTTTAGAAATGCAGACTTTTCTCATGTTTTGATGTTGGGCACACCACTGGGTAAGGCAATAAAGGTAGCAGCTAAATTCCATGGAAACTGGTAACCTGAAGGAACCAAGTCCATGAGGAATTGTGGATTCCTTGACACACAGAAAAAAAAAACTATGAACAAATATGGAAAAAAATGGAGGGTAAAAATCAAGTCTGGAAACAAAGAAGCCCTTGGAAAATAAAAATGGAAGAGTTTTTATTTTCTTAATTGGGAAAGCTAATGATAAATGATGATAAACATCACCGTGAGTAATGTCTGACTGTCTGAAAACCACATAAATTGGTAAAAAACGTTTGATGGGTGACATCAAATATATTGAAACGATACCATTTCCTTAATCAAAAAAAAAAAAAAAAAAGAAGAAACAAAGCAAACGCAGTGAATTTATGTTTCAGGTCTGAGCACTGAGCATTCTCATGCAGTTATAAATAGGCTCTTTAAATAGGGGAGTTTGAGGGACACGTAATTCCAGCTGACATGAGGAATCGTTGGAGAGGGAGAGGAAACCTGTTTGTGTGCTGCTTGTTAGAGTAACAGCTTGTGACTGCTCTCAGAAAGAATTCTCCTAAAGCCCCTTCTCCTGGAGTTACAAAGAGCACAGCAGTGGATTTGTGACTCTGATGGGGAGGTTACAAATAGTAGTAAGTAAATATTAATCCACTGTCACAACAAATGTAAGTGTCAAGAGCCTAAGAATGAGCAGGAAATAACTCCTAACGCAGATGAAATGTGGTGAATATTTTTTCAAACATGTGTTTATGCAAATATAAATAAATTTAAAACAAACAAACAAAAAAAACCCCCACCAAACCTCCAGAGCATTCAAACTTGTTTCATAAAGCTTGGTCTTTAAAAAGGTAGAAATCCAGTATTTTAACTTGCTCTTGGGGGAAGATGATGATTGTATTCCAGGCTGTGCCAACCCTGAACTGGCTCCATTAGCACAATGAAAACCCAAATTAATAATTAGCTTTGGCAGAACACCAGCACGGCTACAGGGCTTTGGATTGTCTGGATTCATGGACCCAGTCCTGTGGGAATACACCCTCCATCTAAGTACAACAGCGAAAAATTCCCAGAGACATGGAGCACTTTGTACCATTATTTAATGGATTACTGGAGCTGTAACATCCTTCAGCATCTACAGCTAATATTTGTAGGGGGATGTGTTCCTTACATTTATTTATAAGAACAAAACACGAGTCATTACGGATTTATAGACCTCTTCTCTAATTTGTGTCTGTGTTTGGGTATTCCCTAGCCACGCTCGCAGAGGCTGCTGTAATATAAAAATTGACTCAATAGGAGAAGAGTGGTATTAAGAATCGTGGACTTTTGATTTTGATTCACATCATATTTTATTTGTAGTTGCTCTCCTATGGAAACTCTGCTTCCTCAATTCCATTTCCTGTGGAAACGCTGGGAGAAGAGCGATGGGAAAGCCCAGAAAAACCCATGCTATTAATTTTAGCTCTGTGTGCATTCCTAGCCGTGAAAGAATTAAGCAAATACTTTTTATTAATAAACTGGTAACTGTATGTGTACTTTTACCTTTTTTTTTTTTTTTTTTAATTTCAGGAAAATGCAAACCTTATCATTAGTTAGAAACGTGAAAAGGGAATCACAGGAGTTTTTCCTCAGAGGCCGGGAAAGCTGAGGTTGTACACTGGAATTGATGTCCTGGCACTTGGCAAACTGGCTGGGATGTCTTCTCAGGGATCAGCTGTGGGATCAGGTGTGCTGGGCACTGAGGAAGCTTTAAAAGGGGGGTACTGGGCATGAGGTGCTGTGGAGCTGATCAAGCAGATGCTCTGAAGGAAAGCCAGGGGGTGAGGAAATGCTGCTGGAATACAGCAGAGGGGTTGGTGCATCCTCATTTATAGAGGGTTATAACAGAGAGTTAATGGAGATAAAGCTTTATACTGAGAGACAGGACTATGAGGGAAGGTGTTGGATTATCCTTACGGCTCTGAAAAGCTCCTAGATAACAAAACCACTTCAGAAACAGGTGAAGAAACAGCTTTACCTGTTTCTTCAAGGCCTGTGTTATTATCTTTCCATGTTTTTTTACAAACCCAGCTCCAAGCATCCGCTTTCTTCCTCAGTTGCAGTTGTTTGCAGCGGGTATGGCTGAGCTGATCCTTCTGCTTTACTTTACTGTGCCACAAATTTGCACGGAGTTGAAAACTAAAAACCAACAAACAAGTTCTTAATAATGACCAGCTTGACCGTATATGTTGTTTTTAAGATAAATTCAGCTGTTATTTGGCTGAGCTGTGAGTGGGCAGAGTTACAAGTGGGTGTAACTTATCAGAGTTTAACAAGCACTTGATGCATCCCGTGGAAATTTTATGGAACATACCTCCCCAAATCAGCAGAGGGTTAATCTGTCTCCTGAAGTGAGCAGTGGGAAGCACTGGATCCTGCTGTGCTGGGAGATGACACAGCAGGATGAAGTTTAAACTTGGGCGTTTCATGACTTGTCTGGGAGTGGGAGGAAATGTCAGCTTGTTGAATTTCTACCCTGATATTAAAATAGAGAACTCCTGCCCCAAAACCAGGGGTTTAATATAGGAGAGTCAGGGAGTTCAGACATGTGGGATGAAGACAAAATTAGACCCTTCTGATGTAAACAGTTTACAGCACACTCGGAATGGGTGGCAGGAATCTGAGTAGTGCCAAGGCTGGGGCTCAGAGAAACCTGATCTACAGTGCAAAGTGGTTTAGAAAAATGATCCCAATATTCCCCCAAAGTCCTTGTTTACAAAGGACATAAGAGCAGTGAGAAAACAGAAAAACATTTGCTCTCTAAGAGCATCAGCTGCATCTTGGTGTGGTGGTGACCTTCTTGGTATAACAAGGTAAGAAAGGAGTGGGTTTGGGGATGTCCAGAGAAGGCAGAGTTCAGGAAAAAAGGGTTTGAAAAACCTAAAAGGAGATATGTTTCTTCCTCTGCTTTTTTCTTTACATAAAGACGAAGCTGAAATCCAGATTTCTGGTCCTGACCATGCGTGACCACTGCCCAGGTATGTCCCTTATCCCTCAGCCAGAAATAAATCACATTTGGGCTTCCCTTTAACTACATTAACTACCAAGGACTTGTGATCATGTATGAAAACCATTGGAGACAGCAGAGGAGATTATGTGGGTCTTTCCCAACAATACACTTTTTTTTTCTCCCAGCTGCTGAAATCGACTTTATTGTTCCTTATCAAGGCTCCTCATGGCTGTAATGACAGCAAGAGAAATAGAAGAAATAGAAAGATTAGGAATAGAAGAATCTTACAAAAACACTGGGAGAGTTGCTTCCTGATTCATGTGCCAACAATTGGTGTCTGAAATGGAGCTAATTAACATTCTCATTATGATAATCACCTTCAACATTTCCCTTTATTTTTTCCAGGCTCTTTCCTTAACTGTCTGTCTCTGAGATAAGGAAATTATTATCAGTGTATCAGCCCAGATATATTTCAGGGGAAGAATGGCAAGAATTAATTCTGGTCTATCTGAGGCGAGTACAATTAGGGAGCCTTCATGATGAGACTAAATCTCCAGATTATTGGATCAGATATCCTCATTTCAGGCTGCTCTGAAAGCCTAATACTCCATTCACTTTCCAAAATGCACTTAGAAATAATCACCACTGTAAAGGAGGATGGGGAGGAAAGTACCTGTAAGTGGTCTGAGACAAAGCAATCCCTTCACAGAGGTTTTTTTGCGAAGTTAAAATATATTTTTGGGTGGGTTTCTTTTGTAAGTGTTAATTTTGTTGCTACAGTGCAGTCATTTTTTATCATTTATTTCAAAACTGGTGTCTTTTTTCACCCCTTCTTTCTCTGCTGTTTAGAGCTGTGAGTCAACACTCTGATAACTCTGAAGGGATGCTTGTAATGGATGATATTGCCTGATTCTGTTTTACTGGAAACTCATTTGGGCAGCATTATCCAGCCTCTGACATGTTGATGGCTTGTCGTGGATTTTGTGAAGAATTCAGAGGGGGATGAAAGAAAAACGGAAAAAAAGGCAATTCAGATTTGATTAATGCTTTCCACAAATAGAAATGAATGTGATTCTTGACTTCCAAATTATCTCTGATTCTTCAGAACTGAATGACTTCCCTGCCCTCTGGAGATCTGCGCTGTAATTAATGAATACGGAGTGTTAAAACATTTTGCTATCTAAAATTTGGGACGAGGAGGGAGAACAAACAAAATAACCCCAGACAGACTTTTCACCTGTGTTAAATAATGGGAGTTCAACTTAAACTTACTGTCCTTTCCCTTCCTGATCAGTTCTGGCCTTACCTTTGGATAAAATGGTCACCAAACAATTCCATCTGTGGTGCTTGCAGGGCTCTCCAGGATCTGTTAAGTACAAGATGTCAAATTTGCTGAAGAATTCTCTGTATTATCAAGTCAAAGCCTTCAACTGAACACGACTTTCACTCTTTATATTTACTGAGAATTCACACTAGTCCAAGTTATTTATATCCTTAATAAAAGGAATTCCTTTTCTCTCTTTTCAATCTGTGGATTATTTATCCGCTGTCTAATAATTCATCAAAGCTGGAAACTGCCAGGGTTGATGGGAAGCAGCCTGGCTTTTGAGACTTTCTGTTGTGATAACTATTTTTTTTTTAGTTAAACATTCTCAAAGAAATTTTAAGTCTAATTCTTCAGGCCCTGTATCAGAGAAAACACCCTATACTGTTCTTTACCCTCTGCGTCACACCCTATATTCTCATTTTTACTTCCTCCCATGCACAGACCTTAACTTTCAGGTTAACTTGAATGTTTTATTTATCTATTTTTATCAAGCTGCTCCATAGCTGAGCACTCTGACTAGAAAATCTGATTCTGGGTAAAATAATTTTTAAATAAAATAATTCCTGAAATAACAATTTTTCCATTGTTACTTGGAGTAATTGATAGTAGCTTTGAGCAATAACAGGTGAATATGGCAAGAGATGTGGTGACTAGTAGGAAAAATTTCGATTCATTCATTAAATATCTTTTTATTTCATGTGAACTGAAGAAAATTTATTAGCAGTGTTAGTGGATAATTCACCCCAGCCATGCAATTAGCTCAGATGGGAAATATCCATTTCCTTTCTTCGTTTCTCAGCTCGTGCACCCACGTGACCATGGAGAAAAAGGCAAATTAAATTCCAAATTCTATGAGCAGCTGGGAAATTCTCCCTTATCCTGTGGGAGCTGTGACTCTGAGGCCTCTGAGCCAGAGAGAAAAAGCTTCAGTGTTTTCTGTCACTTCCCAACCCATTTATCTTCCAAGCCTCCCTGAGCGTTTCAAAGCCCTTGAGACAACACCAAGAACTTCTGGTTTGGAGAATTGTATTAATCCAACCAAGGGAGGGGAATTCCAGAGATGAAATGTGATTTTTTTTTTTTTTTTCCCACGGGAAGGATCACATGAAATCCAGAGTGCTGATCAATAAGCAAAACACTTTGGAAGGAGCAAATACTACCTAGGTCCAAATAACATATTTAAAGGACTCAAGCTCTGCTCATGAATATTTCATGAACTGAAGATGAAGTTAACTTTGACAAATTATAATTTTTCCATTTCTGATAATAAGCATTTTCATTTTGGGTTTCATGAGGTTATTTTTTTTTTTTTATTCCTGAACTATAATAAAATAATTCTGCATTAAGAATTTTAGGGGAATGAATTCATTCATAATGCATGAAGAAAGGAAAAAAATTACTTGCCTTGGAGTTTCAAAAATAATTTTTGATTTATTTTTTTTAGTAAATCATTCCTCGAAATCCCCTCTCTGTGTCACTGTATCCCTGTGTGGAAATTAAATTTAATAGTTGTGGTAAATACACAGTTATGGTTTTACTAAAAAGAAACATCCTAAACTTGCAGTTTTAAAGGTTCTTTTTAAATGCATCTGATTTCAGTGTTGTCTTCTAAACTGCTTGGAGTTCATAGAACAAGGCTAAAGTCTCTCTCCTAATTTCTGCAACCTGATAAATTAAGTTGCCCTTTTTGACCTGTACAATTTACCAATATTCAAATTGCAGTAGGATCAATCTCTGCTGAAAATGTTTCCATGGAATTTGATGCCATGTCAATGATGCAACAGTCCTTTTAGACATGAATTCGCTTTTCAGAAATTCCTGTTTCCTGAGCTTAATGGCCTGGCAAGCTCCATCACCAACAAAAAGTTCCACTGTAATTATTTTTCCTACTTTCCATAACTTTCTCCTTATCCCTAAGAGAGGAGAAAACCTTTCCATGTGTCCTTGTTCCATGGTGTTGTTCCCAAGCCAAGAACCTTGTGAATGGAGCAGAGCAAACATCACTCTTGCTGCACCCGTGAAATTCGATGTATTCCTCATTTTCAAATCCCAAGGCGTGCTTTTCTATTGCCTTTATTGTGCACATAATCTTATTTTCTTCTCCCCATCCCTCAAAAAAAAAACACTTAAAAGCAAATCCAAAAGGGAATAGTGGCTCCACCTGGCTACCAAAAAGCTGGGAGGAAAGGCAGATGAACCTGTTTTGAGGTGTTTGTGCCTCCACCAGCAGAGCTGTGGGTGCTGTCACAGAGCAGTGATTTGTGTAAAGAAAGAAATACCTTCTCCAGCGCTCCTTAGGAGTGTCTTAAAACAAAAGCTATTCACTTGAGGGCAATGAAGAGTTGTTTTCATCTCAGTTTTGCTTTATGCTCTTCTTTGATCTAACATGAAAATCATTACAATTTATGAGATAAGGCAGCAGACAAGACCCCGAGGAGCTCTTTGTTATGTAACGCTCCATCCAATTCATTATTTTGGGACTCTCTCCCCTCAAACAGCTTTTTCTGAAAGATCAAGTCAGTCAAAGCCACGGTGGGTTTTCAGCTCTGCTAAAATCTGCCGTATTACACGCTCAGTGAATTTCCACAGCTTTTGTTCCAGTCGCTGACAGCACCTGTCATTTGCCTTTTTATGTCTTAAAAGCTGCTGGTGGCAGCATAATCAAAGATGTTGAGTAAAAATATATATCCCAGAGCAGTGGCCTGTAAAACAAGTCTGGTTATATTTTAGCAAATTCTCGCTGTGTGTGTCATAACCTGTAGTTTTTGGGTTGGTTTGTTTTGCTTTTTTTTTTTTTTTTTACGTGTGTGCATCAACACTTTATTTCACAATCTGGTATCTGGGTGAGTTAGTAGAAGAAGTGCTGTTAAGGCAGAAAATGGAAATAAAACTTTATCCTTTGGAGGGGTTTTCTTATAGAAAGAAGGGGGAAAATAACTGTTTTACCAATTGAGGATTATAGGCAAAACAAGAGTCAACCATCTCTTCCAAGTCTTCAGGAAAATTCTGATGTTCAAGGGCTTATTACTTGGACTGTTATAGTTTATAGTTATAAAAGTGTCATGATTAAAGGCCCAGTGTTTTCCCTACAGCAGAAAATCACAGCTCTCCTGGGGGTGCATTTTAATCTAGGAAAACAACCTTTTTCACTTCTTGACCCTCTCCCCTATAAAATGAAATAAGCAACATTACTTTTCATTTTTTAATCTAAAAGCTTCATTCCTTTTCTTAATTTCATTCCTAAACTTTTACTATAGGAGAGTCTTTATACAAAAAAACCATCAAAGAACAGAGGCATCTTTGGTGTCCCATGACCACCCTGAAAGGGGAATGGCTCATTCTTTCAGGAGACAGAGGCTAACACTGTGGTAAAGATTTCATAAAGATTTACACTCTCTAGAAGCCTAAAAATACCCTATTTTGTGGTAGAAAATGTAGTGGAGGAGGGGCAGGGGTGGAGGGAGCCTTGCTGATACATGTGGGGGCACCTCGTGCACCTGGGGGAGCACTGGGAAAAACAGGAAAATTTTAATAGGGAATTTCTTTTAAAAGGAAATTCATCTTTGGAGGGAAAAGGCTCTGTGAATGAGCAGAAAGGCTGAAGCTGATTATTTGTCCTGTTCTGAGCGGTCATGAGCAGGAAATGTTGGATTTGTTAGAAACAAAAAAGCCTGCTCTTTTCTGGGGTACCACCATCAAGCCACCCCTCTGACATGGATTATATTGTGGGCTGCTTGAGCTGAAGTGGAGGCACTTTTAAGAAATAAATCTTTGATAGTATAATAGTTTCATGCAGTGCAACAAGACCTGCAGTTTGTTGTACATCTGTGAGCAGCAGCCTCTGGTAATTAAATGTCATGTCCTCTGAAGACATGAATGTTGGTGTTTTTTTCCCCTCCTCAGTTCCAGATCGTTCGGACAGGAACATTCTTTGCGTTTTCACAACCAAAGTAGATTTTTGCTGATGAAATTTTGTTGGCAGATTTATTCCTTTCATTCAAAGGATTACTTTTATTCTTCTGGCCGGATGCAATTATGAGATGAACAGGCTGAACCTCTGCAGAGTTCAGTGGGTGTCCTCTTCTGTGGCTTTCCTAAATCAAATTCTATGATGGGACTATAATTTTGTTGTGTTCTCCTTCAAGACTTAAAATGTATTAAGGGTTGGGTTTTCTTTGACTACATTATGAAGTATTTTTAAATTGCATTTTACAGGTATTTTCTTAATTCAGCCGCATTATAAGGGGTGATTGGAGGGCAGTTCTCATTCTCAGGGCATCAGAAGAAGCTGCTGCCTCCTAGTCCCAAAAATCATATGTTCTGAGTCCTATATGTGTCCCAAACCTAGTCTGGATTTCCACCCATCAAGGCACTGCATGTTTAATTTGTGGGCTTGCGTACTTGGTTGATTCAGGGACAGGGGAAAATTGAAAGCCAAACCCATTATAATCCAAAGAATCCCTCCACTCAGCAATTTGGGAAAAAGTACTTCAGGGATGCAAAGCCTAATAAACTTAATGGGGTAAAAAGTAGTGGTTTTCAGTCTATTCCAACATGTTTTGATCCAGGGGAGAACAGGTAACTTTGCAGGATATCCAGCATTTGCATTATGTTTTTCCTATAGGTTTTGAGAGGTTTAAAAATGCCTTTTAAAGCCTGGGCTCCTCAAAGCCCAGCCTGCTGGGGCTGGGTGGGAGGGAGATGTCTGCCCATCTCAGTGACAGTCTTGGAGATGTTAATTTTTGCCGCTTTATGCAGCAGTTGGAATTTGTGAATCTTTTGCAGCGTTCATGAGGGATTATAGAATATTTCTAGGAAAGAAAAAAAAAAAAAGAGAGGAGGAAAAGTAGGTTAGACTTGAAAGTTGTACAATATTCACAAAGGCTCAGAAAGATGCAAGCACCTGCATATTTCTAAACTGGCAGGAGATGTGAGGTTTTTGTCCTGTTTAACAGAACTAGTTGGAAAATAACTTGGGTTACACCAAATGTGGGTAGAAATGTGGAGGTAAGAATAAAAAATGCTTTTTAAAAAAATCAGCAGTATCTCATTAAAAACAAAGCCAACAATATCCTTTATTCATAATCTCCTTAGACCCTGATTTTTTTGGTCGTTAGGATTAGTTTTTAAAGATTATATTTTCTGTAAAAGGTGCAAGTAGAAATCTCAATAGGATAAGCTGTGCTTTTTAAGGACCATTTCCAGGGCTTTGTTGTCTCTGGGTTTTCTTTCCTGGGATAGAGAGAGGTGAAAACCCAAATTTATTTAAAGTAAGAAATATGGTTGTACTCTTCTGAGCCTCACTCCTCTTATTTCTTGGTAAATACTTTCAAAGATAAATGGTGGGATCTCAGCATTATTTAGGATTATCAGAAAAGCTTAAATTTAATCTAATTGTTCTGACACAGTGAAAGGTTTATCAGTGGTGATTTTGGGAAAAAATTATTGTAGGAGGGTTGAGAGATTTTAGATAATGGAACTCATGGCATGTTAATGAATATACATTATTTCCTATGCCAAATTAATTGATCTACCTCATCACATATAGGGATATTTCATTTGAAACCAACCATATGAAAACTTTTTTAATGCCATTGGTTTAGCAATTGCAATCCAGATGATACTGGGGGAAAACCAAAGAGGCAGAAAAGCAAAGTGTGCATTAAAAAAACCTCTGAATTCATTCCTATACCTACATTTCTTTTCCTTAATTTTGGAGGTAGGAACCCTCTATGGAGAATGTTAAATAGGACTAAGATTAAAAAAAAAAAAAAAAAAAAAGTGAATTGGTATGAAATAATTCTGACAGTTCTACTTGAAAAATGTCAGTCTCTTTCAACATCCCTATTTATAAGTCTTAGAAATAGTGTTGAACTGGAGGTCCTCATTCCAATATGCAAGGAGAACGTGCCAGAGGTGGATTGTTCCTTCCCCTAAAAGTGAGTGGAGCTCCCGTGTGCTCCCTGCTGAGGTGCACACGTTTTCCAGCTCCTGCTTCTGAGGAGTGAGAAGAACCCCAAATTTGCCCTGAGACAGCTCTTACGTCTTCAGAGCGGTGAATAATTGATGAGAGCCCCATTCTCAACTCACAGAGGGAGTGCAGTTGTTTGAAGGGAAGGAACTCCTGGGTTTAGGACGCCGCGGTCATAGAAATGCAGGAAGAAGAAAGAAACGAGTAGAAGTCCAGGGAGTCCCCCTGTAAAGAACAGGGTGGTCTGCAGGGAGCAGGAGCTGCCAGGCCTTGCTGAAGGGCAGAGCTGCCCTGGTGGAACCCAGGAGACACGTGTGAAGGTCCACATCAGGGGTGTTGATGTGCTGCAGAGCCGTCCCTGGGAGGAGGAGGAGGAATTCTCTGGTCGTCCTGCAACCTGCCTTGGTTGCAAATATTTCTTTGAATGGCTGAGCCCTCCCTGACGTGACATGACAGACCTTGGCACCCTGTGATTGTACTCTTGCCGCTGTTTGGTTTAGAAGTAGCAATGCTTTATTCCAGGTTCCTCTGATTCCTGGATTCTGTTCCAGTGCTGAAGATCGATCAGCCCTACCAGAGCACGTGTGGTTCATATACAAGGGGTTGTAAACCAAGTCCGAGAGGGAGAAAGCAGAATTTCATCCCTACAACGTCCAGCACGAGGCTCGAGGGAAGGGGAACTCAGGTGGCTGAGAGTTTGTGGTAGTAGTTTCTTTACAAACAGAATGAAAAGCACAAATTAAATCCTTTTTCAGTGAGATACTACAGGTATTTTCACTGTTTGATGGAAGCTTCTGATTGATAATTCCAAGTAGCTCATACTCCTCTTAACTGAGTAATCCTTCCCTGGGCACCAGTAAGACCACTGGAAATGTGTTGCTTTCCACCATATGCTCCCTTAATAGTAAAAAAAAAGAGAAATATTTAAAACATAATGCTTTAAAACCCAAGATCTTCGCCCCTTAATTTGGCAGTTTGCAAAACATGGCATTTCTGAGACTCTGGCAGCGCAATTGTCAGAGCATTTCTATCAACACAAGGATGGAAAACAAACTCCCTGGCAGCAGCAGGCACAGCTGTGGGTGCCCACTCCCTCCCTCTTTCCTACCATGGAGGGCTTTTTTAGCCTAAACCGTCTGTGTGATTAGAAGGGGGAATGTGAGATTAGAACTGTCTTACAAAAAAAGAAAAGACCTTTAAATGCAGTTAATGCCTCTGCAAAATATTGGTTTCATAAACTTGGCAGTTGCTCTTAAAAAAGAAAAAAAAATCAGCAACCTGCCATCTGGAAATAACTTATAATAATTGGGGGTGTGAATGACAAAGGAATTAAATGTAAAAAATATATTATTGTTTTTGCATGAAAAGTTAAGCTTTGACCGCTTCCACCTCACCAGGGGACTGTTCACAATGTGGACCCCACAGAGGTAGTTTAATGACACTTAGCCTTTGGGGTTTTTTTTTTGCACATTAAATGTATGGAGAAAAGCAACAAATATCACGAATGTACCAATTACATATTAACTTTTTAATGTTCTTGCTAATTGTGGTCAGTTTTATTAGAGGGTCTTAATTCGTGCTGAAGGGATGGAGCATCTCTGGGAGAAGGAAAGGCTGAGGGAGCTGGGGCTGTTCAGCCTCCAGAGCAGACACTGAGAGGGGACCTTCCCGATGTGTGTCAGCGGCTGCAGGGAGGG
>JAWMRA010000009.1:2656055-2678487 GCA_035584735.1 Pseudotriccus pelzelni | reverse complement strand
GACACTTCCAGGGATCCAGGGGCAGCCACAGCTTCTCTGAGCAACCTGTGCCAGGGCCTGCCCACCCTCCCAGGGAACAATTTCTCCCTAATATCCCTTTTAACCCTGCCCTCTTTCAGTCTGAAGCCATTCCTGTCACTCCATGCCCTGCTCAAAAGTCCTTAAACAGATTTTTCCAGCCAGGCCCACTGTGGTGAGAGGGAAAAAAATCAAAACAAGTGATTCTTCCTGGTCCTTCTGCTCCTCTGAAAAGCATGGAAAATTGCTGATGGCAACCAAAGGGAGACACAGGACTGGTAAACCTGGGAGACAGCAAGAACAACAAGTGTGAACAGGAATAGGGTGGCAAAAGCTGGACAGAGCAGGAGCAAATGGAGAGGAGAAATGGAAAACTGTGGCAGAGGAAAGGAGAGGTGATGGAGGTACAGACAGAAAGGAGAGAAGGAGAAGGGAGGGAGCCGCACTGTGCACTGCAGAGGGATAATTGCAATACTTCAAAGGCGCTTTCAAAAAAGCACAGGCCAAATGTCTGTGGAGATACAAAGTCAAACAAACCTTCACAAAAATCACAGAAAGGACTAATTAGCGGCAACTGGAAGAAGGAAGTAACAGCCATTTACCCCCTGCAACACACAGCTCCACAGGAACCAGGCACCCCATTGCTGAGCTCCAGTGTCTATTTGGGTAGCAAACAGCTGAGATCTGGCTGCCAACCCACATCACCCCTCCCGGCAGGTTCGCACACACTGGGGTTTCCCGGTGTTAAACTGTCAGCAAAGCAACCTCCTTCCCTCTTCCCGGCCTCCTGTCAAGCCACACATTGCTTTGTTCTTCCCCCCATTCCTTCCGCAAGGTCCAGGCTGGGAGTTCGAGTATTGAACAGGGCAGCAGGGATCTGGTTATAAACAAGACAAAAGGAGGGATTTTGTTGTTGTTGTTGTTGTTGTTTGTTTCCCCCATATCCTGGTGCTTCTTTAACTTGTAATGTTAGAAGCCCATGTTTTGCTCAGAGCCTTACCCAGTAGAGACCCCGTGGCTGGTTCAGATTGTGTTGCTGAGAGACAGAAATATCCAGTTTGTAGCTCCTTGTGAGTCCAAGCACCCCAAGCTGTCTGTGTTTGGGCAGCTCTGCACGTACCACTAAGGAGACAGGTAAACGCCCCAGGTCAGGAAACCTTTCTCTGTGTGGTGGAAAGAACATGGATTTTATGTTGACAAAAAAACCTCTCCAGATGTTTCTTTTTTTTTTTTTTTTTTGCTGGAGGAACAAATCTAACCTTGTGCTGTAGATGCTTAAACTGACATCGTACAAAGCCAACAGATGTAGGATGGACCGTGACACCTCAAGGGCAGCACCAAGAATTAGAATCATAAAAGATCCTAGAATCATGTCATAAAAGGCTTCTTTCCCCCCCATTTGCTTAGGAATAACAACCTCATTTTGAGGACTATGCAATTAATACTAAAAAAAAAACACAGCAAGAATTACATGAGATATTTAATGACTACGTTACAGAGCAGTGAATCAATTGAAGGTGGCAAGACACAGTGGAAAAAATAGTATATTACAGTGTAATAAAAGATGATGTCAAAGGGCAAAAAACATGTGATGTGATTTAAAATCCCATGAGTAACTTTGCAAGCTAAGGAATGCTTGAATTGAATGTTTCTGTGCAAGCAGCTGCTCTTTCCATACACATTCTCTATTTTTGGCATAATACATAAATCAATGTCACAACAGAAAGATAAAATGATGCACACTTGAAGTGAAACATGAAATTACCTCTTTATGGGCTATCTGCTGCTTAGGTGTTATTTAGAAAGCACAAAATAAAATAGAATGGATATTTTGGAGCTGCCTAAAACATAGGAATGGAGGAGACAATTTTCACAGGGATTCATCTGCACTACCCTTTGGTTAAACTTGGGTTTAGTCTGAGCATCCCCTTGTGATTGTCATGAAAAATCACATGCCTTGTGCTGCCATGAAAACGTACAGTTCCTCTTCCTTGGACAATAGAGGCCAAATCTACTTGAATATTTTATCCCCATTCTACAGAGAGATCAGAAAATCCTTTGCCTTCACCTGAAGTCCAGAGAGAGGGACAATTCTGATTTTCCCCACAATCTGGATGTCACCCAGATCTCAGAAACTAACATTTGATAACTCAAGTATGAGCTTTAATGTATTGCCTGAATCTCTGGGGATTCTAATGGAGTTAGAGACAAACAGGTAAGAATTATCATTTCATGAATGGAAATCCCCACATCTTTATATTCACTTAATCTCTTGGAATTGGCATCAGAATACAAGGAATAAGTAAATAAAACTTCTTTTTCACGACAAATTTTGCAGAAAGTACCTGTCTTGTGCTAAGTCTGGGCTAATGTAACATCACCTAGACAGGCTTTTTCTGCAAATGAAGCTTTATTTCTCTGCTTTCTGTTCATTTTATCCACTAAAGGCAGCCAAGATGAGATTCTTGCCATCCTATGGATTAGTGGAACATGCAGCCAGTTTTATGTGTGACCATTTTCTTCTACAATGCACCTGAATATTGAGGGGAGATCATTCTACAACACCAAAAAACCAGCACCAAAACCTGCTGCAGGACACCATTTACAGAATATTTTAGGCCAAACTTTCTTAACACAGAGAAAACAAAAGTTACCCATGTCTGCAGTTCTACTCTGAGTCTTTTGGGAAATGTTAATGTACGGGTTGTGCTGCCCATAAATTGCATCTTTTTGATGCCATTAGAAATAAATGGACTCCGTAAGGAGTTTTATGCCTTAGGAAAATATACTGTCAGCCTTTGGAAGCTTAGGAAAGTTATTTTTTACAGAACATTATAAGATACTGAAATATAGAGAAAAAGCACTTGATGAGATCTGTTTCTTTGTTTACTGCAAGAAATAGATGTATATTTTTAAAGGTTGCATATTTGGAGTCTGAGCTGTAGGTATCTCACCTCTCCACCCTTTCTCTCCTGTGTGCCCCCCCTTTTGTGAGGATGATAAAAGCTGCACCTGCCACAGCCACATTCTCTTCAAACCCAGCCTTTTTAACACATTATAACTCTAGTTCATAAGAAGTCTTTTAACTCTCTTATCTAGAAGAGAGTCTAAGAAATAATCTAATTATTAAGGGTATATCATGGCTGTATACTTACATCTGAAGACTTTCAGGTTTTTCCCTTTTTTTCTGAGTCAGAAAACAGCATTAAAGCGCTATTTTTCCTATTACAGCAAATTCCAGATTTAGTAACATCAATTTGAAATAAATATTAATAATAAAAAAAGAAATCTAGTACCCAAACACTAAAAACAAATAAGAACATGTTGTTATTTTCAAAATTCTTCTCGTTATAAATCGATGCCAATTAAACCTCAATATATGCGTTACTCTCAGAAACAAGGAACAATTATTTCACAATTGCTTGCTGCTGCATGTGCACATTTCTCCTCTCTGAAGTTAATTTGTAATTGTTGTGAAGTTCAGAGCAGTTTGGAGGGAAGGTGCAGAGGCAGATTCGTACATCTTTGTAAATACCTTTTTTTTTCAGGTGCAGCATCTGTTGCTAAGCTCTAAATACGTACCTATTTTTCAGGTAATGCTTTCTCATCCATGGCAAGGCTTAATTTGTTCTCATGTTTCAGATGTCTCCTATTATTTAAAATACCAGGTGATTACCTTGTTAATTTGGCAATTAACAGCTGGCCTCCCTACCCCTTTGTGAAGGCAGAAGCTGCGTGTTTCTCCTTGCAAACGGCCTAATCTCACCCAAACTTCTCGCAGGGAGAAGTCGGGCTGCTCGTTCTGCTCTTAAATAAATAAAGAAATAAAGCAATAGGACGGTACAACGTGATCATTAGCACTTAATAGCCTTAAAACGTATTTTTGAATGTAAAAGCCTGCTCTGTAATGAATAACAAAGGAAGTGTAATGAAAGTACAAGCCAGGAAGGAGTTTCCAGAGACAGTTGGTATCTACAGCAGAGATCTACTCGATTCAGTAGCTAATTGCTAATTCAATGTCTAATTGCTCAGTATCACATTATGCACTCGTCTGGCTTGCAGCAGCAGTTCAAATGGCTTTCGTGAGGGCTCCTTAACGGCACAGTTCCCTTCCTCACGTTGCACTAAATGTAATTATTCCAGATGCCACCTGGAACACGCAGCAGAAACGTGCGGCCTTCCCACCACCGGCAAAACCTTCCGCTGCTCCCCGAGGAGTCCCAGGACCTTGTCCCGAGCAAGGGGCTGCTCCTGCGGGGCCATCACAGCACCAAACGCCTGTTTATCGCCTGTCCAAGAAGGCACAAGGCAAGGCCACCCTTTGGTGGCATCTGGAGAGAGCAGCACCTCCCTGGCGCTTGCCCATGACCCTCCGCTGCTCTCCAATGAAAGTTTAATAAGGACGATTTTCTCTCCATTATTGCGTGTGGAACATCATGTCCTCGTGAAAGAATCGCAGTGCCAGATCCAGGTTCACACCGGTCACCCAATTTATATCATAAATTAGCCACGCTAAAGCATTTCAAAAACTTTGGGACGGCTCAGAGAGTTCGGAGGCCGTTTCAAGGAGAACTCTGCAGCTTCCTACGAGCGGGAAACATTTCCCGGGTTCTGTATTCTACCTTCCAAACATCAGAAAACATTTAAAAGGCGTACAGACTACAAGCACCGCAGGTAAGGCAAGGCAAGAAACACCCACAACTGGCTGAGCATCGGTGTGTTCAGATATAGCTGGTAGTCTCTGTATAGCAATTTATGCTACAGCAGCCACTGCATAGAAACAGCATTTTGTATCCAATTTAAAAACATGAATGTTCTGTCCTTACCCTAGAGCCTAAAGACAATTTACAGAAGTAGGGCAGTATGAAGTATTGCCACAATAAACTGTTGTTTTACTTCCCTTTTACAGCAAAAATTAGGGGAACACTGCAACCGTTGTCAAGCCTTAAAATATGTTTGCAATAAAATAGAAGCCATTGGCTTTCTTTAATTTCAATGGCTTTCTTCATTATTCAAAAGCCTCTTTAAATCTTTCATAGATTCAGATATGATTTTTTTTAAAAAAAGAAATACATAGTCCTTCAGCAATTAATCTGAGTCTCTGGCTACTGAAAAATTGGGCACTGATGGTCTCTCATGGAAGGAGAAAGCACTTTAATTCTTCAAAACTTGCTTATTGCTTCCTCTGTGTTGGCAGGAGTGTGAATACATCATAAAATGCTTTTCTGGTAATATTCTTCTGGAATAAATGAAGAAACGCCTTCTAATTAGTCACTGTGAATTAATTTGAAATCCATTCTGGTGGCTGGAGATTTACTTTTAATTGGACATGAGTGATATGTTCATGTTCAGAGGAACTTACTATCTTTTTAATCACATAAAACTTCCTTTAGCAAGGGGTGAGAATCCAGGACACAGGGAGTTAATAGAGACAAGAACAGTTCCTCTCATGGCTGTTTTCAGTGAATGAAAGGAATTCACTAAATGTTCAATAATATGTTAATACAACGGGTTACCATCTTTGCCCCTCAACAAGAGAAACACAGAGCAGCTCTAAAAAGCCCAAGTTAGACTATTTTAATTAACATTAACAGTACTTCACTGCATGATTAGTCCCTCTGAAAGCAATGGAAATACCAGAGGATTAATGGAAAGGAACGAAACTGTCAAAATTCAAATCCTTAGACCTTTTGAGGAGGAGCACCCTGGATTTAGGAAGCCTGGGTTGGCTGGTTTGGGCACACCACGGACACCAGATGATGGAGGTGGAAAGAAATCTCTCTAGCTGGCATAAAAATAAGAGAATGCAGGTAGAGATTCATCTGCTGCTTTTTGGGCCATGATAAGGAAGAGACAGAAAGTATTTTCAAGCTGTGTAAACTAAAATAATGGAGAGATTTAGGAGTCTGAGAGTGGATTTAGTTAGAACAAGCCTGTAACTCCTTCAGCTTCCACCAGTCACTCTGCAGAGTGAAGGAGAGAGATGTCTCTTCATGGCCTGCAAGCCCTGAGCTAAATGGTGTTTAGACAAACAGGCAATTCAAGTCTACCTGTTGACAAGCACAGTTTTAAAGTGATCCAGATGTAGAATAGTTGTTGATGTCTTTGTGTGAAGCATTTGAAGGAATAAGCTTTAAACAGATGGAGCTGGGAAAAAAAAGTAAAGGAAAAAATAATTAAAAAAACCAATATGGGAGTTGACAGATATTTGGATTTTAGTCCAGCATTTGACACTGTCTCATGAAATCTTAATTGAAAAATTAATTCAAGTCTGCTTGGCTGGAGACAATGGTGTGTGGATTGAATATTGGCTAAAAGACAAATGAAAAAACTGACGACAAACAGCTGTGAAACAAGATGGTTGGAAATGTCCAGTGGGGTAACACACACTGATTGTTAGTCTGCGTTTACTTCATATCTTCATTAATGATTTAGAAAAAGGACATAATTAAGATCTTAATTGAACACACAGATTATGCTCATTCTAGAAGATTTGAAATGTCAACAAGGAGGGTGAAATAAAAAGGCACTGATAGGAAACGTGGGTGAGCGTCGGCCAAAATAGATTCAGCAAGGGAGAAAAATTATTCTACTGCAAACACAAAGCCAGCAGAAAACGTAGAACCAATCAGAAGATGAGCCAGAAATTTAGGAAATGGAACAGTAGTAACGGATAAGAGAGTTGAAGGATGTTACAGGAAGTACAAAAAGTAAAATGCAAGTTTAAGATCCAGCGGCCTTTGCATCCACTGGAAGCTCAGCCATGGACTTCAAAGGATTTTGGCCAGGGATGGCAGTCACAGAGCAGGGATTATCTGCAACCTTGCTCTGGCCATTGCAGGCAACTATGAGACATGCTCTCCCAGAAAGATGTTAAATTGGAAGGGAATCAGAGGAAAGACAGAATAAAAAATTAAGGGGTTTTGCAAGAACTGAAGCGGGAAGAAAAATGAAGAGAATTGAGCGGTTATAATTTGGCCAAATAGGGAATAAGCAGGAACACAATAACAGCTTTCAAGTGTCTGAGGACATAAGCTTGTAAAAATGGATAATAATTACTCACTCTGTTATATGACAGTAGAATTTTAACAGGTGAAGGGAATATATTATAAGGGATGAAAGACATTTGATGTAAATATCAAGAAATGCAGCATATTAAACTGTTGAATAATAGAAGAGATGCAAGTCCTATGGTCTGGGATTTCTAAAAATCAGATTGAATGCCAGCTATTGAAATGCAGTGAGCAATCTTTCCTATTCCCCAGGATGCCATGAAATACATCTGCCTTAAAAAGATTCCTATCTCCTCCCAGCCCCTTCCTGTGCAAGTTCCATATGTTTTAAAGCCTGCACCGGGAGCTGCAGAAATAGCAGAGGATAAATTGTTCTTAATAATAAATAAACACTCTTCCTATCTTCTGATTGTGTAATCTTCTCTCTGCTTCCACCCCTCCCTGATTAAGATTACAGTCTTTTCTCAAATGTAGTATTCAAGTCATTGTCTTCAAGCTGTTTTGCTCAACTCACAGGCAAAAAAAAAAAAAAAGGCTTTACTGGGATGGGAAATGAGGGTATTTGTAGCAGTAACCCAAAGATTTGTTGGCAGAAGACAATTTTACCATGATTTATCTGAGACTGTTTTTTTTTTTCCCCTGCTAGAAACGCTGCCCACAGGTGGTGTAAGACTCTTTTTTCAGGAGTTTTTCTCTCTGGCCACATTATTTTCTTAAATCTTTAGATTGTAAAATTATTGGCAACATTAAAGACCATTAGTAAATTTGTTTATTTGCATGGGCCCACTCATTTGACTAAAAAACATTAAGCAAAGAGAAAAATGTAAAAAGCTGACTTTTATGCCATAACACAGTTCGTGACAGGGGAGGGAGCTATTTCTGTTCAGCAGTTCCTGCCTTTTTTCCACCCTCTGTATTTCGGTTCCCAAACGTAGGAAGCAAAGACAAATTTCAGATGATAAAGAAAGAAGTTTGGGGTTTTTTTATTTTTTCCTTTCAATACGAAAAAGGCAATTTAAAATACAGCTAAATATTTGTAAACTTAGGAAATGCCAGCTCTTACTTGGCAGAAGTGATCACAGGTTCATTCATTTTGATTTCAGCATGACTGTTTACACTAGAGGAGGATCTATACCTCTTATTTTTCAGTAGGTGTTAAAGTGCAGGGCTTCACTCCCTCTAGTACCAGTTTTAATGATCAATAGTACACTTGGGCAACATTAAACCACTGCTTTTAGACTTTTCACACTACTGCAATCTATGTTAAAACACACTGAAAAATAGTTTCTGGCCGTTTCTGTCTTGGTTTGATACTAATGTACAATAAAACGTGGATTAAAGAAATACTGGGGAAGGTTTGCCACGTCCAAGTGTAAATCACACATATTTTACTGCGGACAAACATGTTTTGTACATCTGCAGTGTCATATATTAATGCTTAAAATATCAACATAACCTTCACTGAAGAAATAAGGATCTTAGGTAAGAAGCTGAATATAAAATGTTAGCAAAGTGCTGCAAGAAAGAGCAAGGACAGGAAGAAAAAACAGCGGGGGAGAGGTGACATCTGCCCATGGAGCACTGGGGAGACCATTGTTGGAATGACATATTTGATTCTATAGCCTAATTTCCAAACTGATAATGAAAATGAGAAATACTCAGCAAATGGAAGCTTGGATCTCTGGAAAAGATGTTTTATAGAGAGTGAATTGCAGAGCTGGGTGTATATGGTTTCTCTGAGTATGGTTTAGGAGGTGACTTTCTTGAAGTCAAGGAAGCAGTGATGTGAAAAATCATGTAATAATATGTTAGTAAACCCAGTAACTCTTCTGATCCTTACACAAACTGTGACAGCATCACTGACAGCACTGGAGTCTTGCTATTGTGTGAGTCAGAGTAAGTTCATAGTGGCAGGTTTCTGTGCTGGTACTTTATCCCCAGGTAAATTCAAACTGTGCTCTGATTTGCCTACAAAGACATTAAAAATCAGCCCCAAATTCAATCTTGGATATATGTACAAATTATAAATACCTGGAAAGGAACAGATTAAGGCTGGCTGAAATAAAAGAATTAGCTCAAAAAATTAAAGGGAAAACAATACATAATCCATAGCCTGTAAAATGTCCTGACATCCTTGAAAACCAAGATTCTGTATTTCTACACCCTCGTATTATGAACTTAAAAGCATGAATATGTTTCTTTCCTTGCCAGGTTTGTTCTTCTACTTGAAAAACATTTATTCTGCTTCTTGTTTACACTGAATTTAGAATTAATGTGACTGTTCTGGTTGAGCAAAAGCAACCTTGACTTGTATTAGGCATCATTTTATCATGCCAAGGTATCTTGTGTAAAAACATAACATGAACACAGTTCTCAGAATTAGGCTAGTTAATAATTACCATATAAACAGGTCAAGGATCAAAAGAGACAGTAAATTCTTGTGAAGTGTGTGTAGATTATATTTCCAAATTACAATACTGAAAGCCAGGGCTGTCTTAATGTGCACAGAATAAATCTAACACCCAGAGGTGAAACATCATGGCCTCAGTGAACCTTTTTCACAGAATAATAATCAAAATAGTAGTGCCATCAGCTCATTTGTGTAAAATAATACACTGTTGGCATTAGTAAAGTGTTCCTTAGTTACAATAATATTTACTGAAAACTTACATAAACTAAGCCATGTTTTCCTTAATACTGTGGAAATAAACAGAAACCCCAACTGAGAGACTCCAATGCAGTTTCCTGATGAGTTTTTCAACCTAAAAGCCATTTCTTTGGTCCAAATGTCCTTTGAGATCTGCTCCTACACTGCACTCATCAGCTTCCCCCAGGACCTGCTGTGGGGTCCCTCAGCTCTTTTCAGCGAGACACCACTGAAAAGGAAAGTGTGTCCGTAATTTAACATCCTAACCACACCTACCTTCAATAAAACCTCCTCAGCGGGGGTGCTGGGGCTGAACAGGATCATTCTGGAGCAGAGGCTGAGCAGAGAAACTGCCCCAGATGTAATGGAGGAAAGACCTGCCTGCTGGAATCAGGGTGTGTGAGGGGTCCCAAAACAACAGGCACCAATAAAGACCAGGCAGCATAGATTAAAAGCTGGAAAACCAGCCGGTGGCACCTGGAAGACCCACTCAGGTAGTAGCACTCCCCTCTTTCCAGAGGCTCATGGTCTGTGTGAGCCACGCCACCTGTTACCACCCCAGTTTCTGGTGTTACCATCACCAGCTGTTGCCAGTTAATGATCACCATTAGCTTAACAAGCTAATCCTGGCCTGGCTGTGCCACCTATTTGTGCTTTTTGGCTGAAAGAATCACAAAATCGTAGAATCACAGAGTGGTTTGGGTTGGAAGGGACCTTAAAGCTCATCTTGTTCCACCCCTTGCCATGGGCAGGGTCACCTTCCACTAGTCCAGGTTTCTCCAAGCCTGGTCTTCGACACTTCCTGAGTGGCTCCACTCTCTCTGCAGCTTAGGACATGGTCACCTTTGATCCTTTTAAAATGTTTCATGTTTCATCACATGGAATCGAGAGCATAATAACACCAGACTTCAGCTGGGGATGATCGTGGAAGCAGCTGGACTCAGGCAAATGTTATTTCCAGCTGAACTTTCCTGCGTTGTTTTAGTTGGCCAAAACTCAGGACACAAATGGCTCAGGCTCAGGATTTTGTAATGCAGATGGCAAATACATGTAGGACTAAAATACAGTCAAGTGACAATGTGAGAGTGACAACGTTGCAGGTTTACTGAGGACTGAACAGTGGAGTTTCTTCAACCTGAATGATTTTTCAGATATTTTCTTTCTGCAGCAAAATTTGGGAGTTTTATATTCAGTTAAAATATTCACGGAAAATACTACTATAAAACCACAAGCCAATCCAACCACTCAACCAAAAAAGCCCACAACAAAACAGTTCTGTTTTTCTTCCAAAAGCTGCAAGTGGACAAGGAAGTAGTTCAATGTCCCAGCAGGTACCTGACCAGAACACAGCCCTTTCTCACTGATGTCCCACTACTCATCCAGCCAAGCAATACCATGAAAATTGAATAACTGAGTTGGATGTCTCCTTCTCTGTTATATTAGATTTTAATGCTTCTTTATTTCTAATAAAAGCAATGTGGAATCTAAATTCCACTCAAATGACAAATCCATCCTGTGAATTAAAACTGCAAACAGTTACAAGAAACAATTAAATCTGCATGTGCTCCTTTCGGAGCTTGGAAAGGATTGAAAAAGCAATAAAAAACCTCCAGTCCTCTCAGTCACTATAAAAACATGCAATAACCAGGAAAGGTCTCAGCAAAGTGGGAACAGCACAGATGAGTAAACACAGCTGAGCAGAAATGTGTGTGGTTCATTCAGTTGTTTGCCAAAGCGCCCTTACTTCAGTACATTATTTACAGATAAAAAATAGCCCATCTCTGGAGTCATGTGGTGTTCCTGGCTCCTCAACCTCCCGCTTATCTCACGGGTTAACCAGCAATTGGGGGTATAAATAGTTTGGCTGCTTTGGTAGCCGGCTCTTGGCTCTTTTATTCAAAGGAAGAAGCAGCCAGAGAGGGGGGAAAAAAAAAAAACCAAATCTGCTTTCAAGGTTGGTCTTTTCTGCTTTCATTTTCAAGGACAGGAGTGTTAAAAGCGGGAGAGGTGGAAGTGCTGATGGGATCAGGCGGGCAGGTCGGAGCAAACAAACAAAGAGCCGCTGCTTTCCCCCCTCATTCCGGTGTTAATTCGGTGCCACCTCCGGGGCTGTGACATTTCTGTGGGCAGGGGGATTCGAGCAGCACCCTCGGCCAGGGCTCCGACTGCTCCCGTGTCCTTCGTCCTGAGCTCCAGACCGGCCCCTCGGAAGCTGCTGGTCCTGCAGGCTTTGCCCCTGGCCCTGGCCCAGAACAGCTGGAGGGTGTTCAGAGCTCCAGCCAGCCATGAGAATCTGGGAAAATGAACTGAACTGCCCCCAAAACCCCGGGCAGGCTGCTAGCCATGCCTTGCCCTGGGCTTCGAGATGCTCACACAGCGTGGACTAAAGGTGTTAAGCAGCAAATGAGGGCAATGGGGGTTGTCCTCTATTTTGGGAACTCCAAACTAGAACGAACTGATTGCTGATGGCTCAAAAATATCATGCTGCTGGTCCTTTCTACGCTCTTCATTGTTGAAAATGCAAAATGCAGAAACGAATCCTAGATCATGGAAAGGGATGGAAGGTTGGAAGGACCCTGTAGAGCATCATTTCCAGCCCCTTGCCATGGGCAGGGATGACACCCACCAGATCAGGTTGCTCAGGGCCCCATCGGCTCTGGAGAATATTGCAATACTTTACTATTATATTTTACTACTGAAAAATCTCTGCTTAGCCCACAGAAGGGACATGTAGACACCTCTGTGTCACACTGGGGGACACTGAAGGACTCTAAAATACGCACAGACACATGGAAAGGCCAGGGGGTGGTTTGCACCCGTGTGGGGTCACCCCTGTGCAAAGGGGACTGGTATAGGAACGATCAGAGCTGCAGAAGAGCAAAACACGTCATCTAAATCTAAACATTTTTAAAAGAAATCTAAAATGGGTGCAAAAAAAAAAAAATCAATGTCAGCCTTAAAATTGCACAAGAGTATTGGAGGGAGAATTAGCATTAGGTGCTGTAAACTGAACGAGGTAAAATGAGGCATCAGTGTGGAAGGCAACTGCAGGAATTCTTTTCTCTTTAAAGTGTTAGCGGGACATCAAGGTGGAATTAAAATGTTTTAAATGCCAGCTGCTTGCGTGTCCCAGATCCCACTGGGAGTTTCCCAATCATCAAAAGCCCAGCCATAATAAATGCACTCACACTTGTGCTGCGGTTTTTGCAGCTCTTTCTGTCTGGCTGATCGCGCTGGCAGGTGTCTGGTTATAACCAGAACACACTTCTGAGCTCGTTTCCTGCTCCTCCGCTGGCACAGAGGGGGAGGCAGAAAGGTGGATGCTTCAAACGTGTCTTTCTTTGTGCCACGAGGTCAGCAGAGCTCAGGCTCTGAGGCTGACCAGCGCTTCGTGGTGCCTTCCCAACGTGCTCTTCGCTTGTGCTGGGAAGGTTATGAGCCTTCAGGGCTGGGGAAGCTCCTCAGAGGTTGTTTGCAGCTAATCCTTGGTCACGGCTCAGCCAGGCACTGCTGATGTCCCAGAGCTTCCGCAGTTAAAAATTCCAGTTGTAACGTAACGTGCCTGATGGCTCAGAGACCAGCTCTGAGTGGTTATTCCTCCTTCCCCAGCTTCCTCAGGACATGTGAGCTGTGCTCAGCTTTTCCCTTCTCCCTTCCCTTTTGCCTCCCAGCCGGCCCCAAGGGCTCCTGCAGCAGCCAGGGATGGGCTGTGGCACAATTAAGTTAATAATTAGCTGGCACAGCCCTGGGGTCGATGGTGCTGGTAACTTCTGACCAACACGTGTGATGCTGCCGTGGTGGTCAGTTAAATCCTTGCGTTCTGCCTCCTGGGATTGATCTCGTTTTATGGATTTTCCAGCATTTGTGCTCAGGTTTTTGGACCCTGGAAGAGCCAGGCTGGTCTGTCGGGATCCCAGAGTTCCTCATCTTCTTAACCTTGCCATAACCACCTCCTCATTTTCCCAGAACTGGCACACTGAGCAACAGCAGTAAATCACTACATTTCTAAGAATCCTTAAAAATAAAGTTCCCAGGCTTTCCCAGCTCTAAAGCCCTTAGAAAGGCTTTTCTTCCCTTTCTCCACCTGTTTTTCCCTGGCAGGAGGAGTATGACTGTTACACAGCAATTTTCTTTCCATGTTTTTCAAGTGGCTGATTTTAATTTGGATGTATTTTCCCCTGAAAATCCTTTCAGTCAATATGGAATTACATAAAGCAGCTTTCTGGAGAGAAAATACAGCTGGAGAAGTTTCCACTGAGAGGTGTGTGTGTGTTGGGGTGTGTGAGTGCGTGGTCTGCACAGGGAAAACATTTGCCTCCTGCCTGGAACCATATCAGTTCACTCTGTACCTGGCAGAGGGGAATATTGGTGCAAAGCTGCCGGAGAAAAGAAGGAATCTGAGAGAAATGTGGAAAAGAAGAGTCTGGATACCCAGTTCCTCCTGTCTCAGTGCCATGCAAAGAGTCTGCATTAGCAGACCATTTAGTGATAGGACAAATTCGGTCTCAGTATCCACTCCAGGACATCCCAGCCCTGCTTTGCACCACCTGCCCTTCTTTTA
Source organism: Pseudotriccus pelzelni (assembly GCA_035584735.1). Classification (NCBI taxonomy): domain Eukaryota; kingdom Metazoa; phylum Chordata; class Aves; order Passeriformes; family Tyrannidae; genus Pseudotriccus; species Pseudotriccus pelzelni. The sequence goes on along the minus strand of JAWMRA010000009.1, from coordinate 2,664,248 downwards.
TTTCCTTTGCTTCTTTATCCCTTTTCCTCTGATTCAAGAAATGGTCTTCTCTCGTTTCTCTGCCCCAAAACAAAGCTGCAAAGTAGATGGGGTGGATGAGGCCAGAGGGAAGAACAGCTCCTGGGATCCTGTGCACCACAGGAAGGTACAAGGTCTGGCTCTGGACAGCCCACTGGACCTTCATTTCTGTGCACAAGTATTTTTCCAAAAGTATTCATTTATTTTTTTAACTCTTGGCACTATCACTTTTGATGGTCTGCACTGACCTCTAAGAAATCAAATGAGATCCTGATGTATTTATGTATTTCTGATCCTTCCACATCAAGAGTGATGCTCTCAGATAGGGACAGGGTGCACAAGGTTCACTTGGATGACGGGGGGAAAGTAAATTTTTTGTTATCCCCAAAAACCCAATGGACTGAAACAGATTGACTTGGCTTAAAAATAAGGTGCAGATAAAAAAGTTGTTTCCTTCTAATAAATCTTAACCATAAAGAACCATCCAGGAAGGAAGAATATAAGAAAAAATTATAAAATTCATAATAAAATTTTATTATACATTTTATTATACAATTTTATTATGCATTTATTATACATGCATACATGCATGTTATCACTTAAACCTTTAAGGTTTTACTTTGTATTTAAAACCTCTTTTTGATGCTTCATGCCATTCATTCAGATATAACAGCAGTGTGTTCCACAGCAGCAGCATGGTTCCCACTTTTTTTTTTTTTTTTAATATATACAAGGGAAAAATACGTTTTATCTGCCTCGCAGAGCTTCATACTCTTGGAATGTTGAAAAGAAAAATTGTCTTTGTTCTGATTTATGAGCAATCAGCAGTAACACAGATCCCCCCCTTGGGATGTTTCTGCTGAAGTGGAACCACGTGGAGATTGAGATTCCTCCCTGTGTGCCCTGATAGTCTGGTGGGTGCTATTCCAATTCCAGCTGAAGCACAAGGAGTGCAGAATATTTGCTGAGTAAGCCAGGACTTTTTGCATTATGCCAGGGATTTAAAGGGACAAAAAAACCCAAAATCAGTCCCAGCAGCAAGTCTGGGGGCACTCCATATTAACCTCTCTGTATGGTAAGAATTAGATCTTTTTTATTCTGTTTTCTCTATCTCATGAATAGTTTTTAATCCCTGGAAGAAATTTACCTTTTACCCTGTAGTTTTCAAATTTCTATAATAGGCTTTGCAGATGAATTGGGTCATAAACCTTCTGAAACTACCCCTGAATGATCTCCTTAGGTTGGTTTTTATTCTGTGAATCTTCTGTTGGCATTCGACAGGTCTGTGGGGCAACAATTTTAACGATTCCAAAAGGGGAGAGGGGGAGGATTTCTCCTTCTTTCACCACTTTGTAAATGTTCTGGAGTTTAATATTCACATTTATCAGTGTTTATACCACTGGACTGGAGACGGCAGGAGGTCGATAATTTGGACAAGAGGAAATCTGGAAATGTCCAACATATAAATATCTTCTTTCTGAAAGGACAGATTCGCTTGCAAAGAGGTGGACAGAAACAGGCTGTAAAGTGCTGCTGTTCAGTAGCTAAAAATCTGGTGGTATCCTCTGGGAGACTGTTTCAGGAGAGGGAGCAACTGTGCAGCCTGTAATCTGCCACTGAAGTGTGATCCACAAGCCAGGATGGTCCCAGCTCCCCACTGGGAGCTGAATAACCTGAGTTGTGTTTCTTGTGTTACAACCATTCCTGATCCAGTGTATTCCCACTGAGGTGCACGAAAGAAAAGGAGCCTTTTCCCCTCTTCCTTTTAAGCTGAGCTTTTTCTTGGAGTACTTTGAGGACGGTATGTGTTGCATCAATTGAGGAGGAAGGGACACAGCCTGGAAAAGCTCTCAAGAGCCCAGGAAAAAGCCAAAGAGTAGTTGAGGAAGAATCCTAAAAATGTTTGGGAATATCAAGAAAAGAAAAAATAGTCAAATGCTTACTGATTTGGATGTTAAAATTCAACTAAATCCTTTCCAAATGTGTCTCTCCTTTTTTTCATGTAGGTTTAAAGATCTGGGGTCCTGGTTTAGTTTCATGTTGTGGGTCAGTTTTATCTCTTGTGTCACCCATAAAACTGGTTTTATGGAATTACCTAGTTTTAGGAGGGAAAGTATCAGGATCCAGCCTTGAATCTCAGCCGGGTTTCTTTTCCCTTTATCTCATGTGCAGCTACCAGGGGGTGGGTTCAAAGCAAACGGAAAGGAGCCACTTTTCACGGCTCATGTCCCAGCGCAATGGATCTTGTCACCAGATGCTCTGGATGCTGAGTGTTTTTGGAAACAGGGTTGCAAAGAGTGCTTGGATGAATTCAAGGAAGAAAAAGCTCTGGGTGGCAACAGGAGGCAAAACCATCCCCTCTTAGTGAGACTCCGTTGTTTGCTGGTTGGGAAGTTTTACTTGCAAACTTCTCTGGTTTTGGGCAGAGTCCAGAGGAGGCCACAGAGATGAGTAGAGGGATGGAGCAGCTCTGCTCTGAGGAAAGACTGAGACAGTTGGAATTGTTAAGCCTGGAGAAGAGATTGCTCTGAGGAGACCTCGTTGTGTCTTTTCACTACTTGAAGAGAACCAACAAGAAAGATGGAGAGGGAACTTTTACAAGGGCCTGGAATGATAGAACAAAGGGCAATGGCTTCAAACCAAAAGAGGGATGGTTGAGATTAAATATTGGGAAGAATTTTTTCTGTGTGAGGGTGGGGAGGCCCTGGCACAGGTTGCCCAGAGAAGCTGTGGCTGCCCCAGCCCTGGAAGTGTCCAAGGCCAGGTTGGAGCGACCTGGGCTAGTGGAAGGTGTCCCTGCCCATGGCAGGGGGTGGGATGAGATGACCTCCATAAGGTCCCTCCCAACCAAAACCATTCTGGGATGTTAGGATTGCAAGACCTTTCACACACAGCTCATTCCCACCCAGGGTCCAACCAGGCCTGGAAGGAGCCAGCAAGAAACCATCTCCAGGATGCCTGACCTCACCCACAGCTTGTGGGCTGCTGGGACAACTCGTGTCTTTGGCTTCACTTATCCTGGAAGTGAGGGGGGGAATCCTGGCCCAAGGGAAGCAGCTGTTTGGTGACCACCTCATGTGAACTTTTACCCAGTTTTTTCCCTTCCCACTGTGACTCACGAGACTGGAACGAGTAATATTGTAAAATTCAAGAAGTTATCAGCTCCCCAGCACTGCAAACATAAAATCCCTTTTTCTCTCCAGTTGCAATTGAGAAGGAGCAACAGCAGATAAGAGCTGAGCTGGCTGCTTCCCATCCCCACCTGATCTCCAGATAAATATCTCCTCAAACCCCCTCGGAAGCTGCTCCTGGTCTGGGCCCTGCAGATGAGGCTGTCTCTAGAAGAAGGATAAGGACAGAAAGGAAAAAAAAGGAGATAAAGAGGTGGGGAAAGTGCTAAAAAAGAGGCAAAACCCGACAAAGCTGTTGCTGAGAAGCAACACAGGAAGGGAGATGAAAGGGACCAATTAACCCCCCTTGCTGGGTTCCAGCTGTACAGCCCCCGTTAACTGGGCTCCTGCTGGGAGTCACACGGGATGGAATCAGCAGCAAATCGGGGATTTGATGATTAAATCTCAGCTCGTTTTCCACTGCACAGCCAGGCTGGGCTGAGCCTTTATTGTCACAGCTCGGTCCCACTGAGCTGGGCAGGGCTGCCTGCCTGTCATGAGGGACCTTTTGGAATCCTGGGATGGGGCTGGCTTGGAAAGGAACTTAAAGCTCATCTCATTCCAAATCCCTGCCGTGGGCAGGGACACCTTGCACTAGTACAGGTTGCTCCAAGCCCCATCCAACCTGGCCTTGGACACTCCAGGGCTGGGGCAGCCACAGCTTCTCTGGCAACCTGTGCCAGGGCCTCCCCACCCTCCCAGCCAGGAATTCCTTCCCAATATCCAATCTACATGTACTCTCTTTTGGTTTGAACCCTTTCCCTCTTGTCCTGTCTCTCCAGTTCCTGATGAACAGTCCCTTCCCAGCTTCCCTGTAGCCCCTCAGACCCTGGAAGGTGCTGTGAGGTCTCCACACAACCTTTTCTTCTCCAGGCTAGGCAGCCCCAACTTCCTCAGCCTGTCTCCAGAGAGAAGCTGCTCCAGTCCTCCTATCACCTTTGTGGCCCCCAACCTTCAGTCAACCTGCACGTTGCTGCTGAGCAGGGATGGACCCAGCTATGGCAGACAGAGTCTCAACCTTTGCAGTGTCAGGACAAACATCTCCCCCTGTCCCCCCTCCACTGAGCCCGATACCTCATCACAGAAGGCTGTTGGGTTGGTCACCTTCCACTTCCCCTTGTAAATCCATGTGGACTATTCCCAGTTGCCTTTTTGTCCTCCCAATGCTTGGAAATGGCTTTCAGGATTAGCTGCCCCATCACCTTCCCAGGGATGGAGTTGAGGCTGACTGGTCTTTAATTCCCTGGACACTCTTTCTTGTCCTTCTTGAAGACAGGGGTGACATTTGCCCTCTCCCAGTCCTCAGGCACCTTTCCCAGTTGCTACAAAGACAACTGAGTGGCCTCTCAGTGCCATCAGACAGTTCCCTCAGCATCCCTCAGGCCCCCTGGATTTGGGGGTGGCCAGTTTGTTTGTTTATTCCCCAACACAATCCTCCTCCCAGACTTCTTTACTCCAGTCAACACAACTTCTCCAAGTCATCCTTGCTCCAGACTTTCTCCCTGGCCTTGGGGACCTGGGACTCTTCAGGGTCAGTCTGACCAAGAAGAAGGTGGCACTGAGGCCTTCAGAATCAGACCCGCAGTTTGTCTTCCTCCACCACAGACGGACCCACAGAAGCTTTTGGTGTTGCCTTCCACATCTGTCACCAGATTTAACTCCAGGGAGGCTTTAGCTTTTCCCACCCCTGCACACTTGGACAGTGTCTGGATTCCCTCTGGGTGATCTGGCTCTGCTTTCACCCTTGCAATGTTTTTTCACGTGTGGGTTTTGGCAGGAGCTCCTTGTTCACCCACACAAGCCTCCTGCCACCCCTGCTTGACTTCCTGCATGTTGCAGTGACCCATGGGCAGGTGATCCTTGAAAATCAACCCATCCACCCAGGAAAATCAACCCATCCACTCAGGAAAATCATCCCATCCACCCAGGAAAATCAACCTATCCACTCAGGAAAATCAACCCATCCACCCAGGAAAATCAACCCATCCAACTGGACCTCCCTCTAATTTTTGTTCTTTGTTTTAAAGGAAGGTCAGTTTAAAGGAACTCAAGAGTATGGTCCAGTCTTCCTGGATCTCCTCCCTGAGCTGGGAAGTCTCAGCAAGCTCTACCAAGGCTACCCTTGGATATCACACTGATAAAATAATATAGATTAGACATCACAGAGAGATGATTTGGGCTTTGTTTTTCTTGAGCATAAAAATGCTAGAAGCAATTTTCCTCTCTTTTATCCGAACCTGAGACATATTATTGAGCTCTCTAGCTTCCATTAAGGCATCAAAGCTGTGTTCTACACCACAGTTCTTTAAAAAAAAAAAAAAAAATCAAAACTCCAAAGTCTGCTTTCAGTTTGAGCTGTCAAAATATTTTCCATAGGCAGTGCAGGTACACACTCACAACTGCCAGTCATTCCAGATGCCTTCCCTGGGAAGGACAACTTTACTTTCCTATTTTGCTAACTTTTAAATTCCTTTTGTGGCCACACTTCTTCCTGATTTTCTGGGAAAGGCAGGTAAACAAGATGAGATTTGCAGTCAGACACCCACAGCAGGCCCGTGAGAGGCTGCACTGCTGCTCTGACAGGAGCAGCCACAACACCCTGGGCAAAGAAACACCCAAACAGGGCTGGGCCTTCTCAGCAGGCCTTAGGACAGCCTTCAAATCTTTGCTAGGTTCCCTCTGAGCCAAAACAATCTGTTTTAATCAGGTTTTGTAGTTCCCCAGAGCCCCTGCTGCTCACACCAGCCGCGGTGCTGCCTCTGTCCCAGCCATCACGGTGCTCTCGTTCCCTCTTTCCCTTCTTCCTGGCTGGTTCCACTCGGGGCTCTCCTCTGCCATTCCATCCTCAAACATAATCAAATGAACAGATAAAAGCAACTAGAAGGGTTTCTTATAAACCAGCCCAATGTTCTCCAAGGGTTTCTTCTACCTTTCAGTGAGGACTTTGAGTAAGACTTAGACAACTCCTGACCAATTCCAACTCTTTGACAGTTTTTATATGGAAAAAACCACGTTGAATTGTGGCAAGAAGCGTTTGGATGATAGTCTGGGGCACAGGGTGGGGCTCTTGGGGATAGGCTGTGCAGGGCTGAGGGTTGGACTCTGTGATCCATGGCCCAGCCCCAAGAGTCACCCCCTGTGCCCCAGAGGATCAGCCAAACCCTCCTGGAGCTCTGGCAGCCTTGGGGCTGTGCCCACTGCCCTGGGGAGCCTGGGCAGTGCCAACCACCCTCTGGGGGAGGATCTCTTGTGCTGAGATCCAACCTGAGCCTGCCCTGACACAGCTCCAGCCATTCCCTCAGGTTCTGTGACTCAGTGGTTGGAGGTTGATCTTGCTGGGCTTTTCCAACCTTAATGATTCCATGACTGCATGATTTCCTTCAGTATCAGCCTGGTAACAGTTTGAATATTTAAAAGTAGATGGCAAACAGCCAAAATACACCCACATCAGAGGGCTCCCCCCACTGCACAGCCATGGCTGTGATGGGCCATGGTGGCTTTTGGTGCAGCCCAGGTTATTGAGCACTCCAAAAATCCTCATTCCCAACCTACCTCAACACTCGGCCTCAGCAAAATATACCCAAGGTCCTTGTGAATGATTTGCTGCTCGTTTACCTCGTAAACTCACTGTGTTTGTTGTGAGGGCCCTGCCAGCCCCTTGGAAGGGACTATCCCAGGCTGTCACCAGCAGGACACGGCACTGGTCACCCCAAGGTCTCACCAACACGCCCTTGATGGCCCTTTGCTGCTGCAGGTGCCACCAAAGGCTCAAGGGATGGTATTTTTCAGGAAGGCTTGATTTGCAGAGTGAAAGGAGGATGAAGGTTTTGGCAGGAGGAGCAGCTTTAACCTTGGCAAGAGCACAACCAACCCCCCAGCGTGGCCTCCAGCCAGGATGGAGGGGTGGGAAGCTCAGCAGATCCTCCCCACTGGCCAGCAGCTGGAATGCTAATGAACCTGTTACAATCCCGTGGCGTTACAACAACCTTGCAGAGCATCACAATGATCCTTGGAGGTCCCTTCCAGCTCAGGTTATTCCATGATTCCATGACCATCTGATCGTGCCACAGGAAGTGCCACGTGCTCTTTTATTCTTGCAATTAGTGGCAACTAATTGGGAGCTGGATTTGCTGGGCTCTGTGTCCAAATATATCCGCTGCTGCATAAAAAGGGCACAGCAAGAAGCTTCTTATTCCCATTTTAAAGCTGAGGAACCAAAGCACAAAATAGTTGCTCGAAATTACAGAAGGAGCCTGAAAACATCTGGAGACTGAGCCAAGTGCAGGTTCTGTGCAAAGGACTGACCTTTCCAGCACACTGGAAAAAGAGGCAATCTTACATTTGCTGCAGAAAATAAGTATAGATGGGAGGAATTAAGGGGGAAAAAAAGAGAAAAAAAAAATCTTGCTTTTTGCTTATTTATAGCCCCAATCTGTGCTGCAGGAGACCGTGTGCCTGCTCACACCCAGGAGACTGCAAAGAACCACTGCCAGATGGGCAAATTCCCTACAAAAGCCTCATAAGGGACGTGGAAATGGATCTTTTTTTCCTGCTCAGGAGGCTCCAACTGACAACATTCACTTTGCAGAAAAATCATTTTCCAGCTCTGAGCCCTGCTTTGCAGCAAAGAGGGGAAAATTCATGATGTCCCTGGAATGAAATGCAAGCCCAGAGCTGGGCGGGATGTTAAACAGCCCGGAATATCATCAGGCAGGAAAAAAGGCTGGACTTTCAATTTATCCTCTGAATTTATTACAGCTGTGAACAGGAGGGAAACAGAGGAACAATAACTTATGCTGGATCAGGGGTTTTTTGCATCAGACTCCCACATTTCAGCATTTTTAGCTGGTGTAAGGCGTGTTCCATGGAATCATCTTTGAGCAGTGCAGGGCATTCACAGAATCCCAGAATCCCAGAATGTCCTCAGTTGGGAGGGACCCCCAAGGATCCTGGAGTCCAACCCTCAGCCCTGCACAGGCCCAGCCCCAAGAGTCACCCCCTGTGC
>JAWMRA010000009.1:2644346-2655955 GCA_035584735.1 Pseudotriccus pelzelni | reverse complement strand
CCCTGGCACAGGTTGCCCAGAGAAGCTGTGGCTGCCCCAGCCCTGGAAGTGTCCAAGGCCAGGTTGGAGCAACCTGGAATAGTGGAAGTTGTCCCTGCCCATGGCAGGGGGTGGGACTGAGTGACCTTTGAGGTCCCATCCAACCCAACCCATTCTGTCATTCTATGGTTTGATGGTTTACCTTTACTCAGACTCTGCAAGGCCATTCTGGCACATTCTCCATTTAATGAAAAATGTTATTACTTCCCTGCAGTTACCACATCCCTGCAGTTAACACATCTCTTTAGTCATGCAGAGTGGAAAAGTAATTTTGAGTCACACCACTGTCTGAGGTGATCAGTCTTGTAGGAAAAAAAAACCTTCTGTTTAGTTGTGATTTACTTAGAAACTGTCTAATGGGGAATCTGGAAAGATTAAATCTGCTCAGAAGTTAGCAAGGAAAAATAAATATTCAGGTATAAACTATTAAAAAGGGTAATCTGAAAGATATTCTGAATAAACTGTGAGTGGGGTCAGCATGGCAGAAGCGTTCATAAGATTCAAAGGGTTAGGGTAGTGCATTGAGGTGGCAGCTGCAAAGGGACAGGATGTCCAACATCTTCATTAATCCCTACTGACCCAAGGCATCCTCAGAGCTCTCTCCTAAGCACACTCTTGAGTTTTGAAATAATACAGAGTTTTGAAAGGTTGAAATGGTCTATGCAAGGGGTAGAAATGCGGTAGTGCAATAAGGTGCAGCTATGAAATTAATGGAAGCTTGGCTGGAAATTGCACTGAGTATAACAGGAGTTCTTGGGTCAGCTGTGCAGTGTTTGCATCCTAAGCTTGTGCTGCTGCTGATTATTTTAACTATTATTTTTTAATTATTTATTTTTTATTACTTTATTCTCATTATTTTAAAAATTTTACTTTTACTGCTTATTTTAATTTGGTTTGTACCTGAATTTCAGCAAACACTGCTGGTGGTTTTCCAAGTGAGACAAAGTCTCAGTGAAAAATACTGAGCTGTATAGTCAGAAGCAAAATGAGTCTGAGGGGCTTGTTTTCCTTCTGGTTTTCTAGGATTTCAGATGAATAGCAGCCATGAGTTGAGCCAGCTCTGTGGTGATGAATATTGCTTAAGGGCAACAGCACAACCTGGTGGTTTATGGTTATTCTAATGCATCAGATCAGGTATCTGCACAGAAAACACGGAAATTTCCCTTCCCCACAAACCTGCTCAGAACTGCAGCTGGTTTTCATTAGTTCATTTGTAAGATACTATTTTACCTGAGGTTTTTAGAATAAATAGGAAAAAACCCAGTCTGCAAAAAGATAAAGCAGCAGATCCTTCCCAGCATCACTGACTGTGAAACCTGGAGGTGCTGTTTGTGCTGAATACTTCTGAATTTTTGTTCCAAGGTAATAGCTAGAGGTGTATAACTAAAAAGAAAAGCTTGCAATATGCACTATGCAAAATTTAGGAAAAACAGACAAAAGGAAACTGTGTGCAGAAAAAAATGCAAGTTTGTCTTGCTCTTTCTGACAAAGCCAAGCAAAGTATAAAATGCATTTACATAGAATGAACATTCAGACACCAATAATAATATTTATTCTCTTTCCTCTGTGTCTTCAGGGTAAGTGACGTTGGTCAGAGTGTCTCTTCTGACATGGCAGTGAAAAGAAATGGGTGGCAAATGTGCCCAGCCAGAATTTCCAAATAAAATTAATTACATTTTGTGTTTTGCTGGGTTCTGAAGAGCAGGCTGTTATTACCAGCAATGCAGCTGGCACTGCTGTGGGTGCTGAACTAAATATCTTGCAAACCACATATTCAGGTCCCTTACTGATCATGTGGAAGGGGGCAAAAGCCACTGACTGTAACTAGAAAGGGGTTCCAGTCCAGTGCTGGGGCTGCTACTGAGATTGTGAAAGGCTTTTTCATAGAACGATGGAATTGTAGAATGGTTTGGGTTGGAAGGGACCTTAAAGCTCATCTTGTTCCAAACTCCTGCCATGGGCATGGGACACCTTCCATGCACCAGGTTGTTCAGAGCCCCATCCAGCCTGGCCTTGACCATCTCCAGGGACTGGGAATCCTTTCTATTTATCTTATATATCCTCAGTCCTGCTCGACTTGATAGAAAGAACCTTTGATATCACCTTAGTGTGTTTGGACCTGAGAGCAAAGGGATTTTAAAAGACACCTGCGGAAACACTGAAGGATTGAAGTGTTTTGGGGCAAAAGCAGCATTATATTTATGCAGGGAATATTCCTACAGGATTTTCCCCACAAAGAAATGCCGAGGTGTCTCTTTGCTTCATCTTTGTCCTTTAGCCCTTTTCATGGCTGAAGAATAACTCCCAGTCCTGGTCCAAGAAAGCACTGAGTCCACGTGGAAGTGTGATTAATGCATTTAAACTCACTCAAGTTTTATTTATTTATGGTGATCAGATATATAAAGTGTGCTGAAATTCATGAGGATGATTATTATTCTGCTTTGGTTTATTACAGAGGAAATGCATTATTACATAAATAGGACAAAGTACTCTGAAGGCCAGTGACAATGTTTCTGCAAAATTGTACAATGAGCTTTGCAAAAGTGTAGAATAGAAAATAGAGAAAAAAAAGGAGAAGATAAATAAGAGAAAGAATTATTTTCTTTTTCTTGAGTGCCAAATTAGAGGACAAAGTGGTGAAAGACCAAATGCTGTTGTCCACAACCTTCCCCTCTAGCCCGCTAAAGCACAGGGAGGTGATGCGCTTCCTACATCCCTCTAGAGCAGGTATGGGAATCATGCTGAGTTCTGCCACAGCTATCCACAGCTATGGACAGAAAACAACCCTCTGAGATGAAATGCCTTTGTGTCAGCTTCCCACACGTCCTGCTTCAGGGTGGAGGAACTCCAGATTATGTTCCAGCTTGCTAAATAGGATTGGTGAGCGCGCTGATGTCAAGTCTATCTCCTTGATGTGCTTTGATAACTCTCTAATTATAACCCATCAGTTGAGGCACTGATCTGTGCTTTGCTCATGAAGCAGAGACAGTTTTGATGGCTGGATGGAGCATCTCGGGTCAGCTGGGTTGAGCTGACACGTCTCCATCAGCCCCTCCTGCCATAACTGCTGAGTGATGTCTGGGGCTGCACAGAGACTTCTGGTAGGATCAGTCCTCCACTCTTTGCCAAAGTTACATCATATTTTCATCTCAGCAGAAAGAATTTGTTGGAAATAATTGACTATATTCTTTGGGGGCATCTTCCTGTCATGGAATCATTGAGGTTGGAAAAGCCCTCCAAGACCATCGAGTCAAACCATTAACCCGGCACTGCCAACCATGTGCTCAAGGGCCACATCCTCAATTTTTTTTAACACTCCCAGGCATGGTGATCCCACTGCTCCAGACTGTTTCTGTTCCAGACAAGGAATAAATCTTTCCTACTTTCCAATCTGACCTCCCCTGGGGCAACTTGAGGACATTCCTTCTGGGCCTGTACTTGTTACCCGAGAGAAGAGACCGACCCCCAGCTGGCTCCAACCTCCTTTCAGAGAGGAGAGAAAACTCTTGACAACTGAGTATCAAAAACCCTCTCAGAGAACAGTCAAGTTCCCAGTTTTCATGCTCTCTTTCTCCATGTAAATGGAGAGAACATAGAGAGGGTCTGTATTGTTTTCACAGTGCCATTTGTGCCCCCCAAATAAATGCTGCATCAGCATCTCCAGTATATGGAGGAGGAGGAGCAACAGTTCTGTAGAACAAATTCAATGTATTCCCATATTTGTCCACTGAATTGTGTGTTCTCATTGCTGTAAATTTTGCATTAAATTATTTAGGTCAGCTTAAATTTGGAAAGCAACAGCATAAACACCATTTTTTTGCCTCATTTACATGTCTGTGATTATTGTGAAATGGTTTGCTTCCTAAATTAAAGTGATGCAAGCAGTCTGCCAGGAAAACAAGCAGCAATATTTTTTGGTTATATTTTTGACAAGCTGGTTGTGACACAGCCGTTAACCCAGGTGTAGCTGGACACCTGGAAAACGAAAATTCAGAAAGCACTGGATGTGTGGATGCTCGGGTTTGAAATGTCCTTATTTTCCTGTGAACTGTAAACAGCATTTTGGGTCTTTGGCTAATGGTTTAAGTAGATGGTGCTGCAGATGTGGGCGCTGCACACCTCTGGAGCGGTTGGGGTTGGTGTATCAATATCCCTGATCCAGGGATTAAGGATTGGTAATGGCACGGAATGAATGCATTGTCAGGATGCAGGGTATATATAGAAGTCATTAATAGGTCTGTCCTGTGCCCTGACATGATGCAATACGGCAGCTGTCCCGTGGAGAGACTCCTCAGGCATCCTGTCAAAGGTAGGCATGTTGATAACTGGGGTAGGACAGGCTCACTGCATCCTGATGGTGCCAGAGTCCTTCCTGCTTCCCTCTCAGTGACTTGTCCTCAGTGCCTGCTCTCATCCTACCTCTTGTTTTCGCTGCTGGGGAAATGCCCAAAACTCCAGACTCCATTTCTGGCTGATCTTATGTCATGCAAACACTTCCCTGTTCCTCAGGAGCTTCCCATAAACATTCCCACACAGCTGTCACCTCCCAGTGCCTTACATTCCTTTGGTTATACACTGACAAATGTTGCTTTGTGGTTTTCAGTGTGTGTGAGTCCCATCTTTCTGCTCCCACCAGATGCCACTTATGTTAATTGGAAAGCTTTTTGTCACTAAGGCTGCTTGTACTGATCTTCTTTGCATTACATGAAGATCATGACTGAAAATCCAGTCATGGGCTGGCCCAGCACAGCTTTCCAAGTGAAAGGGCTGCTCTGCATAAATCTTTGGATGTTTGCTCCGTCATATGCTGGTTATCACTGATGGGGTGTTCCCTGTGGGGTCACATTCATCTCCAGCAGATATTTTGGGTTCTACTATGCTTGGAGAATCTCACCCTGTCGTTCAAGTGAGGCTGTTGGTGTTTGGAGAAGCCCTATCCTGATCCTAAAGACTGAATCTCCATTGTCCACGTGCCAGGCGCTTATCCCAGCTAAATTCCTCCTGCCCAGGCACCCACCGTGGAAAAACCTGTCTCAACATTAGCTTAAAATCGTTTGCATGCTGACACACTGGGATCACTTGAGCCCAAAAGGACAATGATTTAGGAAGCACAGAAAGAGCTGGATCCATTCAATTACGTTCCCTTTGGTCAAACATCTTGTTCCCTGTCTGTTCTGGTATAATTATCTCAGCAAAAATTCATCAATTTTACTCCTTGCCCATCTTCTCTGCAAAAAGCTAAGTTTCTCTGTAAAACATCTGGATTCAGGCCCTTTTCCTACTTCATGCACCGATACTTAATTTTTGTGCAGATTTTTACCGATTGTTTGCCTTGGTGTTATTTTATTCCCCTGTTTTATGGCTGCTGTTAACATTTACTAGGGAAACTATCTTTTACACTCTGCATGTGAGGACATCACTGCAGATTTTTTGGCGGCGTGAATAGCCAAGTAAAATTTGGGTGTGTGTGGGGGGGAGAGGCGGAATAAAAGGAGGAGAGAAAAGGCAGCATAGGAAGGTTTAGAAAACTGCTTTTCACTTTTCACATGGTTAAATCCTGAATGCCTTTTCACTGGGGAGGACAGCTCATATCTGATAGAGGTACAAGTGTGCTTAATCAGAAGAGCAACACCACAGGCACTTCCACCTCTTTGTGCAACATTCCAAACCTTCCATGTTTTCAGCAGCTGGGGATGGGATTTGCTTTTTCTTTTGGCGCAAACACGAAAATTAAGCTCACTTGACTGCTCTCACTGGGCAAGCCTTAGCCATCCTGCATTCCTCCAGGGGCACTGGGAATAGGCTCACAGTCTTCTCCAAGCTAAATGATTCCATGATTCTACTTTATGGAAGCTGTGTTCCTGTGGGATGGGCGCTGGAAGGCAATCCGTGCAAATCTCACTCAGCAGCACCCACCCGCCTACCTGTGGGTTTGCTTGAGGGTGAGGGAGTTGCTACTACTTTGGCAGAGAAAGGAAGGCCCAGGGGTTTGTGCCACGTTATTCCATCTGTGCCTTCTGAATCCATTTCCAGACTGAATCCTCACTACAACCTTTATTATGATTGATTATTGTGCACACAAGATTCACAGCTGTGCTGGTGGCTCCAACGAGAAGCACTGGCAGTTCCTGGGCAGGCTGCTCCCAAGAGGCTTTCCTGCCCCACCTCAGGAATCCAGGGATATTCTTCACTATCTTCCTTTGGGTATTGCCTATGGTGCTTTTCTACTTCCAGAAAATGTAAGCTCTGAATTCCAAGGGCTGACTTCTGTTTACTGGGGAAAATGGATGGAAATGTTTCTTTTATTCAAGGTTACCATGAAAAATTCTTTATTTTTAGTGATATATTGAGAGAAAACCTACCACACTGCAGCTATAAAAGTGGGGTATTTAAAACAAACCAAAAGGAACGGTGTCTTAAATTCCTGGGTGTCTGAATGCAATTCAGACTTTCTATGATCTTGGGTACATCTTTCAGTTTCTCAGGATCCTTGGTCTGATAACTTAAATAGAAAGTCTTTCAGGTTGTAGACTGTCTTTGTGAATTTTGTAGTGAACCTGCCTTCAGGCAAAAGGGAGAGAATGAGCAGAGAGTTGTAACATTCCTTCAACCGCTAAAACTGCCTCTTCTCCCCAGGGTCGGCAGGGTCTGCTCACAGCACCAGCTTCTCCAGCACTGCCCTGAAGTTTTCCTTCCCTGCTGCAACTCCTGCTAGGGAAAAACACACTTATGGATCGTTTTTGGTGTTAAAATGTTCCTACATGACAGAAGGAAAGGGACTGGGAGAAGTCAGTGCTGTTTCGGGCTTGTACGGTTTCCTCCGGGCAAACAAAGGTGAGAGGAAGGAAAAGTAAGGTTATGGGGTGGGTGAATCCATCATGAGCAAAATGTAGCGTTATTAAACTAATGTAGAATAATTCTCTCTCCTTTATAATCTAATGCTCTCTGATAGTTATACCTGATTAATGCTTTAAGAACGCTGTTGGAATCAACATGGCCTTAATAATTTGACCCGTGTCCTCAAAATTCACATCAATCCCCGCACTTTGGGCACCGCATTACCCTTCACTTGATGTTATGTACTTAATATATAAACATGTAGCAAGACCAGAGGGGGTCTCCTGTACTTCAGCACTCAGCCAGCTGTTCTGACAAGGCTGTTGTTGAGGCAGATGGCCCTGTGATGGATTACCTGGGACTCACCAATCGCGGCGCCTTCCCGAAACATTTGCACAGATGTTTGTAATGAGGTTTTCATGATTCCACAACACTTGCACATCCACAGAAGGAATGGGCCTTCTGTTGGGAAGTCACTCAGCCTGAGAAGGTTGCAGCTCTGGTATCTCTGAGCTTTCGTGACCCTGTGGCAGAGGGCGGCCTGTGGTGCCCCAGTGGTGACAAAACAAGCACAGTCTCTTCCAGGGCCATTTGGTTTTTACCAAAGTTATGTTTCTTGCCTGAAACACAAAGGCAAAGGGATCAAATCCGCTGGGGATTATAGAAAATAAAGGGAAACTGACTCTGAAATATTTTTTAGTGTTCTCTTGATGCAATAATTGTGAGAAAAATACTGATGTGGCCAACGCAGAATCATTACGGTTGGAAAAGCCCTCTAAGATCATTGAGTCCAACCACTAAACCAACACTGCCAAGGCCACCATAAATCATGTCCATAAGTGCCACATCTACCTGTCTTTTAATTTCCTCCATCAACACTTTCTTCCTTCTACTTGAGCAAAGCTGTTGGAAAGGGTTTTTCCAGTACAGGGACTGCAGTGATCTCCCAAACCTCCTCTCCCAAAAGCTTTAGACCTACCACAGGGCACCAGTGGATCTGAAATTTTACTTCATGCCAAACAGCTCATTATCTCCACTAAAATCCATAGTTGTGACATATTCAGGTGCTGTGACCCATTTTTGGGGCCCACTGAACTTGTTTCCTCTGTAACTTCCCTCCCCCAGGTCCCAGCAGGTCCCGATGTCAAGCTCAACTCTTTCATTCCCATTTTCTCCACGCTGGATGAAATTGAAATCTGAAAACAGCAGTGACTTAAGATAAACCTCTGAACACCCCTATGGCATTTTTCATTAGAGCTGTTGCTTCTCTTGTGGATGCAGAAACTGAAAACCTAAAATCAAGAGCGAGAACTGGGAGGTTTGGGGAGAATTCCCACCTTTCAGATAGAAATTCTACTTTAGAGATTCAGATGAGCTCACTGATCCACCAAACTTCTTAGTTATTCACAGAGTTTGGGTGCGAGAGAACATAATATCGTGAACTCCATGAATCTGCTGGTGGTGACCATGGGAATTCAAATATTTTTTTTTTAAACAATTAGAACTTTACTACTCATAGAAAAGAAACAGGAAACAGAAATGAAAAAAAAAAGTTTATAGTCAATTAATTAATCATCTGCAGAAATCTGAGAAACCTAACTTGTAACTTAATTAGCTCTAAGAAGCTCACACAAGATGAGCTCTTTGCTGAGGCTTCAATTTTGCCTATTTTCTTGCAAGGTAAACACCTTGCTATAATAATGTCATGCAAGACATATTTTGTACACATTAATCATATTTTATTTTCTTTATTGAACCTGATCCCCATATGAGCCAAAACACCAAGTTATGTAACACCACAAGGAATTAAGAATACGTGAACATTCAAAGGAAATAATAATAATAATAATAATAATAATACCTTTATCTTTGAACTGGCTGTATATTCTCCTTGCCTCTGATTTCTCCAAGACATTTATAAAAGTACAGACCATAATTGTGCTAATAAAGAGGAAATTATACTGATCTATAATTAGAGTAATAAGGAAAAAGGCACAGCGGATCATAATTGAACCAATAAGGGAAAATATAATCATGTTTAATGGCTTATGTGAGTGTTAGTGTCTTCTGTATACTTAATAAATTGGTATCCATTTTCCTGGTGTGTATCTAAGACACCTTTCCTAATATTATCAAATTACCCTTCGGATCCATTGTTGGGAACTTCTGCTCATCCTGGCAGCCACTCTGTGGTGAGGCTTGTTGGAATAATCAGAGTAACAACAGAATTTTGGGTGGGTCTGGCCATCAGCTGCAATCACCTGCAGCAACACTTCAGCTCTCTCCAGGTTTATTTAGGGTGTCCCTGTTTTGCATCCATGGATATACAGAGGTGTGTGGGCAGTCGGGGAAACCAGTCTCATACCAAGAGTATTTTCAAAAGAAATACAGGAAGTGTTGAGAGGTGTAACCCTTTGTGGTCACTGTCTTTGGGCATGAAAAGATGCTCTGAAAATTCAAAAGAAAAGGCAATGATTTATTTCTTAATATTCACAGCAAAACATCATGGCTGCGAGTCCCAAAGCCGACATCAGTAGTTCTTCGCTGCTGCTGAGCTCCCTCTTCTGTGTTTTGTTTTTTTTTTTTAACCTGAAAATCTCACAGCTTGCAGCTTTGATGTTTTCTCCCTGCGAGTCCTTGAGCTGTTAAGTGTCCCCTTCTCAGCAATCTTACCCCTGTCTGCAATTTCACCTTTTGCATCTTGTACAGCTCGAGTTCACTTGTTTCCCTCACAGCTTTTTTCTCCCAACGTGGTGGTTTTCTCAGAGGTCCCAGCCAAGGTCACACAGATGCTCAGCGTGAAAATCCTGCCAGGGATCAGAGAGAGCTGAAGCCTCCCGAGTGATTTGAGAGCTGGAGTTTAAAACAACCTCCCCACATCTTCACACAAGTGACATTACATATAGTTTAGCTATAATTTATCTATTGATTACCCTCCCAGCAATCAAAAAATAAGAATATTTCCCGCTGTTACATACTATGAGGATGTCAATATTTCCCCGGACATGCCCACACCTGGCATGTGATATTCTTCACGCTGAAGGGACATTCGCAAAGCTTTTCAGCCCAGTTATCCTCGCAGGAGCCCAGCTGCTCTTCCTGATGGCTTGGAAGGGCAGCACCAACTCTGGGGAAGGAGGATCTTCCTGTGCAGGTAGATCTTGGAAGCTCAGAGGACACCTCTCGAGAGAGGCACGTGCTCTCCACTAGAAACATCTGAGACACATATTTGCCCACACAGTTTTATCTCTCAAGGATTTCTCAGCTCTAGTAAGTCCTGAAGATAAATGGAGAGGGCATGGAGTGACAGTGCAAGGGGGAATGGCTTCAAAGCAAGACAGAGAAGGTTTAGATTGGATATTAGGAAGAAATATTTCACTGTGAGGGTGGGCAGGCCCTGGCCCAGGTTGGCCAGAGAAGCTGTGACTGCCCCAGCCCTGGAAGTGTCCAAGGCCAGGTTGGAGCAACCTGGGCTGGTGGAAGGTGTCCCTGCCCATGGCAGGGAGTGGGATACCATGATCCTTAAGATCCCTTCCAGCCCAAGCCATTCTGGAATCATGGAAAGACAAGAATAGTGCTGTTAATTCTCCTTTGCATGAAGTTTGGATTGTGCATCTTCTGCTGGCAAAGGAGCAGGCAGGCACACAGGGCTCGTGCTCAACAGCCGGGGGGGAGGCTGAGGAGAGCTCTGCAAGCAGAGGAAAAACATGTGCCTTCCAGAGCTCACTGCCAATTTTCTCTTTTCAGTGTTATCCAGCAATAAATTTAGTGGTGGATCTCTGGGTTTTGTCTTCTGAGGCACGAACACTTCAGGTCTTACAGTGCAAGGATAAATACAGCGTCGGTAACGGCGAAGGAGGAACATCCTTTGCTATAAAATACAGAAAACTGAACGATACTTGAAGGGGAATCAGAAGGAAAAGTAGTTATTTCAAAGGGTGAATTTTTGCCTGGAGAAACTATTTTCCCAACATCTGAATACATCAGTGAAACCCCTTTAAAAATCAAGCCATACAACAGATCCAGCCAGTGCAGTGCTGGCACAAACACTAAATAAAATACAGTCATATCACAGCACTACCTTTCAAAGGCAGCAAGAGGTGATTAAGATAAGAAAGGTGAAGAATGCAGAGATTAAAGGAAGGGCTGGAGGAGCCAGCAGGCATGTCTGCTGGAGCAGATCCAAGCAGATCACACATCCCAGTTATCTCCTGTGTCATCTCCCCATCAGGTTGCTGGAGCACATCACAACCTGTCACACACCCCGGGCTCCCTCCCTGCACAAGCTCCACGTCTCTACATCAGCAAATTTGTCATCTTGGGAGCTCTTAACTCATCTCTCTGTTCCATCCCTGGCTGTGCCTGATGCTCACACAGCAAACTGCACAAGCTCAAGTCCTTGAAGCAACAGATTTTCCTTCCCACTGAGGCAGCACAAATGTGTTTGTTCCCTTGTACCTGCAACCAGCCCAAAGCCTGGCTAATAGTGCTGCATGTAAAACACATAGGGAAGAGACCCAGCTGGGGGCCACGGGGGCTCCCTCCTCTCACTAACCATTCCTTTCACAGATTGGATGTTTCCAGCTGTGATACAGAAAGATATTCAAAAGGTTTCCCATCCCCTGGCCAACTGAGAGCTCTGGTTTAGGCGTCTGACTGATACCGAATTTGCCCCAAAAGGCACAGAAATTCTGCTCAGAGACAAAGTTTTTAGCCTTTAAGCAGGAGGTATT
>JAWMRA010000009.1:2595661-2628416 GCA_035584735.1 Pseudotriccus pelzelni | reverse complement strand
CCCTGACAGGAGGGGGGAGCCGGGGGGGGTCGGGCTCTGCTCCCAGGGAACAGGGACAGGAGGAGAGGGAACGGCCTTGAGCTGCACCAAGGGAGGCTGAGGTTAGAAATGTTTCAAGAGTTGAAATAAAACCATGGTGTCATTGCTACCTCAAATTTGGGAGTGGGGGTAAGAAGCCGGAATGGAAATAATTTAGTGTTTGGTGAAAAGCACACAAGTAAGGAAAATGGGAAAGCAAGAGAGGGAAATGCTGAGTGAGGCAAGAGGTCAGTGACCAAGAAATACACAAAGAGGGAAAGAGCAAAAAGAGAGTGATATACAGAAGAAGAAGATATCTGAAAGACTTCTAAACATTTCAGGGGGTGAGCAAATCTGTGAACAGAGAAATGAAGGAGGGGCAAACATGAACTTATTCCGAGTTATGTGTAAGGCAGGTTGACTCACAAAAGCAACACTCTTCAGAGATAATCTAGGATTAGGGATTGCTTTCCCTATATTGTAACTTTTACAGACACCTAAGCACATGGCTGCAAAAGTCACTGTGAAATTCTAATTGATGTTCACCCACAGTTAATCCTCTTTTTTAGGGCCACTCCTCTTCCACACTGCTTTTCTGCAGCTTAGTCCTTGTTTCATCATCAGACGACAGAAATTGAAGTTTGAAAGGTCTGCAAACCCCATTTTTCCAGGTGGTTCTGGAACACTAATCTGAAGTCCTACCGAGGAATTTCACAGGAAGAATGAAAACCTTTCAGCACACATTTTAATTTACTCCCCAAAGCAAGAGATTGGCTTATTTCAGGGAAGTGGCAAAGGGGAGAAGGGAGGAAATGAGGAGCAGCAGAGGTTACCCAACACCATATTTTTTGAAGGTAGCTCAACATGGTGCTTAATTATTTTTTTTTCCAATCAGCTGCAAGAGAAGGCACCTGTGGGTAAATGTAGTTAGAAAATTAGTCACATGGCTTGTGAGGTTCTGTTCCCACAAATCTAGAAGCTGCTTTAGTAGAAATCAGGCTTTTCTAAATATTACCAATCCTCTGTAAAATTAAAAGCTTCCATCCTCTGTTTTTCCAGAAGTTTCTGATCCCCATCTATGTTCTTTACCTTTCCTTGAGGGAACATTAAGCAACTTCCTAATTTTATACATTGCAATCTCTAAAGATAGTTGCCTCAAATTTACACCAGAGGGATCTTTTTCCTACTGGAATGGCTGTTCAAATCCTGTGATTTTCTTAAAATTTTAACTAATGAAGTTTTAAATATCTGCCTCTCACACATCTTACTCATGGTGTTCGCAGTGAGTAGCCTCCCAGTGAATTTTCTGTACAACTGGAAATGCTTGGAGGTTTAACAGTTATTTTTTCCTTGTTGTGAAATAGTTGCACACCATAATTTCCACTAAAGCCCCCTCAATTTTGAAAGAGAAGAACTTTAAAGGGGTTCAGATATCCCTCTCTTTTCTTCTTGAGGGCATGTCTTTCACAACCCTCAGTCCAAATATTGGTATCTCCCTCTTGTTGTAGTTCAGATGAGACTCAGAATATGTTACAATGCTGGGACAGAATTTGAATGTCTTTATTAAGGAAAATTACATGTGATTTTTACTTGTAAATGTCAAATCCACAATGAATTTATAAGAGATAATAAAATAACTTCATCTTTTTTATTATCATTATTTCTAAATATCTTTGGGAGGTTGTGAAGCTTAAACATTCTTGTTTCCCTCTCGCAACATGAAGTTTCAGCAGTTCAGTTTCTGATGAAGCAATAACACACGTACACCCTCCTGAAAGCCACCCAATAGTTTCCTTTATAGGACTGCTCAATTTGGCCTGGATTACATGGTAGTGAAAGTTTGTGACTCATGCACTTCCTCCCACTCAGAGAAATAAAGCAGTGGCAGCAGTGGCGAATAAAAAGGAAAATGCCGCTATGATGAAATCTGTCAGGACGCGCTGAATCCACAGGATTTTGTTCAGTGCAGGGCTGTGTGGAGCATCTGCCTCGAAAGGAAATCATGATTAGGGCAATTACAATCGAAAACAGATCTCAAACATCATATCCCAGTGTGGTATCAACTGTGTTGAAAATTTGGGCTCTAGAGATAAGGAGAGCATCGAACCCATTTATCTCACAGTTCCTGGGTGCTTGGGATGAGCTTTATTAATAGGAGTGGAAGGAAGGGATGGAACCAGCAATCATGTACACACGAGCACAGTATCCACTTTCTCTCACAACCAACTGGGCTGACAAATTTTACCAAAGGCACTGGGAATTTAAAACCCAGTATTAATACTTCCATAGCAATAAAACCATTTTTCTCTCCCTTCACAACCAACCTATAGGTTAGTCCCAGGGAGTAATTCTGGTTAAGATACTGTGTAAGATTTTTTCCCAGGTCCTGAGAAGGAAAGGAGGTCTCAGAGGATGACTAAAAGGACAAGTGCCATGTGCCTTCCTCTCTACTTATTCCTTTACTTACGTTCTTTGGAAGTTACTTCCTCCTTCAAAGTCTCAGTAGGGTTCAGGACCTTCTTCCATTTCCAAACAGCCCTCTTCAACCTCTACAAGCTAAGACTAAAAACTACAGTTCCATTTGATTTCTTGCTGCAGCCAAGAGTGTTAAGAAATAACAGCTTTGAAAAGTGGTCCTTTAAAGCTAAAATTGATCCCATACAAAAGGACATGAGGATCTTACAAAGTACTTTACAGGAACATTAAAAAAAAAAAAAAAGCAGAAGTGTTCCTTCAGAATATAGAAGGGCTAAGCTGTGGTGTTGCCTCTCTCATGTCTATTCAAAAGTGATGTAAATATGAAATGTGAATATTCACACCAGAACCTGGAGTCCTGGAGAGGGTGTGAAATCATCGCTGTGGCAGTGACTCTTAGAACAGTGGGGCAGTTCCAGACCTGCAATGATAAAATCACATCTGATCATATCCCCTCTGTGGAGTCTGGGGTGGGGGTTCCTGGAAAAGCCCCAAACTTTGCTGGAATACTTTCCCAGTGGAGGATCCCTGTGTGCAGGAGTGCCAGGGTGGGACCAAGGAGGTCAGGAATACCCAGCCAGGGTCTGAAGGGCTCCTTAGCTCTGGCTCAGCTGACGCAGCTCCTTATTCCTCCTGATGGCAGAGCAGGCTCCAAACCAGGAGCCAGGGATTTGAGGAACCCCAAAGGCACAGCAGAAATGCCCAGAGAGCTAAGGCAGAACATCCTGGACTTGAATTTCTCAAAAACTGCATTATTTATGGCCAATACCTTAAGAACTATCATATATCTATACCAGGAATTCATGAATAAGTACCAAGCACAATCAAGAATCATTTCAACTTGATGGATTCTTTTGAGCAGAACACAATAAGACCAAAAAAAAAAAATAACCACCAGAAGCAACACCTTATTGCTTCATTTCCTGAAACTGATATCGGTTTTAACAGCACATAGCATGATAATTTATAGTGTAAGACATTTAAACACTCGTCTGCTGTCACCCAGCTGGAATCTGGAAGGAATATCCTGAGCTTTATTTAGCCAGTGAAGGTGTAAGAAAGCCTGGCTGCAAAGGTCCTTCTCCACTTTCTGCCAGTTAAGGACTGTGCCAGCTGGATCCTACAGGTTTCCTCAAGGATCAGCAGAAGGAATAATATTTACCTTCGATATAACTTGCAAAGCAGTTTCCCTTCGCTGTGTCTCAGGGGCACTTTATAGTCACTGGATTATGAACTCGTGTGTGTGAGCTGGGAGCGAGAACGGAGCACAACAGGATTTAATGAACTTCCCAGAACCAGCTGCTTAATAAAGGTATTTGAAGGATCTAAATCTACACCTCTCCCAGACTTGTAGTGGTCATCATAGGAGTCCTTCCAGTCAGTACTGTGGGCTCAAATTTCACAAAATTGGTATTTGTGCACCTTATTAAGGAACAGGTTTAATTACTCAGATTTTCAAAAACTGGTTACTATTTTCTCAGAACAATTCACTTCTAAAAAATCCGACTACTTTAAATATGAGCCCCCTTTTTTTTTATCCCCATGTTCCCCAATTCTTTATAGTGCCACAGGCACTGAGACCTTGGGAACACTGATGCCAAAGGCTCCAAGGAAATTTAGTGTATGAAACAGATAATCATGGACACTTTCCAATCACCCAGTATTGCACACGCTGATAATACCCCTATCTGAGTTGTTGCCTTTCACTGTGAGAGTTTTTAAAGTTCGGTGGCTATTATTATTGTTTAATAATAATTATTATTTCAGTTGATAGATTAGATAACTGTTGTCTGTCCCATCAGCCTAAGAAGATAAAGACCTTAAGAGAGTATTTTAAAAATAAACTATTAAGTGTGGCAGCACATTTGTACAGAGGGTTCAATAAAAAGGATGCTTCAGGATTAGCTGATATTAAGGAGTACTCTGAAGGGCTCCTCAATTAAATTAAAACTAACAAGTTAACTTATTATGCAGTATCATGTATAAAGAGCACCAACTGGTAGCAGCAGTGACATCAAAACTGATATAACTCCCCCTTGCTTGTTATTCCAAATGGGCCACTCATAAACTTTGGATAATGAACAGAAAAGTGCCCCTGTCATGATTTTTGGTTTGGTGTGGTTTGTTTTTTTTTTTTTTCTTTTGCATTTTTTAATATCAAACAGCCTCAAAGTGCACAATTTAATGTAAAATATTTTGGCATAATGTAAAGATTTTATCCGGCGAGACCCATCGAGTCAATTTGATGGGTGGTAGAAGATTAGCTGACTTGGGAAAATGTCCTGGATAACTATCTGAATTTAAAAAAAAAGCTAAGATAAGTTCATTATACTGAACTATAGACATATCGACCCAATTGATGGTGATGCTGCATCAGGTGCAATCTACATATTCCCACAGAGAGAGCTTTTCAGATTTATAAAGGCCTCAGTCTCTGAATGGAAATTTTATCCAGGAATTAGAGCTTCTGGGGGTGTTTTACAGCTACCGGTTTGGGGGGGTGGGAGGGAGGTTTACAGATATTTCTTCATCCTTTCCCTGGCTAACTTTTTTTAGGAAAATTTCCAGGGAAAGTTCATTCTCTTTGTTCCAGTAGGTAGGACTGCTCCTCAGGTTAAGGACTTTGAGCCTTCAACCTCATGGCCCTCTCTGGTGTCTGCTAATCAGTGAGTCATCTGATGCTAAGAGCCTGACATGAAGAAACCAGACAAACTGTTTCAGGGTTTGAGAAGACTCAACTAGTAGTTAACAGCAAAACCTGCTCTTCTTTTTAATGGGACTGGGCTGGAATTATCTGTCAAGCTCCCAGTTGTACTATCCAGGCAAAGCCCAACACAAACGTGTGCCCTGTGGGGACCACACCACCCCCCAAAATTGATATTAACCATGCAGTCGTTGTGTTGCATTGAGAAGGTGAAAACAGGTATAAATATCACACGTCCTGGCCTTTGGAAATTATGTGAGCCATCTGGATGAGTTTGCCTGACTAATGCCAGAAACACTTCCCTGCCCTCAGCACAGCACTGAGGCAGCACAGGCCTGGTGCTCCTCATCAGCATTCTTGCTAATTAGGAGTGTCCTTCTGTCCATGGGGAATAAAAGGGAAAGCAACAAAATGTTTTCTTCCAGACTGTGTGGGGAAAAAACCACCAAACAAAACCAACAACAACAAACCAACCGACCAACCAACTAAAAGGATAATGAAAAACACAGAAAAGGTTCCTCTACTTGGTTTAGACCTTTGAGATCGTCATCGTTACCCCAGCACTGCCAGTATCCCCAAAAGCCACATTTATATGTCTTGTAAACCCCTCCAGGTGTGGTGTAGACACAGACAGACACGTCCACATGTGTAGAAATGTGCAGAACCATCCCTCGCTCCCAGAGCTTCCCTTGGGGTGAAACATTTGCAATGTGCTTCTTATCTGAGCTGCCTGCTTCCATCATTCTTAGAGGTTTTGTAAAGCAGCTGCAGAAATTCTGCAGGAGATGGGGTTCCTGCTGCTGTTGCAGCTCCAAGGCCATTCGCCCTCCCAGTTATGTCGTGCCCGTGGTAACACACCATAAAACACCATCCCATAAAAACCAGCTGATTGCCAGTGCTGCCCGACAGCTACAAGGAGTCACAAAAGGTAATAAAAATGATTCACATTCACTCTCTCCTTCCTTTAAACCAGCTGGTTGAAAGAAAAAAGGGCCAAATTGAAAACGACCATCAGCAGTTCCGACCAGGGTGAAGCCGATACAGTCACGTTTAGGAGGGGCAGGACTCCGTTTGATTTCCAGGTGAAATTAGTGCAGGAGGCTCCACAGGGAGCAATCCCTCCACCAACAGCTCCAGCCAGGCAGAGCAAACATTTGTCAGTCTGGAGGAAGGGGCTGCACCAGGGACTGGAGGTGAAAATGTGTTCCAGCTCCTGAATCTCTCGGTGGGTTTGGGTTGGTCTGACCCAGCTGGGTTAGGCAGGTGCAACGACGGGCAGGTCGGTTTTCTTGCGCTCTGGGGAAATGCACGGCACGTTAACCTGGTCTGTTTGCAAACAGAGCAGCTAAAGAGGAACGTGGTGAAAGCTTGGGACCGTCTAAGATGGTTTACAACACTCGGTTTACAACACTGATCCTAAAAGAGCCTAAAAATGTTTTCAGGAGAGTTAACAGGGAAAATTTTCCTTTGTGGACTATATCAAAATACAAGGCAAAAGTATAAAACAACAACCTCTTACAAATGATGGAATGCACTCTGTTCGTTCTCACTCTGCTATTCAGAGGTCACTCACAAAATGAAGTGGATATTTTCCAAGTACTTTATGGCATGAATTTTTATCAAAAAAAAAGTCAGATGCTGAATTACGTATTTCTGTGTATCTGTGTGATAAACCATCTGTAAAAGGAGTGCTATGTGAATATTAATAAATATGCAGTGAGCTAGGATTGTATTTCAGGCTATATTGATCATATTAATGAGAATGGTAATGTATGTATGTTTATTATGGTTAACAGAACTGCATTCATGTTGCATTTTCCATTTGAATGAAATTAACTTTCTCCTTCTAAAGCTGCTGAGGAAGAACATTTAATACAGAGAAATAATCAGTGAATAAGCTCCTGTAAACCCCTTTTCATTTCTGTGTCAAATCTAATATGCTTACTATAAATTAATCTTGAAAATTAAATGTTATTGACAGTTGTGGACACAAATACTCAAAGAGGAGAGAATCTGATCTTTGCAACAACAAGTACAACCAAGCAAGTTCCACTGAGCACAAGATTAAATAAAGCTCATGAATTTCAACCACAGCACACGTGAGTTTGAAGGGAAGACACGAGAGCAGCTTTACTGGAGACTGAGCCCACAAAGATACTCTGGTTTTCCAGTTAATGAGAAAATAAGTTTGGCTGCCCTAAAGACATATCTTAACAAAATAATTAACTGTAAATGAGCTGCTGTATCACTATCAGAGTAGACAGAGTCCAGCTATAACGTCAGGGCATATGCAGAGGAAAAAAATAGCTGAAATAGTGAGACAAATTCTGTTCACATCAGAGTTTAAGCACAGGTGGTTTGAGTTTGTTTAGGTCTTTTTTTTTTTTCCCCCTCTATCTCTTGCATTTCTTCTCTGGGAGCAATTCAAATAATTGTGTTTCTTAATGGCCTTGAGACTTGCTCCTGTAAACAGGAAAAACTGGGTAGAAAAGGAACCAACTTTTTTCTAAAATACTGAGTGAAGCTCATATTGCTGCTCTAATTGAAGGTGTCCCTGCTCATTGCAGGGTGTTGGGCTACATGACCTTCAAATGTGCCTTCCAACCCAAACCATTTGATGATTTTCTCCAAACAAAATGAAGGTTTTCCCTGACTAGAGCTTGTAGATCTGGAGAGAGGTCCAAGAAAGATGAATTGACAAGGTAGATGCACAAGATAGAAGTTTTCCCTGAAGATGCATGATCCAAACACTGTCAGGACACACCTCCAGGCTCCAGTGACAGCACAGAGAGGGCAAAACCGGAATGTAGCGAAGCAGAGATGGCTAAGGAGTACCAGAAGATGAAAAAGCAGGGGTCTGAGGAATTGATAAAGACGATAAGATGGAGGTTTCCAAGGAAATTGAACTTCCTTTTGTCAGCAGAAACAAGTTCCTGTAGTCTGTCAGCAAAGGCTGTCCATCCAAACACAGATGGACAGAAGTTTGTGCAGTGTATTGGATTCCCGTCTGCTCACTGAGGATATTCTCACCACACTTTTATTTTTCTATATGAGTATTAATATACTTAGAATTTGGTGCAAAGAACAGGGAATTTTATAGCTTATTCTGGGCACTGCAATTCTCATCATGAAGTTATTAGCAAGAAGGAATGAAAGCAATTGTGAGGGAACAATGAGGTTATAATCATAACTTGTTCTTCCCCGTTCAAAATTATGCTCCTGTGATCTCCATTTTGCTCTAACTGGGAGCTGCTTTTTAACTTGGGAAATTTTCAATAATGAAGCGAAGAAGGAAATTGCTGGACATTTCTCTGAGCCATAAACTTCCTAGAAATGCAGTGGGAATGTCATAATCAGCAGGTTCATGGATTTCAAAGTGCTGTGTTCATCTGACAGTTCTTTCAATCATTTTTTAGTAAAATACATCTGTAGCCATAGAGCCATTGTGTAATCCCCACACACACCTGGAAATTATAATGTGGGATGTCATGATTTATTTCACAGCATAAAAGCTCTTAAATGAATACTGACAGCACCATTAGTGTTCTGATCTTGAACTGAAGTGCAAGTCAGCTCTGCTTAAGTCATCATTCTCGTGAGCCACAAATAAATGTGCAGTTTAAAAAGGTGCTGCAGGTTAATCAGAGCTGAATTAGTCACGAAAAATTCATAAAGAAGGGAGCAGTCGAGGAAATGACATTCTGAAGCTCTTCCCCCAACACAGTTTCTCTAAGCAGCCAGTGCCAAAGACCCCAGAACACTGAGACCTGGTGTGAAAGCTTGGTTAATTCTGAATTAACTGGGAGATGTTGATATTACTTCAGCAGCTGCATCTTGTCCTCCCACCTACACCTGGTACCTCGTTCCCACTCCTGGCAAGCAGAACCTGAATGGGCTCCACCCAGCCTGGACTGCTCTGTGCCTGCTGCCTTCTGGTGAAAGATGAAGCAGAGATAATCAAGTTAACTTAGCTGATAATGCTCTTAATTGATCCCACCAAGGATCATCAATTACTGACTTTCTGCCCTAAATCCCGGGTTCCTCAATATAAGCTTCTAGAAAAGAGAATGAGTCCTTCTGCTTACACTGAAAAAAAGATGTTTAATTTCTATCCCTAACCTCTTCTGAGCTAATGGTGATTTGTGACTGTTTGAAGTAGCGATCCACTTCTTTTTCTGAAAATTGTGTTCTGTCTCATTTGTGCCTTAATGCAAAACTCTTGTTGTTCTACATATTTAAACACTTTTTTTTTTTTTCCCCCCCCTCATTTGGTACTGTCCTTTTTGGAGGTGAAAAACTGGATGCCTGTCCCTAGAACTTTATGAATTCTGGTGGTGTATAAATATTTATCACAACTATTTTAACAGCAACAGCTGTGATCCTTTAACATGCAGAGCTTGTGTTATAAAGGGTCAAGCACTCTGTACCTCTTCCCAGTTTCCAGAAGATTTCAAATTATTCCCGTCTGAGACTCTACTAACAGGGCTCAACATAATTCAAGGAGGAACAGTTCTGCTTAATGAGGGATAATTGTTTTCCCATTCAAGTTTAGACATTATTTGTAGCTTTACTTGCATGTTTATCCCAGTTCTCTAGTCCAATCTATTTAAAGGGTTCAGCAACTTTCAAATTAAATCATAAACCACTCGACCTCCCAGACCTGTGGCTTGGCTTGTTCTTGAGTATTCCGTAATAATTTATATCTCCAGTGAGAATCTCCAAATTCAATTAGTTTGTATATGGTCATTTATTAACTTTTTCCCTTAGATGAACCCAGAACACCTAAAAACGGGGATATAGATACTTTTTTTTTTTTCAAATGAGACTAAACCACATTTACCTTCTTCCCCCCCCCCCCGTTGTTTACAATAGGATTTATCAGTAAATCCAAACTAACTCATTTAAACTCAAATAACTATTAAGTAAAACCAAATAATGCTGTATTGGTGTGCTGAAGTGATTTCTTATACCAAATGAAGTGTTTCTTTTCTCATTTAGAGCTCCTAATGGGACCCTGATTAACGGAATAAGATGGCCAGCCTTCACCAGTACTGAGCAGAAATATTTGACACTGAACACCAGCATTCCAGAGATCCTGACAAAACTCCGGGCTCAGCAGTGTCGATTCTGGAAATATTTTTTCCCCAAAGTCCTGGAAATGACAGGTAAAAAAAAAAAAATCTTTTCTAGAGGCTTTTATATAAAACCTTTATGCAAGGATCATTTGGTGAACATTAGTGCGATGCTCGAGTTCAAATCTTTACGTTATTGGTATCCGAGGTGTTCAGGTGTTGGATAAAACTGTCCTTGATCCCAGGACGTGCCCCGTGCTTCTGGCCAGAGGTCACCACCCTGTTTTGTGGGGGACAGACCAAGGCCCAGGACTTTGCCATGTGGAGTTTCTCTGTCCCAAAATGCAGACGCAGCCACGGTGGGAGGCACTGAAAGTGCTGCAAATCCCTGTTCTCAAGGTCCCCCCTGCCAGAGCCTTGGTGCTGCCAGGCCCTGCTTTCCCGGGTGCTGGAGAAAGCAGGAAAAACAGCGCTCAAGGAGGGACTTCTGGAAGCTTGAGATGTTCTGTATAAACTTCATGTGTCTGGGGGTGTTATACCTGGATTGTGTTATCTATTATTTCTGGGATTCTATTATTATGCAGCTAATCCGTGGAGGATATTAAGTGTATTGCTGCTGCCAAGAGGGGATTCTGGTTTCCATCTCACATGAGGGCCTTGTGTTTTATTTCTGGAGGGTCAGCAATTGATGACAAACAGACACTGCAAGATCTGCCTAAACCAAAGAACTGATTTGTGCCTGACCCTGTATGAAACAGGGGCTTGAGATTTCCCTGCCTAGAAAAGTGTAAAGGGCTGCTTGAAATTGCAAGTCCAGTTGAACAGGGAGAACTCAAATTTTTAGAAGGCCAACCCCATCGTTTTCACAAAGCCCAGCACGCAGACCAAGCCTCTGGGCTTCAGATTTCAAAAGGAATTGATTTTATAAAGCGATTTTGCAGCTCCAGAACCACGTTCTGCAGTTTGACTGGGGGGAAAGTCTGGTTTCAAAAATAAGATACACGTTTAAAATGTTAATTAGCAATTTAAAATCTCAGGCTCAGTTTGAATGCTAGTCTTAAAAATACGTTAAGTCTTAAAAATATGTAAACTGTCACGATGCACAGATGATTCCTTCTGAAATAATTTATTCCTTCCTCATTTGAGTCTATGACTGTATTATGGCTCAACTTTTATCCCCTCTCAATTCAACAGATGTTTTTCAATTAAATCAGGAGAAGCAAAATCAGCAGGTAAAATGAATAATTTATGAACCTCACTCTGTGATTTTAAAATCACGGCGTACCAAATTACAGATGGATTTTGGGGAGGTTTCAAAGACTCTCACAAGCCATTTGTGCTGAGCCAGGAGAACTGAACCGCTTTCCATATTCTTTTGAGCCCGGCTGGGAATCCCTGTGGAAAAATGTGTATCCTGCAAATGGGCTGAGCACAAGCAGGTGCTGTGGGGAAGAGCAGGAGGGAGCACGTCCCCCAGGCAGAGAGAACACCAGAGTGGCTTTGCGTGGTCCTGTGGTGGGAGGGGTGACAAAGCAACACCCAGGATCTGCCAGGAGACACAAACACATCACTTTGCCGTCATCAGTGATTTGCAACGTAAGTTTATGTAATTTAATTAGAAGAAATTCATGAGAATATTCTTAGAGAAAATGTGAAAGGAATCATCGTGTCTGGATCCTCATGTGGAGCTGAGGCACGAGTCTTGTTGAGGTAGCACTGCTTTGTCATGTGTCTACATCTGTCAGTCCTTGAAATATTGTAAATATAAAAACATAGTATTTCCATTATGATCCCTGTACAGTGTTATACCATTCTGACAACAAAAAAAAATCCCTTTAAAGTTCTGCTTAAATCCATGATATAATACTTTATATTGCAATAATTCTCTTCACTGAAGTATTATTTTGCATTTCCCTTCTCCTCTTATGCCCAAGGGACACTGAATGCCATAAATATATGTATTTTCTCATTTTCTGAGAGTGTCTCTTTTCTATTACTCCTTCCATTGCAATATTCTTAGGCAAAGGTTGCTGTAACACGAGGTGATGTAAGACAACAGAGAAAAAGGAGATTTTATGTCATCATTTTTACAAGTTCAAGTAGGCTTTGGGTGGGTAGAATTCTCTCAGGTAGAACCCAAAGAGAGCAAGCAAAGCAACTTATTTTACAGGGATTGCAATGATTTCTCAGTGTCAAGGGACCAGGATGTGCTTGGGAACCACTTGTTTAGTTCCTGACCCATCCAAGCACAAGCTTTGCCACCCCTCCAGGTCTTTTCAGCTTTTAATGACCAGCTCCAAACACATCCTGCATCTGACCAAGCCTGTTCCCGTCACAGGCTGGGCAAGACAAGTTCCTGCAGGCAGTTAAGAGATACGAGAGAGGAAAATATTTAGCCCCTGCTGTGTTTATGGTTAGATAATTGACATTTTCCTCAAGCAACTAAATCAGATACATTAAAAAAAAAAAATCATGGTTATGGGTTAGAAAAATTAATAAGGAAAGAATAAGTCTCACACAGTAACACAAGAGTAACAGCCACGTATAAAACACGTTCTTGATCTCTCTAGAGTACTTTGTGTGGTTTTGGAAGATTTCTCAATGTCTTCTCCTTGAGTTCCAATACATAAATCTATAATTGGGTCAGAGCTCTTTGTTTTGTGTCCGACTTGGTAACAATCACTAGACAAGTAAAGTGGCCCCAGTCCTGCCTCACGTGAGCTCTAAATTCCAAGGAGACACAACTTCTACAGGGATTTTAACCCTATTTCGAAGGCACTGGGCACACCCTCCATCCCCTCACCCCCAGACAAGCTGGGAGCACTCAGATTTAATATTCCATTTGAGGGTGTGAGCACTGGGACAAGCCCCAGGAGTTTTGCTGGTGACTGCTTCTACAAGCAACACACTGGAGGGACAGTAAACACTAAGTGACTTTTAAGTAGCTTTTAGAGCAATCATATGTTAATTATAAAAGCATCTATGTTAGTCTCTACCTCCTCAACACAATCTTTAATGCATCTAGAGCCCTAACTATTTATATATGCCTGCTTCCTCTTGATTATAGAAAGCAGCAGGCAGCCAACCTTTCCATTACTGGTCCATTACTATTTTAGTGTGCCTGATACATATTTTTCTTTTTTTTTTTTTTAAATATATTACTGCATCATGTATCATCTATAGAGAAATCAAAGGAGGTAACATAAACACATTAAGCTTTAAAACCACCCTAAAAAGATTTTGGATGTGGAGGCAGAGAAAAGTTCAACCTCTTGGCCAGTAACAAAAGTAATTGTGTTTGCTGTGATCCTCCATGCAGTGTCTGGATTCTGCAGGGCTAAATCCTCAGGGGAGTAAGGGTATTAAAAATTTGACTAAACAGAACATTCATCATCAGAATTAGTTTTAAATTTCCACAGAAATGTGAACTAGTCAAAAGTCACCTCACCAGTACTGCTGCACCTACTGACAGAGCAATATTTACTCTTTACACCTATGGGCAATCTGATTTCTTTCTAACTCCGGGACCTTCCATCCAAAGATAACAGCCTTTGCAAAAATTCCTCTCTCAGAGAGCTCTACTGACTTTTGGAAGAAGAAAAACATTAAAGAAAGAAAATCTGAAGTTCTTAAATATATCTGTGAAAGTGAATATATGGTTGGGGTTAACAAAGTTTTGATGTTCAGAGAGTGTGATTTAAAGAATCAGAGAATCACAGGGGGTTGGAATGGGCCTCTGGAGGTCCTCCAGTCCCAAGGCAGGGTCACCTGGAGCAGGTGACACAAGAACACTGCATAGAGATACTGAAATACAGACCCCATCTGTTTTCTCCTTCCTGGACCTTTGTGAAACCCTCACCATGCGAATCTACGGCACAAATCTGTAGCATTTATCACACTAATGAATCAAGAAGTTTTAAAGTGCCTTTAATTATGAGCTGTTGAGGATGCAAAAATTAATCCTAACTTGTCATCCCTTATTAATTCTATTGTATCGTAACAGCTACATGGCCTTTGTCCCAGTCTTAATGTTAATACACAAAAGTACATCGAAGATTAGCACTTTGTTGGCCCACCCAGCAGCTCAGAGGGTGGTGTGGTGATAAATTTCCCTTTGCTGTAACGCCACTGAAGGGCTGTGTGGAAGGACAGGAGATGCCACCGCTGGGGAACCAAAGAACCCTTGGGCTGCCACCTGCACTGATTCACTGCCTGGAGAATCTCCCCTCTCCCCCTTGTCAGATGCACCAGGCTTTGCCTTGGGCTAGTGGGGCTTACTGCAGAGTTTGGGTTGCCTAAATGGCTGCAGGGAGCAGAATCACCTCTGTGGGTTGTCAGAGGCCCCCCCTGGCAGCGCAGCACGGGGCAGTCACCCAGAGCTCCGAGCTGTAATTATCGGTCAGCTCCAATTCTCTAATCTTTTCCTTCTCTACCTCCCAGCTGTCAGCTCATCTAAGTCATGGGTGGTTGCCTCCTAGAGATTGATGATGTTGGTGATAATGGGATGCATTGACTTGTGACTTCAATTTGGATCTTATCACTGGGATAAAAAAAAAACCAAAAAAAAGCAAACAAATTGGAATCCAAGTTCTTATTTCAGTGTTTTCCTTCCCCCTTTTGTCTTTTAGATTCATAATGGTGTGGCTACTCTGAATTTTTTGGTCCCTGCTTTCTCTAGCTGACTCACTTCTTCACCATAATCTTTAAGAAAAACTGAAATGCCCCATAATTTATACCCTACAACAGTGACTTTTAATTCAAGATGTGTCTACGGTAGAGATATTCCAGTTTCTAAAGTCTTTGGGCAGACTTCAAACACATCTACACCTGAATAATTAAAGAAGAAACTGGTCTTTTTTTTTTTTAATTCATAAGTGGAGGCTTTGCCTGGATAAATAAAACTGGATACCCAAAATCAAGAACAAGATAAGAAACATGGCTTAGGTATTTTCCTCCAAATAATATTAACACTGCTCCGTACACTAAATCACCAACCCATTTGACTTAACATGGAAAATCTGGCTTTACCTGAGACCCTGCCTACACCTTTAAATTAAGAAATGTGCAAAGGAGAATTCTTAGAGCCAGGGCAGCAAAATCTTGTGTGTGTCTTCTCCCTGTAGTTCTGAGTCGTGGCTTAGCAATCAAAATGAGGTTTTATTGTTACCAGCACTTACAAATCCTCTCTGAGTTAACGGCAACTGTAGCCTGCAGAAAAAAAAAAAATTAAAAAATATCTGAACTTTTCTTTGATCACTGATATAACCAAGCTTATTTACAACTTTGAACTGAGGGAGAAGAGTGTGGTTAATTTTTTAATGATTTTTTTTCCCATATTTGTTCTCTACACTTTCCCTTTTGAACCACATAGAAGCACAGAACTTCCCCAAGAAAAAAAGTATCTTGGTTTTGTTTCTGGTCTCGCTAAAACCAAGAAGCAATGTAAATCTCATTTCAAACTCTCATTAAATTGCCATCTGGATTTCCAGACCAAAAAGGTTTGGAAATGGTGAGCTAAACTGCAGATAAGCAACCAAATTACTGGATGGTTACTGGATGGTTCTCCAGACTAAATCTCTGATTCAGTTAACTCTCTTTCCCGAATATTTTCTCTACTGATGTGTAAAACACAAAAGTATTTCATTTTCACATCACCAACTACACTTGCAGTGCTGGCAGATCATAAAAAAGGGGGAAAGGGTGTATTTATGGAGGGAAGGGGCTGATGCTCCACTGCAGCAGAAGAACATAAAGTCAGAAGAGCATAAAGAAACCATGGAACTGTTCTCTCCTGAACACAATTACCGAGTTTTTTTGGAAGCCAACTATGGCAGCAGGGACACCCAGATAGTCAGGGCCAGAACGAAGAAAACATTAAGAGATCATCACTGCTTTATAAACTTTTTCTTCAAGTCTACAACTGCTACAAACTAATGAGCCACAGGATGTGGCACAACCTGCATGTCTTACCTTTAGTGTCACTGTTAGATGGGCTGTTCCTGCAAGGTCACTGCATTTCCCTGCAGGGTCAAGTACTTTTTGGGACTGGAGGGAGTGATCCCTGTCTGTAAAATATTCTCGGAACCTTGGGAAGTGTGGTACTTTTACTACTCTTCTCATCCTCACCCTCTGCTCTGATGCTCACACCAAATCTGGGATCCCTTGGGACACGGGATTAGTCAGCAAATGCTTTACAGGTTAGAAAGAGAAGATGGTTTCATGCTGACATAGTTCACATTTCACAGTTCCCTCTCCAAACCTGGGCCCTTTTTGCTTTTAACTTGGGGAGTTTATTCCAGGGCCATCCATTGAATTCCTTCCAAACTAATGGCAATCCTGCTGTTGCCTGGAATAAAGCTGTGATTTCATTCTATCTTTACGAGCATCTATCTCATTTTACATATTGTAGTCTTCAGGGTATGGAGTTTTCACTGCAGATATATTGAGCCAAAGGAATGTTTTGAGGACAGAACAAAAAAAAAGTGGCTTTAAAATGATGAATCTGATGGACAGAAGTATTATCCAAAAGCCACAAGGCCTAAAAATTAGTATATTTATTGCCCTGGAATGTGCCAGAATGGTATCTTTGCAGTCCTTCCTTCTTGATGTAAAGACAAAGCATTAATCACTGAATTTTCAGTCATTCCAGGTTTAAGAAAAGAAGCAAAGGACCAGCCTATAACGTATTTGAAGCAGATGACATTGATAATCAAAATTATTTTTCAATTAGCATACAAAGAGATTCAAATTTAGATTAATGTAACCCATTTCATGTTTTACAGGAAATATTGATGAAGCAGAACGAGAATGGAAAGCAGGATTCCATCGCTGGAACAATTACATGTCAGACTGGAAAAATCAATTTAATGATTACACCAGCAAGAAGGAGCTGTGCAAGCTCTAATTAATATGTTTACCCTTTCCAGTGTGTGTCCATAGAACTGTTCATCAGGAGAATATCCAGGTAGCTTTCTAACATGTCTGGCATTAAATGTGTTCTGCAGATTAAAAAAAAAAAACCAAAAAACAATGTTACAGTTAAAATTTTGATTCCTCAGATCTTTCATTTAGATTTTGCCTCCTATCTCAATAAACAGTGTATGGCATCTGTACCCTTTGAAGCTTCACTGAGTTAAATAGGACTATAAAGTCTGAAGATTAATGATGTACATGTTATTATAAATATTGGCTGCTTAAATTCACACTTCAAAGAAACAATGTAATCTGTTCGAGGAAAATTTTTTTTTTTTTTTTTTAATAGAAATAGCAGTGGTTTCCAGTCTTACCATGCAAAACACAGCTGGGTTTGATCTTGAACTGCAACACCAAAACCTTGCTTCAGACATACTTGAAATGACATAAACATAAAGGTACAACTATTTTGCTGGACACACAAAATTATATTTGTTTGTTTGTTGGACAAAAAAGTTTTAGGGCTGCCATTAAAGTGGGAATCACTTTCTTCACGGCCAAGTTTGTGGGACAAAGCCACGGTAGGAGAGGATTCAAAGTGTGTATTGAAAGCCTAAATCATGAGCGCTCTGAGTGCCAGTGTTGGGGTGAAACAAGGCAGGAAAACCCGACCCCTCTGCTCCCCCCATCCTCATTTTTCAAGGAGTGAGGAACTACAGACTCACAAGTAATGAAGTCACAGCTTTTCCCTGCCAAGTCACCCACTGTCTTCACCTGGTAAAAGTCTCAGTTGTGGAGACAAGCTCCAACGATGACATTTTTTGTCCACTGAGTTGCCTCCTAGTCGAGGGGCAGCCCCATGGAACACGACAGACAAGTCTTTGCACCTGCAGAACAGGTTCAGAGAATCACAGAACAGGCTGAGTTGGAAGGGACCCACAAGAACCCGCAAGGATCGAGTCCAACCCCTGGCCCGGCACAGGAACGTCCCCCACGGATCACAGGAAGAAAATTGTCCAAATGCTTCCCCAAATGGCTGATCAAGAACCAGCCACGAAAGCCATGCTGAGCCAGGGGTGGAACTTTGCCAAAAACTCCTCCTGGGGAGGGTTGGGAAGGGCATCACTGCAGAGCAACGTTGTGCCCTTGGTGGGAAGGACCCAGCTCTTTGTCGTGCTCCAGTGAGCTGTACCTGCCATCTCCCAGACCCCTCTCTACCTACCTGAGCTGAAACTCTCAGAAGCTTCTAAAAAAAACCCCCTTGGATAATTCCCTTTCCTGCTTCTCTGCTTCTGTGATGATGGGGCTGGAATTTTTATGCCTGAATAACACCTTAATTGGCTGCTTTTTGCTGGCCCAACTGGGAAGAATAAATGCCAAAAATTTGATGAACGTAAGTAGTATGTAAAAGCAACAAGGCATCTCATAAATAAATTATCCTGGAGCTCTCTGTAAATGCAATAACATCTCAGTGCATCTATTTTCTGTTCTGGTGATTGCAAGCTCTTGCAAAATGCCTCTTTGGATTGAGTAGAGTGAAGAGATCCAGATAATGAACTGAGAGTGTTCTCTTTCTGGCAATCAGTTTGACCACACAGGATCCCTGCACTGAGAGGATTTGTTTATACAGAAAGGCCAAGTTCTGCAAGAGATGATGGCTTATCATCTGTTCAGTTATTTCCAAGAGAACACAATTATTTCCTGGCTACATTATGGGAAACCACCTTTTAGCACAGTATTTCAAAGGCTGCAGTCAAAGCTTCACAACAAAAAAAAAAAATCTGATTTTTGAACCAGCTGATCAAAACTTAAAATTACCTGGGATTAAAAAGTGCTTTTAACACAGCACTACATGTTTATAGGACAGATAAGCAGCTCATTACATATATTAGCATAGTTACTGCTATTAGTAATGGCATGGAGAGCTGTGTCAGTCTCCAGTGCATTGGGTATTTATTGATTATTCTTCATGCTGGTGATGAGCTGCTGAAAATAAACACAGGAGGATGAACTTTCTGTCCATCACTGAGCAGTTCTGGCACTGCCCATTTTATTTCTGGGCTTCATAGATGTGTTGGGTGCTGTTCTGCCACAATGAGCATTGACAGCACCAGCAGCACGTTTAAAAGCAGCATTTGTTTCTTTTCACATCCTTTTCTTAGATATATTTCCCCCTCCATCTGTCTGATCAGCCTAATCAATGAGGGGGAAAATATCTGAGCCAATTAAAATGTAAAATAACCTTTGAAAAGGACAGGTGGAGAAGCAGTTCATAAAACATTTTGCTGGAAAGGTGTCATTTTTTTTGAACAAAACAGGTTAAACCACTTTTTGAGATGTGGTTTTACTGATTTTCTTGCTGTGAGTTGGTGGTTTTGTGTTTATTCACATGCTGGGAAATAATATCTCAATTTATCATCTATATGAAACCATTATATCACGTATATATTCATGTCTCATACAAAAGAGGAAAGCCTTAAGTACTTGGATATAAGTGGTTAAAGTAACAAGGAGGAAAAAGAAAAACCTGTGTCATTGATAATATTAGAGGCATGTCTTACCCAGACCTCCCTGAAAACGTAATGTTGTTAATTAGGTTTTATTTTCGCTCGTGAGAGTCAAAAAACACAAATTCCTCTGTGAGACCAGAGAAAATGTGTTGATTCTTTCTTACCATTCTTGATATCCAAAGCAATGATTCTGAATTTGGTCACGGAGTTGCTGAAAGGTTATAATAAAATGAACTGCAGTGCCAACAAAAATGTTGGTATTACACCAGTTGTCATCAGGTTTATAATCTGCCAGCACAATGGTTAAATGGCAGGCATTTAACACATATTTTAGAAAGGACTCAAGTCAGATATTTTCCAGCAAAACTGTTTAATAAAACCACTGGTTTTGGGGGAGTTTTGGTTTGTTGTTTGTTGTTTTTTTTTTTTTTTTAATTTTAAATGTCTTGTCTGAAGGAATTTGAGTTCAATAAACTTTCAGTAAAGCTCAGAATTCTTTGAGTTAAATCCCATCTGTTCCCCTGCTGGAGAGAGCTGGGATGTTGTTCATGATACCCTGTCTAGGGCCAGTCTGCATAGCTGGACCGACCAGTGTTGATGCTTTTTCACCCTGAACAGGGGCCTTCAGCCCCCAAAAGTCATCTCTGGCACAACTAAGACCTTCCCAAGGTTTCCAGGCTTCCTCCCAACTGCAGATTTGACACTCCCAGCTTGGGTTTTTGGGATGGGTGCTCAGGCCTTGCTGTCCTAAGCCTTGGCCGTCGCTCCAAGTTTATCACACTGATAAAGCCAAATTTCTGTGTAAGTGGAAGTCTGTCTTTTGGTCTTTTTTGGTCACTAGAGGTTATTTATACAGCAGAGATTAGTGCTCTGTAAACACAGAGATAGACGTGCCCAGTTTAGATCTTCACGAGCAGACAACTCGTCTCTGTCAGCCCCCAGCTGGAAAAGAATCTTTGCAACACAAGGAATCTATGCCTCGGTTTTTTTATAATTATTACTTTAATTAAAGTGCTGGAGAGAGAATTACCTCAGTAAATACTGATGGAGGGCCTTCCAGTGTTCCTTTCCCCACAGACCATCAGCAGGCGATTTGGCCCATTCTCGTGTGCAGATCCCCCACGGATCAATCCGAACGTGGCACGAACGGAGGAGAGATGTATATTTGTCTCTATCAACATCAGAATGTCGTGGGTTTGGGCTTGATTATGGTTTATCATTTCTACTGGCTCAGCACCAGTTCTGCAACATCAGCAGCAGCTATTTAGGGGCCATAACAAACGTCACTGTGCTTGAGTTACACCTGCAGCGTGTCCAGCTCGTGAAGAGCAGCCTGAGCTGTCACTGCCAAGTGCCAGCCTGGCCACAGAATCCTCTTGTCCTTCCTTCCCCTCCAGCTGAGGGAGAAAATTTAACACTGGGGAAGATAAACCTCAAAAAACTCAAAAAAAAATCCCAAAAGAACAAGAAGAGAGAGAAAAAAAACCCCAACAAAATAAATGCATGGGTGGGGGAGGATTATAAGGGGGAAAAAATAGTTAAAATCCAAAGGGAGGAATTTAAAAAATGAAGAAACAAGGAAGGGATGGAAAATAAAAAACTGGGAAAAAAACACAAACCACCACAAGTTAAAAAAACGAAGTGGCAAAAAAATAGTTTAAAATGTCCAAGGGAGGGAATTAAGAAAATGAACAAACAAGGAGAATAATAAAAAAAAAAAAAAACAAACAGAACACTAAAGAAAAAAACCAAAGGGAGATAATGGAAAAAAAATCTAACCGCTGAGGGGAGAGCAAAAGATAAGGAGAGGAAAAAACTAAAAAAAGGAGAAGAAAAGATGCCCCACAAGTCTTTCTGCCCCAGAACGAACAACTGAAGGGTTTAGTACCCTACCCAGAGGTACTGAGCATCCCAGTGTCTCTGTTCCAGTAACTCCAGCCAAAAAATCCTCCCACTGAACTGCCAAATAAGTTTAGGAATTTGACAGCGATTCAGAATATGGGGTGAGGAATGAGACAGGCAGGTTTGGCTCGGGCCTGGGGCTGTATGGAAAGTGCTGGTGCCAACCGACCGCCCTCTCCCTGCCTTTTCTCTTCCAGTCCATGGAATTATGGGTGTTTGCCAAAAGCTCCCTGCCCTTGGCCAGCCGGCGAGGCCAAACCCCAGCACCTGTGTAAGGGATCTGTGCAGCTGGAAACGTTCCCCACGGCTGCTCCAGCTGGAGAATGTGCCACAGACGCGTTGATTTACTCTGGGTGGGTTGGGAGCAAGGATCCATTAGGGAAAAACTAAAAGCTGCCTGGCTGAACTGCAAGTATTTCTCTCTTTCTCCTCGCTCTGTTTTTGTTTAGCCTCATTTATCTCTGGTTCTAGGTGGGTTTTGCATTGCTAAGATATTTAACCACCTCCACTCTGTTCTGTGAGCTGGGGGGGAACCACACCGTGTGTCTCCCAGGGAATATGCATCCCTGCACACATATTTCCATGGAAATACAGGGTCTCAACCTGCCCAGCGACATGAAGATGAAAACTTAGATGTTCCACTTTGAAAACACAAGCCCGGTATCTTTTTGGTCTTTATGGAAAAATCAACCTCTCACAAGATTTCCTGACATAAATCAGCACCTCAGCCAAGTTAGTCATTCACAGTTAGAAGTTCAAAAGCTTTTCCTCGGATTTCAGTCGTTTCAGGAGAGAATTTCATGAACAAACATAATTAGGCATTTTGAAATGCTTGGTAAGACAAGATCATTCCTTCCTGACCCCTGCAGAAATCTCGGAGCCCGAGCACTGATTATCCTGTTTTAGCAGGGAAACCTTCCAGTGCTTTGTTGATAAACTAGATTAGTTGCACTCATAAAAACTTTAACTCATACACTTAATGACTACAGAGCACTGATGTGAATCTACAATTAGTGCAGGTGTGAAGTTTTGAGAGGCTTTTAATTGGATTGCAGGTGAGATTAAATAAGGCTTCGAGGCAGGAAGTGCTGGGCTGGGGAGGGAGGGTTTAGTCACGTAACGATTTCAGTTAGTTTGGGGAGAATTAGGAGGGAAAATGAAGCTTAATTCCAGGACAAAAGTGAACAATTAAAGACTTTTCTTCCTCTCAATTGAGGACACTTGCAGAGGCTGTGTGTGGGGCTTGTCTTTTGGGATTTATTGAATCTGGTCATTGCATATATATATCACTTCTTAAAAATACTGTAATTCTTTTCAGGGATCTGGAGATAGCCAGAAAACTATTGCTGTATTAAATCACTGCTACATTAAAACTGAAAATTATCTATTCCCTCCAAAGCCATATATTTGCCTGGAAAAGAGCAGCACCTTCTGATATTTTCAGTTCTGCTTCAAGATATCCCATGACTGCAGGAGTTACTGTTTAGAACCACCTACAAATAGTGTGGAGTATCCCTTCAATTTGGGAGTGCTGGGGTTAATTTCTATAATTCATAAAGTACTTAGAAGTCCTCAGTTAGACTGAGCAGTGGTAAAAGTGTGGAGGCAGAAAGGAGTTATCACCACACCTCTCAATCTTCCAAATTAAATTCCCTCTTGCAGCATTTCTAATCACTCCA
Source organism: Pseudotriccus pelzelni (assembly GCA_035584735.1). Classification (NCBI taxonomy): domain Eukaryota; kingdom Metazoa; phylum Chordata; class Aves; order Passeriformes; family Tyrannidae; genus Pseudotriccus; species Pseudotriccus pelzelni. The sequence continues at coordinate 2,605,144 of JAWMRA010000009.1, read as the reverse complement.
GGGCATCTCATCATCCTCTCTCTATTAGAGCCTGTGCAGCGCCACTTCTTACAAAATACTTACATTTTCAACAGAGTTTTAAGTCTGAGCTTATTTCATCATCTCATATGTGAGACAATTAGGGTACTAACCCGGGAAAAGCAGCAAAAAATGTGACTGATCATTTATCAAGAGTTGTTTAGAAAGTAATTCACAGGGACTCTATTTAGCACTGAGAACCGGCTGGAATTACACATCCAAAATGATACTTCTGAAATATTAAACTTTTCTCACTCGCTAATTACAGAGATACCAATTTTATAGATACTGTTACAGTCACTAAATTACAGCAGTCATTAAATAACCTTAACTGTGTCTAATTTTTCCTGACTTAAAACAAATATATTTATCTTTTTTTCTTAAAATTAGGAGTGATAACTGCAGGAAAAAAAAAAGTGAAAGTGTTACTTTGTTATCTTTCAATATATATTTTATCTAGACATTCATCCCATTTCATGTTTCATTTTCAGGACTACAGTGATGAGCATAGTTAGAATCATCCCCAGCTCTGCTTTTAAGAAGAGCTTGATCCTGTAGCTCTCACTGCAGAAATTATTATCACAAACTAAACCCTCAGTTTTGTACAGACACACTCACCACTGCCTCCATTCCACAAAAGTTCCATATCCGTCTGTCTTTGGGAGTGACCCAGCACTCCCACTTTTAGACAACTGGGTGGCTTTCAGTTAATTAAGGTTCTTTCATTGCCTTCAGCAGAAGTACAAGAGCTCCTTTGAGTGACATTTTCAATCTTATCTATCACTTAATAATCTGGGAGATATTTACTATGTAGAGAAAAAAAAAATTCCACACCTCAACATACTTTTTTTCCCCACAGATTTCTCTTAATGATGAGCTAAACGGGAGAACAGAGCTGTGAACAAACTGCATTTATCTACTCCTCTTTGTGGAGAAAAATCCGCCAGGTGCTAACTAAAAATGCCACTTACTTTACATATTCCATGTTTCTGTATATTCCTAGCCAATGGAGTCTGCAAAATGGAAGCAGAAACCAAAATTATCCTGAAAAAACTGGTGGCGATTTCACCCCGCCTGAGAGTCCTCTGCTCCCTCATCAAAGCTCTCAGCAGTTTGGTGTCATTGTACCGTAAATCTCGTCCACTGGAGCAGTTCCAATCTTTATCCACACTCAAAGTACGTATTATTTAAAATAATAACAACAATATATATCCTAAAATTCCTTTCCAGAGAGGTGTCTTGACACTCAGCCACTCCAGGAGCTCCCAAGCCTGGGGCTGTCCCTGTTAGTCCAGACTGCAAAGGCTGGTCTTAGTCAAAGCTCAGCCTGCAGGTTTCTACTCCTGCTCCAAGAAACTGCTGGATCGGGGCTGAGCAACCCAATTTGGCAACACCTGGGAACAAAGAAAGCAAAATAAAGAACAATTCAATGGGATTTACTTCCTATCCCTGGGCACAAAAATGCCAGACCAGGGGCTTTAGCCGCCTCAGACTGGGCTAAGGCAAGGATGGCATCAGGTTTCCCTCAGCTTTGAGCTGAAGTCTGAAATCAGAAGGCACAGACATGGTCTTACCTACTCTTTCTACCTGGCTAACCACATGTCTAGCCTGGGGTGGGGGTGAAAACAGGCTTGAAGTCTCCACTTAGGCAGAGATCTTGCACTTGAAGCAACGCAGGGCTTCAGGGGACAACTGGAACCCCCTGGATGCCCTTTAGTGTTTCCCTCTGTCAATCCAGCCTCGTTCCCGGGAGGCAGGTGTGCTGTAACGTGGAAATCGAACTCCTTTGGATAACAAAGGGAATAAAACTCAGAGCAGTGGAGAGGATTCCCAGGGCCTTTAGCTCAAGGTGTTCCCACCCCAGAATAAACTGTGTAATTTCTGTTGGTACCAGAACAAGCCAAACCACGGAAAATCACACTCTACATTATTTCTGTGTTCAAAGGAAGGGTCTGAATTCCTTCTATTTCCATGGATATTCCGGTTACAAACGCCTTAAAACTAGGTTATTGTTAGTGCACTCTGGCTGTACAATGTATTCATGGCTTTTGACATTCATAACTCCACATCTATAAAAGCAGATTAGTCCATTAAAAACCTTCTTAATAATGGTTCTATCAAAGCACACATTGCCTAAAGCAATACAATTATTGGTCAATAATTCCTCTTTAGCTGTCTCCATTACTATCATTTTAGTTCAACATTTGGCTTCTTACCCTTTGATCTGCTAATTATCTTTTTGCCCTCTGATCCTCTCTACAAATCCCTGGCAATTTGATCCGTTAATTACAGTGCCCATATTCCCTATTTTCTGCAGAATGTGCATTTTTTCTGACCCTCCTCGCCTTTCTTCATACAAAAACTTGCCATCTTTCTGTAGGGTATAACTACTTCTGCATAAATGTATGTATTGATAGTAAATACTATAATTAGAAGTATCTTTACACTTGCTTTGCAATCCTTTGGGCTTCATAAAAGTGTCTTAATAGTTTGTTATTAACTTAAAATTTGATGGGAATGGGCACTCTGGTAAATTCTTTGGACTCCAATTCCAGCGAACAAAAACAATTAGATTTTTCCAATATTAGTAAATACAGATTATATTTTCGTCCTGGAGACTCTATTGAAAACACAATTTCTGCTATGTTTTGGATCTATATTATTAAAAAAAAGTATTTTCTGATATAAGGCTTTTCTCACTTTATGAGCACATGGCTCATGACTTACTGAATTTTCTGCAGGGCCAATTTCCTTGTCCCGTCTAAGCCAGATGTAGGCTTTCAGTGCAACCCAAATATGTTCTGGAGTGGCAGAATTTTGGGAAGATAAACTCAGGCTGTTTACTCGTACAATCCAGAAATGATGGTGCTATGGAAGAGGGGGGGAGCATTTTTGAATCTGGGGAGCGAAAGTTTGGCAGTTGGAACAGAATCTCAGTGTTTGAGAACCGGGTTTCACGAATTAACTGTGATCAGGAAATCCTGTAAGAATTCAAAACAGTCATTTCTGCTTGAAAAATGATTGATTGGACACTTCTTTTCTTCTGTAAATAATCTTTGCAGTTTGTTTTAACCAAGAGAATTCATTTTGGTTTCTCTGGTGTAAAAGAAAAAAAAATTCTTGTTTCTGTGCATCCAGCTCTTTTAAATCAGATTATTCATATAAATATGGGGATTCCAAAGGCAAAATGAATCTTGCAGAGCAGAGCTATCTCCTTCCACATTCCCAAGGAAAATCTCCTAAGGAATAACATTCTTCTTGCACAATTTCAAAGCAGCAGTGTGCTTACTGAATATAGCCCTGTCTAATCATATTGACTTATTCCTCCTTTTCCCCCCCCCCCTTTTAGACCTACCTGATAGCATATAATTTGCCATTTTTCACATTAGTTCTTAAATAGCTCACACTTCCTTGCAGCACGAGGCACTGAACAGCTTTGCAGTGATCTGATTGTTCAATTGTGTGAATATTTCTCGACACACAAAAGAGGAGTACAAGATCAGCTTGAAATACCTTGAAATACAGGAGGCCATTTCAGCGTAACCGAAGCAAGTAATGGAGAATTTGTGAAATAAAACACAAAGGAATGAGTTGTGGTTTGCCATAAATACATGCTGGGCTCCAAGGGTATTTCTGCTTGAATTATGGAGCTTCTCCTGCGCTGTTTGGGAATCAGGGCCTGGTCTGCTTGACTTCACTTTATAGTCCCCCAGCCAGGTATCTCAGCAGCTTCTGAGACACGGAGTAATTCAGTGCTGCGGGGAGAAGTTTGGCTCGCTGATTGATGGCAGAGCTCAGGCGCGCCAAACAGAACCAGAGGTGGCCAGAAGTGCTGACACCGTGGTTTGAAGTCACTTCCACCTGCTTTATGAAGGAAAACTTTCTGCTGCTTCCTGTGGTGGAACTCGGTCCCGTCAAATGTTCCAGCCGGAGACGCGGCATCTCCACCAACCAGATTAAACAGCCACTGAAATTCAAACCTTGATTTGTGACTAACCTGAAAAGTGCAATAGCAAAAGAAGAAACTCATTTATCCAGAAAATCTTGGAAGAGCAGAACCATTCCCTCTAATCTAACAACTTTTCATTTTTGTTTGTGTGAGTATAACACTTCTCCTTGTCAATATTTAGATTATTAAAATGCAGCAAGATAAGTAATATGAACACACACCATTTTTTTCTTCTTCAGAATCCAGAGTTCACCTGATTGGGATACTTTTTATTCTCCAGTTTCGATCCAAATTCACATAACAAAAACATAGGACATATCAAGTTGTTGATGCCTCATTCCTGGAATTGTTTAAGGCCAGGCTGGACAAAGTGCTGAGCAATCTGATCTAGTCTTTAAGGACCCTTCCAACCTAAATCATTCTATGATACCAAAGACACTTAGGTCATTTTCCTTTAAATGCAGATTAATTAATATCTCTTACTAGCAGCTAAGTAATCTCTCTATTTTCCTTCTGAATCCCTGTAGCAAACTGCATCAGGTAGGTTTCAGTTACTCATGTATTTTTTTACCCTTTCCTTTCTATTTCTTATTTTTTATTCTCTCTTTCCCTTGTACTGTAATTCAGTGTTATGGAACTCAAAGAAATCTGTGATTCCTCTGCATTGTTTTCCTTTACCATAAAAAAAAGACAAGGTGATTTTCCATAGTTGTTGCCAACCAGGGTATTCCCATACAGACAATTCAGCTGCCGTTCATTCTTTAATTCTTTCTTCTTCATTTTGCCTTTCCTGGCACTCCAAGTTGTTTATAACTATGAAGGTTTGAGGCTGGGAGAGCTTTCCCCAGCTCCTTTGTTTGCCCTTTTACCTCTGAGTAGCAATTAAAAGCCAAGATTTTAAGAAAAATTCATGGTTTTATTTTCAGTTGTATTTTTATTTCATTCCTAACTTTTTTTTGGCTGAGATTGGCTAAGATTTTTTTCAATATTTTGCACTAGAAAGCTCATGTAAGGTGAAGTCAATGAAAGCCTTTCAGCTGAAGTTTGTGGGCTTTAAAATGAGGCCTAATTTAAGAGCTGAGCCAGCCCAAATCTCTCAACAGTGGATCTATGGGTTGTTCTGTGACACAGACACACACAAACTGCAGAACAATTAAACATGTATTTATAACTTAAGTTGAATGTAAGTCACACACACTCTCAGGAATTCCAGTGCTTTGTTGACTATAACCTTCCCCACAGGAAGATTTACAGGAGGGTGAGGTGCCAACTTCACTTTTGTTGCCTCTCCTATTTGTGCTGGGAGAGGCACAGCCTTTAAATCTGGTTTATCACTAAAATGTTGAGCTGTCTCTCCTCTCTTCTTTTCTCCCCGTGCTATTTAAGCAAGAAGCTTTATTTGAACAAGAGCTCTTTAACCTCATCATAGCAATGTTTTTTTTCTCCTTTCAAACTTGTGATTAATTAATGTAAACTCCAGGGATCTTGCTGGCCCTGCCTTGAGAGGAGCTGGCAGTTTGCCTTTTGGTGAAGACAGTTAAGGAGGAAACAGTCTCCAAAGAGAGCTGGGATTGCTCAGCCTGGAGAAGAGAAGGCTGAGGTGTGGCCTTATTAATGTGTGTAAAGCACTGGAGGGAGGGTGCAAAGGTGACCCAGGCAGGATCCTTCCACTGCTCAAGGACAGGACAAGAGTCAGTGGGCAAAACCTGAAACACAGGAACACCAGGAAACACATTTACTGGGAGGGTGAGCAAGCACTCTAACCCTTAGTCCCATGAAATCATGGAGTCCACACCCTCAAAGTTATTCAAAAGCTGTCTGGACAATTCACAGAACTGTAGAATATTTTGGGTTGGAAAGGACCTTAAAGATTGTCTCTTTCCAACCCCACTGCCATGGGCAGAGATGTCACCCACCAGACCAGGATTCTTAAAGTCCCATCCAACCTGACCTTGGCAACTGGCTCTGAGTGGTCCTGCCCGAGCAGAAGGGTTGGAACAAATGTTCTCCAGAGGTTCCTTCCAGCCTCAACCATCCTGTGACTCTGTGAAACATGTCCTTTAGTCCAGAGCCTCAACATGAAGCACATCAGCCCTGAAATGTCAGGATGTCAAGGGCCTTTGAGGACACTCTAGAATGAATATGTGCTGTCAAAACTGTAAAAAAAGGCACAAGTCATATTAGATTAGGGTTCCCACCTCCAGTGAGGTTCCTAAATTGTGTAGCACCCCAAATATCATAAAATTTTGATCAATTTTTTAAAATGTCTTTCCTCACTTATGAAGCTTCTCGTCTCAGCTTTCTTTGCTCTCCTATTTCTGTAATAAGAAATAAACGTTTCTTTTGCAGGACCAATTTCTTTGAACTGAAAAATAAACCTGTAACTTGGGGCATGCTTGGAAGTGTTTACAGATGCTCAGTAACCCCGTGAAGACTCTCATGTCCCTTTGAATTTAATGGAAGTTGACACCGAATTCAATGAAGTGTGAATTTCCCTCTCGATTTCGGGAGCTCTTTCTCTGGATTTATTATGCCTGTGATTTCACACAGTGTCTGTAAATAGTGTTATAATACAGCCACCAACTCAGCCATAGGATTTCAATTTAGAGACCAAAGTCTTTTGCCATTAGCTGCCTCCAGTCCTCATCCAGGATGGATAATCTGGATTTAACACTCTTGGGGTCTGTCTTTTATTACTAATTTGTTTCATTTATTTTTGAGTGATTTCTTATTATTAGAAAGGGTGAATCCCCTGCTTTTAGGGATGCCCCTTCCCTGGAAGTGTTCAATGCCAAGTTGAGTGGATCTCTGAGCAACCTGGTCTAGTGGAACCTGTCCCTGCCCATGACAGGAGGACCAGATGATTTTTAAGGTCCCTTCCAACCCAATGATATCAATAATGTGCTATAAGACAAGATTAACTGCTACACAAAGGTCTTACAAACCAGAGAGATCTCAACAGCTCCTGAGGGTCTGTGTTAGGAGCAGTGACATAGCAACAAACCTCATGGTGGGACAAGACACCTGCTCCTCCAAACTTCTCCCCATCCCATGACCAGCGACGTGTGGCAATGCCAAGTCCAGTCCTATGGAGATCACCTGCCTATGCCTTCAAAATCAGAGTGGTTAAATACCTGAGAGTTGTCTAACAGAAGGCTTAAGAGTATGAATTTTTGTTGTTTTGTTTTTTTTTTTAATCTTGTGTGTGTGAGTAAATTGCCATCAACAGGATCACTGCAGTCCTGGATCATGTGTGGGACAGGATATTTGGGCTGCGAATTCCCCTTACAGAGCTGGCCGGGGGAGGTTTATCTTGTTATCCCTCTAATCCTACTGCAAGCAGGTGCCTGGAAGGAAGTGGAGTCCGATATCTGATTACTGTGTGCTCTGGCGGGTGAGGACAGGAGTTATGCAGGCACAGGGGCGAGCGGGAAATGGAAGGGAATGGCGGGAAATGGAAGGGAATAGCAGAAATGCCACTGCCCTGGGTCACGTCCCGGAGTGAAGCATCTCCTGCCCAGCCTGGCACAGTGACAGACCTGTCCCTCGGCCAGCAGAGGAGCTGAGGGCTCGCACACAGGCAAAGGTGCCGTGCTGGCAGGCAGCAAAACCTCCTCTGTGCTTCAGGGATGAGAGAGAGGGGAGCAAATGGAAGAGCTGCCACCTCCTGGCCTCTGCCAGGACAGCTGGGTGGCCCTTCTGAACTGTTTCGCTGGGTTTAGTCTCAGCGAGCGTCTCTGCAGCACAGCTCTATTAAAATCAACTGACTGTACCGGTGCTTCAAGCTACCCACAAAAATAAGTGCTTTGCTGGAAAGGGATGGATTTAAGCTGAAGCACTTTGCTGCAGAAAGTTCTGAGTCACTATTTTAACCGGGCTGTGCAATTTCCTAGGGTTTAATGGGAGGCACCTCCTTGTGCCTCCAATTCTGAACAGTCCAATACATATCACTGGGAAGACTGTGCTCATCCTATGCCTCACTACATCTTATTATGAAATTATAATGCCACTCCATAACCTTGCTGGAGGGAGAGTTTGGAGCTAATGCAGGAAAGCTGGTCTCCCATACTGATGAACAAATATTTTAAAGCAGATCTCTCCGAATATCCACCTCAGTGCAGACAGGATTTCTGTTGCTTTTCTAAGAGAGCTGCAGTTTATGTGTTTACATGTTACCAGTCCCAAAGTCTGCTGAGAATATCAGAAACTTAGTTCTTGCGGGTTTTATCTGATATGGCATTTGTCATGTTGCCCAGTCACATTGTTTACCCTTTTCAGCCCCAAAATTATATAAGATTACAGACTGTACAGCAAACTGTGGGAAATATTTTGCCTGTTTGCTTGCTTCTGACAAAAATTTGCAAAAAAAAACCCCAAACCTTCAGATCCACTGTTAGTCAAAAAAGCATTAAAATATAAAATTAAAGAGTCAGGGCTTTCGAAAAGCCTAATCTGGTCTGAGCTATTCAAATCAAACTTCACCAGTGCAATAAGCAGCCCAGACATTCCCTGGGAGCCTGATAAAACCTGCTGACGTGTGCAGGGAACTGTGTGCTGCAGGAGTATTGTAACCACTCCATCACTGCTGCTGCTGCATATACAGGCCTGGAGCCAGCCTGGAAATGTTCAAGCAAGATATTCCCACTCTGGTTGACAATAACCACTTGTCTCATGTAAAATATCCATGTAGACTCCACTCTCTGCTCATCCAGGCACAGCAGTTTTTGTTCCCAAGCTGTGATATTCGGGATGTCACATTGTCTGAGCAACTTCCAAATACGTGCAAGTAGAGGGAGAAGGAAAATCTATGGGAAGCTGTAAAAACTGTTATGGGCAGTCCCTGAAGTCACTGAAATAATTCTGTGAGAATTATTCTCCCTTTCTTCAGCAGTCCCAACCTTTCTATTTCAGTAGCAACAAAGGTATTTTTGGAAGGCACACTGACATAATTACAGCACACAAAAACCTGTAAGGAATGGTGGAATAGCACGAAATAAAGCCACTGGGAGTAACACACACAAAGGCAAAAAAATTATGTTATTTGTACAAAGTTGGTCTGTAACAAATGCAGAGAGGAGAACTCTGCTGAGTAAATTCAGTGCAGAATTGTCCTGCTGACCTGAGGTTTTTATTAGGAAGAGTTTAATGAGGACACTCATAATGTGATCCATGTTATTTTCTCTGTAACCACTCTGTGTGCGTGTAGAACTTATGGAAGACTTTAGATTTTGCTTAGAAGTTGGTTAAAATAATCTGCGTTATTTTAAGGAAGGAGCTTGATGGCAGTGTTGGGTTTGGGCTTTGCAGAGATGTTGGGAAGGTGCTCTCCAGAGCAGGGGAAGATCAGCAAATGGGCTTGTAAATGCAGGAGAATCCTTGGAGTTTGTATAGCTCCGACTCTGATTCCATGCTTCCTCTTACTTAGGCAATAGCAAAGGAGAAGAAAAAAAAGGGAAGAGAAGGGAAGGGAAGGGAAGGGACGGGAAGGGAAGGGACGGGAAGGGAAGGGAAGGGAC